>JAKOPK010000017.1:0-179248 GCA_024195185.1 Coniferiporia weirii
CCGCTGCAGAAGCCAGAGACGGAAAAATGATCGACACGGATGCGGATCTGCTCGGGTTCTCAAGCAGACATCGGGAAGCGCTCAAATTCAAAGTCCGGCCGTCGTGATATCCTCCTTTCTATTCAGTCAATATTAATAGCCCCAAGCTTGTCGCGGCGCGGGGCAGGTACATAAAAATAGCGCCGCAGCATATACGCAGGGTTTTACTTGGAGACGTTTATAGGCTCCTAACTAAAAAGTTTCCATAAATTTATGAAGGTCCCAACTGTGTATTTGTGTGTATCACAAATACACTAGCTGAACTAAGCAAAAGAATGTGTACGCTGTGGGCTTAGACGGCCGTTGCTGTGCCAGATATCCTCCAGCTAAAATCCGAAAGCATAAAGACCCTGATCCGTACTCCCGCCTTCTGTCCGGTTCATGGGAGTTCAAGTGAGATTGTGGCTCAGTATTCTACGGCGCATGTTCCGTTTTCCGCGCATCTTCCCGGGCCCCAGTGAACGCGTCAACAACTACAATAATAATAGAATAGGCTCGCGGAACAGCTCGTGACATTTCTGCTTCACACTTACAACCGGACATAATGCGAATCTTTGTCCTCAAAACAATCTATAAAGGAGGCATGTGTTGTTCCTTGCTACCCCTATCCAGTGATCCCCTATTCTTGGTGGCCGTTGATAACGCATCTCTAGAGCCGTTCTAAACAAATATATCAAAGCAAGCGCATGATCCTAGACGAGAAGCAACGGATATCTAGGATGTCATTTTCTATTACAAGAAGACAAGGCAGGTGAAGGATAAACAGATTGATACGGCTTTAAGGCCCGCAAGTGACCGTCATGCACTCGCCGAACATCACTCACAAGACCCCAGACCCCTCTCTGCTGTACCGTCTGGGCCACTGTGCTCAGGCCGATATACGCTTTTCAACCTTATTCGGACTCTTGGGAGCGAGTCCTCGGAAATGAATAGAAAGCTATGTAAGTGTGGATGTAAGAGTCAAGTAGCTGACTGCACACAGTAAAGCCGGTCCGCAAAGCCTGTGCATGTGCAGCGTTCCTGCTCTGTTCCGGGAGAACCGGTAGTATCACATGGACCTCTTGTCTAATTCATTTTAACCTTGATGGAGTGGACCGTCCAGGCCGAAGTTTACAATTACGGGATGGAAAGTGGTCCTTAAACAGAATCCGCATATTGAACAAAGGGAAACCGCCTTGCACTACTGATCTGCCAAGAATCAGTGTCCGCAAGACACTTACTACTTGAAGCCCACCAAGGGAAGCCTCCGGTAAACCGATTGCCTGGAACACAATTTACAATACAAGGGACTCTGAACGGACACCAAATACTTGGTTTTTTCGGTGATTCTAATCGTCGCGCCCAGACTGAGTTAATGAAGAGGACAAGGTTGGCCCTCTTTCCTGGGTCGTGCTTGTGCCTTCATATTGACCTTGGCCTGGCTTCAAATTTTTATAAATAGAAATGTCTGGATGGTTACATGATGTGTGCGGGAGTTGTGGAAATTAAAAACGCCGGCATCATCCGAAGTCGCGAGCGTTACAGGTGCCACAAAGCTCCAGTTCAAACAATAAAAAATAAAATCCTGGCGTACAATAGCAGGCGGTAGATCAAGCTTCGTTGAGCCTCGGTGCTCACCAGTGGTACATACATATATTACCACTATAATCCCTGCGTCGACCGAGACGCCCCGAGTTAGTAGGGCTCTGTGCGGCCTCACAAACCCGATTCAGGACCCGAGTTCAGGCGGGATCGGCGACGTCGATCAACTCCGGGCCTTGTCCTCCGACCGCGCACCAACACTCACCTCTGCTCTCAACTCGTCTTCTCGCTTGCACCAGAACAAACAGGAATCACGTCTGAGATGAATCGTCTACCACCCTCCACCCAGAAAAGAGCATATTTTACTCCTATTTTTTTCATGTTTTATCTGGATTCAGGGGAGATAGCAGGGCTAGATGCGGACCAGGTCGAGCTCGGATGGAGGCGGAGGCCTACGGGTGGTGTCGTCATATAAAAAGGCGCTCCTCCACCGCCAGATATCCCCAGTACAACACCAGCTCTCATTCCTATCTCAAACTACCATGTCCGCAGAACACGTCTCTCGTCTCGAGCAGGAGGTCCTCAGTTTGCAGGTGCAGGCTGCTGGCGCCAACGCCGGCAAACCCATCTTTGCAGGCCAGTACCTCCTTGCTCGTCTCGAACAGCTCGGCGTCACGGTATGCACAATCATTGTCACCCTTGGGTCTTGCTGATTTCCCCCTAGCATATGTTTGGCGTGCCCGGAGACTTCAACCTTGGTAAGTGCAGACTCTTATGCTTCGTCTTCACCGATGTTGATATTGGCTACACACAGGCTTCCTTGTATGCGCGCCATTTTGTCTAAACTCTGATCATTCCGCTTAATGTCTACCAGGATCTTGTCGAGGACCACAAGAGCATCGAGTGGGTCGGAAACTGGTACGCATAACATGAAACTCTTTCTACTCCACATCTCTTACTTATCCGCGTTATAGCAATGAGCTAAATGCGTCATATGCAGCAGACGGCTACGCTCGTGTCAAATCGAAAAGTATCGGTGTTCTCCTTACTACGTATGTCTGCATTCGTTCCACTTCGAAGGACGTCGCTCATCTCCCATCTCAAAACAGGTTCGGGGTCGGGGAACTGAGTGCAATCAACGGGCTCGCTGGAGGTAAGGATGACCTCAAGCCTTATCCAAATGCATAATTAACGTATAAAATCTAGCCTTCTCCGAGCGTGTCCCCGTCCTCCATATTGTCGGTGTGCCGAGCACAGCGCAGCTCAAGAACAAACCCATGCTCCACCACACCTTAGGAGATGGAAGGCAGGCTTGCCTCCCAAATCCTTACTCCAATCTATACTCACATGTTTATGCACAGATTCGATGCTTACGAAAAGGCCGCTGAACAATTCACGGTCGCCCAGGCGCACCTCATGTCCAAAGATTCCATAGCCGCCGAGATTGACCGTGTCATTGCAGCCTGTGTCACCGCCGCTCGCCCAGTCTACCTCACCCTACCCACTGATCTTGTCTACGCAGAGATTCCCTCAGGTCGTCTGCTCACGCCCCTCCCAACTGCGCCACCGGCGAACGACCAGGATACACAGGACTTTGTGCTCAGTGAGATCATGAGGCTCATGAAGGAAGCACAGGAAGATGCCGTCATCCTTGTGGATGCATGCGCCGTGCGCCACCATGTGATAGAGGAGACGCGCGAACTCGTCAAGCGTACAGGCTTCCCGGTGTTCAGTGCACCGATGGGCAAGGGCACAGTTTGGGAAAGCTACGACCGCTATGGAGGCGTAAGTTTCAAAGAGCCTTGTTCGTGAGAGTCGTTTACTGACGTTTGTATTCTAAAAGATTTACGTCGGCACCCTTACACATGAGGGAATCAAGGAAAAGGTCGAACACGCGAAGCTCATCATCTCCGTAGGTTCACTCAAAAGTGACTTCAACACCGGCAACTTTACGTACAGTATCTCGACTGCCCGCACCATAGAGGTCCGCTCACTGCGTCCAATACCATCGCCGTCTCGTGCTCTATCGCTCACATGTTTCTCATAGCTTCACTCCGACCACACGCGCGTTGGCTTCGCGTACTATCCGGGCCTAGGAATGAAGCGCCTCCTGCCTGAACTGACCGCGCACCTTACACCTCTGCAGCCTACCGCCTCGCAGCTCCCCGTGCCACACTTCTCGGCACCGATTCCGGACGACCCGACGCCCACAATTACACACGACTGGCTCTGGCCCCGCGTCGGTGCTTTCTTCCGCGAGAAAGACGTCATCGTCGCAGAAACCGGCACTTCGTCGTTCGGCATCCTTGATGTTCCTCTCCCGAAGGATGCGACCTTCGTAAGCCAGATCCTCTGGGGCAGCATCGGATGGACAGTCGGTGAACAGCTCTTCTGGCTTCTCTTCGCTCCGCGGTTGTGTTGACCTATTTGTGCGCATACAGGCAGCACCCTCGGTGCCGCCCTCGCAGCTCGGGACCTCGGCCTCGGGCGCACGATCCTCTTCATCGGAGACGGTAGTCTGTGAGTCGTACCTAATCTTGAAGCCAGCCGCACAACCTCAGCTAACCCGCGACACCCAGGCAACTGACCGTGCAGGAAATCTCGTCAATGATCCGCGTCGGGGTGACACCCATCATCTTCGTGCTCAACAACTCTGGGTACACGATCGAGCGCCACCTTCACGGGCGTGAAAGGTAAGCTCAACTCAACTCCACTCTTTTACCTGCAACCAGAAAAATATATCCTGAAACCGCTTTCCCAGAAAATACAACGACATCGCGAACTGGAAATGGACCGAGCTGCTATCGGTGTTCCAAGGGCACGCGGGGCCCGTCGGGAAGTCGTACACGACGCACACGAAGGAGGAGCTGAGCGCCCTGCTCGACAACGGTGCATTCGCAGCTGCGGGCGAGATCCAGCTCGTCGAGGTCATGATGGACAAGTTCGACGCGCCGCCCGCACTGCGCCGGCAGGCGGAACTGAGTGGCAAGACGAACGCGTATGTCCCGCGCAGTATGGCTGCGCCCGAGCGCGCGGGAAAGAGGGGGGAGTGAAACAGAGAGGTAGGGACTAGGGTGGAAAAGATACACACACGCAATCCACGCGGGATAATGCGGTATACGTAGCAACTGAAATTTGTGCGGGATTATAGCGGACACTTCGGACTTTTTTTTGTAGAAGAAGAAAAAACCCCACTTGTAACAATACATAAGTACTCTTCGGTACTCTTCGGTGCCTATGGATCAAATCGACCCTCGTAACGATGTAATTAATGTAATCATAGAACATTCTCCATTTCCTCTCACTCATATCGATTTTGATACGATTCAATTAACAATTAACCAAAGTTTCCATTTTCCAATTATCTCAGTACTAGTCCTACCCAAGTCTATCATCCATGGCAGTTCTATACATCCGACAAGTTTTCGAAACCAGATTCTCCGGTCTTTCGGAGAAAGAAAGAAAAAAAAACCCTTCTAGTTAATGATGGCAAATGAAGAGAAAAAGCGGCCTTGGGCGGGGATGGAGGATGGAGGACGGGACATTTAAAAAAAAGGAGATTCCGATGCAGGCGGGGCGCGCAGGGCAGGGGGTGAAGGCCAGCTCAGCGCTGCGTACTAGTACATACATATACGTAGGTAAGGGCAAGTAAGGTAACCAAAAGGAACGAAATAAATTCGAAAGTGTTTGCGTTCTCCGGTCAGACGCATCATGCGGGGGGTGGGTGAAAAAAAAAGGGCGAGACAGATCGTGCGACCGAGGTAACCGAGAAGTAAGTACGTACTTCCGTACGCCAGAAGAAGAATCCAGAGGGAGGCGGAGAAAAAAATGGAAGGGGTCCCTTCCGATCCAAGGGGCCAGATAAAGTTGTAAGCAAGACCAAGCCCAACCGTGAAGAAAGGGAAAAGAAGAATACTGTAGAGGATCCGGGATCCGGAGGGGAAGAAAGCAAAAAGCGAAAAGCGGAACAAGACTAGCAATTATCTAAAACAACACAGAAGTACACTTTTTCTTTGCTGGGAAAATGCGAGGGGCTTGGAAGCGGAGAGGGGAGCAAATTTACGCTAGAAACAAGGACAGCAGGGGGGAAGGGGGGGGATGGAGAGAGAGGAGAGAGGCTGGGAAGAGATAGATGATCGCGGCAGGGAAAAAAGAAAGACAGCGAAGGGAAGTCGAGTACATTGGTTGATGAGAACGCAGAAAAAAAAGGACTGGTTTTGATAGATAAGTAAGTAAGTATGCAAGGGTACTATTAAATCCCATGTAATCAGAACCAAAACCAAACCAAAAACGAAACGAAATGAAAAAAAAATCAACCCCCGAGAATTGCATTTGCATTTGCATTTGCATTTTTGCAATCTAAAACTCAAGGGGGCGTAATTGTGTATACGCGTGCGTGCCTAGGAAAAAAGGAAGGTCAGAACCACGCACGCTCAGGCGAACGTACGCGGTCTGCAACTTCGCTATCGGCGATTACGTTCCCTCGGTCGTCGTGGGCGTGAGCGCTTGCGCTTGCGCTTCGTGTGCTATTTTCGGTGGTTGACTTGACCTGTCGAAGCTGCGCGTCGGACCCGGTCAGCTGTCAGCGCCAGCGCTAGGAACGAGAGGGAGGAAGGAACGCACGTCAAAGTCCGAGGGTGCAGATACGATTTCCTGGAGTACGTTCACTTCGATATCCGTTGGCTGCTACAAGGGGTAAGGTGGCGTGAAAAGAAAAAAAAAGGAAGGCGCAGCGTGAGCGTGAGTCCAAGAACCAATTCCGAAAAAGTAATGTATGTATCCCGAATCCCACCTTTTGCCAATCGACGCGTCCAAAAATACTATGTGTCGTCTGGACCTGACCAGCCGTGTGGACGATAGTGAAATCACCTATCGTAGCCGGCGTGCGATCCGTGCCCTTCCCCCTATTCACCCTCCGCGTGTTGAGCGTCGCGAGCAGCGAGTTGCTGTAGACTGTGCAGCGACGCGGGAGGGCGCGGATGCAGAAAATATGTATTTAGCCAGGGTCGAGGTTCGCTTGATGAGAAAGAGAGAAAGGACGCACGCTTAGATAAGACGAAGAAGAACGACATGTACACGAACGTCGTCGGTAGCGCGTCGAACTGCAGATCAGGAGATTAGTTAAGCAAGGTGGAGCAGGGGGGGCTGTCATGGGGCTCACTCACAGCAATCAGAGTGGCGATCCCGCATATGCTAGTATGAATCCGGTTTAGCCCGTGCGCGTGCTCTTACACAAGAGAGTAGTCCAGTGGCACACACACACACCTTGTGATCGCCCCGGTCTCGAGCGAGTACCTGATGAGTCCATTAACGAGCGTGTTGGCCGAGAACGCGTTGCGCAGGTGGTGCAAGTAATACGTGAGCGACGCCGCGATGACCAGGTCCGTGAACACGCTCGTCGCCAACACCGCCGTCGTCACCCACTTCAGGTCCGACAAGTCGAGGAACGTCGTTATCTTGAACCTGCACAAGGCAACAGGGCAGTTAGTAACGGGTTCGGACTCGATGGGGAGAACGTGGGTGCGCGTACGCTTTGATGGTGAAGATCACGGCGAGGGCTGTGCGAGGGCTCGTGCGTCAGTTAACGCGTATACAAGCTTTTGGGGGAGTACCAACCGATGATGGCGACGTTCAAGATTGCCTGAGCACGATCGTCAGTTGCCGTATCGGCTCAAACGAGCAAAAACAACCTACGATCACGCCGGTGAGGACGACATTCTGGTGGCTGACTGGATATCAAAAAAACGATCAGAGTTACAACAAATTCCTCCACTCGGACGAGGGATTGCCTCACATCTCCACACCCGCATGGCAAACGCCCTATACCGAACGTCAGAACAAGTCGCAAAATTATTTGCTTCAGATTACTCACGACTTGACCAAGACTGAAATAACAGCCTGTGACCGAAACCCGACTTAAATTCCTATCCACAAAAGCATATGCGTGCACACTCACCCCCACGAGCACTTGTATCTGCACAGAGGTCGAACTCAGCCCGCGGTTCATTTCGATGTATGTATGTATGTACGCATGCTCACAACAAGTGTCCAAGTCGGTATAAGGAGCGCAAAGGGATCGGCGAAGTTACTTGAGGCCGAGAAATAAGCAACGCTCACAAGGTCAGCAAGGAGGGGGGGACATACGTGATAGCATAATGATATACAGAATGTCCCGTCAATGCCGAGTGAAATGTCTCTAATATCCTGTAGTTCATTTCGCTGTCAGCCTGAAGGTGAACCGGTGTTTGGAGGGGGGGCCTACCAGACGCTGAGGACCTACACGTGCCAGGGCGGTTAAATTAACTAGTACAGACAGGACTACAAACAAAAACGCGTACGAGAGCTTTGTAGAGCGGGCGATCGTACGTGTAGCGGACGAAATACGAGTAAACCTGAGTTGAAAGGACGCCGAGGAGGCTGCGCACGAACGCATACAGGAACGTCTGAGCGAGAGCACACGCGCAGCGAGAAAGGGTACTCACAGGCATGCGACGGCGAAGCCAACGAAGGCGGCACCGAGCGTGTTGTCGTAGCCGGCCATTTGTCACTCTTTTTTTGATTATGGCGTACTACGACGACGACAGAGACTTATAAGAGAGTGGTAGCAGAAGGAGAGACGCAGTGGGAAATATTAATGAGGGGAAGAGAGGCCGCCAAGAGCGCTGTCGCTAAACTACTGCAGCCGGGAAGTAGGCCATGTGGGTAAGCGAGACCCTGAGGGGATCGAGAAAAATCGGGGAACGATGAACGCGGGGAAACAGATCTGCCTTCTATTCGCGCCCGCAGTTTCACTTTATCGCCCTGGAAAACTAAGGCACAACCGGTGGCGGCGCTGCTAATTTACGCATTCTATCACGTCGTCTGCCCGTCGCCTCCCTCCGCCCCGCCCGTCGCCGCGTCTGCGTCCGCGTCTCGCTCCAGCACCGGCACCGACACCGGCACCCCCGGTCGCACCAGGCCCAGCAGCATCGCCCGCTGCGCACTCTGGCTGCCCTTCCGACGTGCATCCTCGACGAGCCCCCGCACGACGTGCGCAGGCACCAGCAGTCTCCTGCGAGACGACGACCCCTGCGTGCCAGCACCCTTGGTCACGTGCCCCACACCACCCTCCATAGCCTGCAGCCCACCGCCGACAAGACGCCGGACGAGAACCTGAACCGTCGCCGCCAGCAGCGCATACGGCGCGAGCTCACGGCCGTAGTTGGCCAGGGGCAGCGGAGCGAAGCCGGCCAGCCGCAGCGGCGCAGTCACGCGACGGACGGCGAGCGTCATCTCAGGGTCGATTACGCGTAGCAACACGTCGGCGCTAACGGCTTCCAGATGCGCTGCTCCGCCCGGCGTCGGCCGCTTCGTTTCCTCCGGTCGATTCGCGCGCGGCAGATCTCGCTGTACGTCCATGAGCGGCATCCGACCCGCCCACTCGGGAACAACGCATACCCGCGTCGGCGCCGCCGCCGCCGACTCTTCTGCCTCTTTCGGCCGCGCCCCCACCCCCGCCCCCTTGGCCCGCCGGTGACTTGCCAGCGCCAGCCCGCACACCGCGCAGAACGTGTTCCGCGCGACGTCCGACTTGCTCGGTGCCTTGCTCGGCGCAACGGCCGGCGCAGGTCGACTCCTCGGAAAGTGGCCCTCAGCCTCCAGCCATCGATACATGCCCGCTGGTCCCGCAATCTTAGCCACATCTGTAGCAGCCTGCATTTCCGGTGGCGCAACAGACTCGGATGCATCATACGACTCCCATAACGCCCGTGCGCGACCCCACTTTAGACCCATTAAAAAAATCTTCCCAATCAAAAAGAAAAATAGCTCACTTCAATAGCTTTCCGTCTTCCTTCCACCATGCCATCAAAATGCTCAACTGAATACGGCAGAAAATAGGGCAGCTGCGGAGGCTTGCGAGGCCCGACGTCTATTCACACCTCAATCAAACCGTGTATCCAAGATGCACGTATACACGCAACCAACCTTTTGCCGTCATCGGGAACCGTGGCAGTAACTTCCTCAGACGCTTGATGTAATCTATAATAGTACCTGTTATCAGCCACCCAGCTAATTTTATAATTACAAGCTTCAATCTGACCTGGCTCCGGCGCGCCGCCCACCGGCGCTTCCCCTCTTCCAGCCTTCTGCGCGGCTCGTCTCTTCTCTAAATCAAAGTACCAATCTACGACCCACGCATCATTCCGTCTTGGTTGTAGTTCCGTATTGCGGTCGAGTTCAATATCCAGTACTTGCTCATCGCCAAGGACAGAACGAGCCGATTTGGCGGTATCCAGCTAATATTAATGAATACGAATACCCATCACTGCACGACAAAAAAAGGGTCTCACCTCAACCCAGTGTTCAACTTGCCTCGCCTTGTTTCTAGTCCCCACCCACTGAAGCGTGATTCGCGCAAGAAATGGTTTGTCTGTGATCCCCATCACGCAATATGGCGGCTCAGACACGGTGAGAGGTGCAGTAAAGGCAGCCGGAGGGGGTTCGGTTGCGGACGACACAGTCACAGAAGCAAGGACGGTACTTGCGTGCAGACTCTGTAGGAGTACCATGTAGTGTGTATTCCGAATGGTGCTAGAGAACTTACATATGAGGGTGCTTTGATGGAAACCATCCATTTGTGTGTTGCGCCTCCCTGGGCCTCGTACTTCTTGACATCGCCTGAGGGAACGCGTTAAAACCAGCAGAAAAAATAAAATGTTCAATTAAACCAACCGTCTGATAGTCGCAAACTCCAGTCCGAGATCGCCAGACGAGCGGTAACATGGAACCTGCTGCCGCCTTGGACGTGCGGCATCGATTGAGTAACTGCGTTTTCCAAAACGTCGTTATCATCGGCCTCATCCTCCAGCGAGGCCTCTTCCTCGTCCTTCTCACTAACCCGACTCCGTTCCTGATAGCACATGGTCCAGCCGCGCGAAGCCCGGTCATCACCAACGCTGAGAACATCGATCGGATCTTCGTTCTCAAAGGCACGAATCTGCCTCTTCTTCGGCGCCCTCCCAAGAAACGGCGCCAGCGCGGGCGTATCCTTATGGTGTCCCAGCGTCTTAGTGATCAACGTCGACTCCGCAGCCCGCACCTCTGCTTCACTCTCCGCGCGCATATGCGCAGCCTCCTCGCGCTCCTCCTCCTCGTCTTCGCCGGTGCCCACGATCCCCGCATACGACCCCACCGCCATCTCAAACAACCGCCTCAGACTCGCGCTCATACCCGTCACCTCAAGGCCCAACTCCAGCACCTGCGGCTGCTCGTCCTCCGGCACGACCACCGCACACGCCTGCACGCACTCGTCGTGGCTCCCAAACTCCCGGTGGTGCTTCAAGCGACAATGATTCAGCAGGCCCTGCAGTCGCGGGAAGTCTGAACGCCCGCAGTCCGGACACGCGAGTTTATACACCATCGTCGGGATCGCAGTCGCATCCCGTAAGAAAAGGTATTTGTTGGGCTCCTTCACAGCCCAGTCTTCATGGTGCAGTTGCTGGCGGGGAGCATGGCGCGGTCGGACGACGGGGTCCTGTACGGGGGCTCGTGCAGCCTCTGTCTGCTGCGCCGGCGCCGTCGACGTCAACGACGGAGCGGGCTGTACTAGCGTAGATAGAGAGCTAGGGAAGATATCCGTAGTAAGAAATGCAGAAGCCTCTTTGCTCGCTCTGTGCGCAGCAATGGCAGCATCTGCGAAATGGTTAGGCGTAGTGTCTCCTGCTTAAGACACAATTAGTTGCGGCCCCAACGGTAGTGTCCAACCGTACCATCGCTCTTAAATGGTTCAAAGTGCTTTTCTAGAGTATCTTGAAGGATGAGAGCCCAAGTGAGTCTCGACTCGACGGTCTCTTTGAGCCGAGCGCGTAGTCCGATCTCGAGCTCTATTTCTTCGTTGAGGAGGACTCGCAGAGCATCTTCTACAGTTTAGATTAGAGAAAAGTCGGGTGTAGCAAGCAGGTCTCGGACCTTTGTCGAGCTTTTCGACAGCCCTGCGTTTTCGCGGAGGCTCCTCGTCGTCAGACATGAAAGACACATTGGAATTCGACGCGCCGTCGATCACTTCCCAGCCGAATATATAAGTAGCAACATCCGGAAAAAATAGTATTGCAAGACGGATGGACGATAAAAAAGAAATAACTAGAAATACACTTTTACAGACACATGTGATGGTAGGACGAATGAATGATCATGATTCAAGAGTATTATGTAGGAGGTGCAGGGTTCGTTGTAGATATTCGATCCCGCCGCAGCGCAACTGGTTTTCCTGCCCCTTCAGCAGGTTTTATCCGCTTCGCCAGGGTCTCCGACGCATCCGCCTCATCGCGCCCTCGTTTCCCTGCAGCGCCCATGATAGATACCGACTCCCCGTCGGTCGTGCTCGCAACGGCCTGTGCAATTGCCGCGGGCGCCCCTCCACGGACAACGCCTCCACGAGCACCTCGCACGCCCCGCACACCACGGACCCCACCGCGTGCTCCTCGTGCACTAGCTTCACTCGCGCTCGCCGCTGCGGTAACATTCAACGAGGGCTTCCGAGGAAGGGCCGCCAAGGGCGTGGGCATCGAAGTACTAGCCACAGGGGGTGCCGTCGCCGCAGGTGATGGTTTGGCGACAGAAGTCGCAGCAGCAGGAGCGGCGGCTTTCACAGGAGTAGCGGCTGCGGCAGTCGGCCCGGTCTTCGCGAAGTTCGCGGAAGGTGTTGGTAAAATAGGTGCATCGGCAGGAATAATTTTCGCTTCGCGCCACGCTTTAATCTGCGCCTCCAGATGTTTCACGTTGGCCTGTGCCTTTATCAACATGCTCTCCTTCAGCCTCAATTTCGCCGCCGACTCGACTCTTCCTCGCTCCATTGCGGCTTTAAGAGCCTGCTCATGCTCCTCGGTCGATACGTGCCCAGCTTCTGTCGGCGCGGATGCGTTCGTCGCCTCCTGTCGGGCCATGTCTATCGCAGCCTTAAGCTCCTCTTCATGCTTTGCGACCAGTCTTGCCTCTAGAGTACGTAGTTCCCCAGCGTGGCGAGCAGTGACTTCGCCTGTGTCGGCTCCAGGGGCCTGTAATTCGAATCGCAATTTAGACATGGCTGCTGCTACCGCCTCTTCTTGGTCCTGTTTATGCTTCTCGGAAAGAGCCGCCAGCTTTTCGCCCTCTGCAATCCTCCTCTTTTCATTCTCGGCTATGCGAGTCTGGAACTTCTCCTATAATGCGGAAGAAGGAAAAAAGGATGAGTTCCGGCGATGTGAAATGCTGGACAGATCTTACGTTTTGTAGACGGATATTCCTTGCTTCGTTCAAGATTTTCGCGACACGTTCCTCCGCAGACTGATACAAGAACTCAGTAATAGATGACGGCGACAATGGTAATATCACGTACCTTTGCGCGTGCGAGAGCTCCATCGCGAGCCTTGCTTAACTCGGCCTTCTCGGTTTCGAGTTGTTGTCGAATTTGAGCGACATCAGCCGGCTCGGCTGCCGCCGGCACGCCACTGCCTTGGTTGGAGGCCGCTTTCTCTGCAATGAGCTTATCTCGCTCTTCCAGCAGTGCCGTCTGGAGTGAGAGAACAATGTAAGCAAGGAATCCCCGGCTAATAAAAAAACAGGCACTAACCAAAGCAGCATGGTGGTCAGCAGCAGCCTTCGTTGATTTTTCCAACTCCTCAGCTAGCAGCTTCGCTGCAGACTCCTTCTCACTCGTAACGGATGATAGTTGGGCGTTAAGTGCCTCAACCTCAGCGCTTGAATCCGTCGCTGCCGCTGTGGCGGTGTTCTGAGCATTCTGACTGACGAGGGCATCCCTTTCGGCCGTGAGATCCTTGACTTGTTTCCGAAGGTCAGATACAGTCTCATTAAGCTTGGCTATTTGGCCATTTAGCTGCCCGAGACGATGACGTGATTCCTGGCCGAGCGATTGGTACTTCGTCCTGAAGTCGACGAGAGTTGCAGATGTATCCTCGAGCTGATAATAACCGTTTAATAGGGACACTAAACTCAAAGTCAATAATTGCGCACCAATTTCGCCTGGGCCTCAGCCTCCTTGGTGTAGGCAGCCTTTTCTTCCTCGGCCTTTCGGAGATCGATTTGCAGATCCTCGATCTCATCTTTGAGGGCCTGGACGTCGTTAGGGTCGATACGATCGTACTATAAAGGCTTTGAGCAATTCCCGAGAGTAAGTGCTGCTTTGGTCTCAGACGAACCTTCGTGAGGAGCTGGCTGTTGCGTTCCTTCCACTGACGATTCTCATCCTCAAGCCGCTGGGTTTGGCGCTCCTTTTCTTCGAGTTCTGCGCGGAGTGTCTTTGCCTCCTCCTTGACAGGGCTGAGTTCTGACTGAAGCTTGTTGAGACTGGTTTCGAGCTGACGAGCTTTACGGGCATGGGCGTCGCTTTCGGCACGGAGAGTGGCATTGCTCTCGCGAAGTATATTGAGTTGGTTGATCCTTTCGAGCAGCTCCGCATGCTCGGCAGAGTTTCCAACCGAGTTCGCGGCCTCTTCGCGCTCCTGTAATTCCGGAATATTAATTCACGTTTCCTGCGAAGGCCACGGATGTAAATAAATTGAAAAGCGACTAACATTCGACAGAGTTGTTCTGGTCTCCTCCAGACTTCGACTAAGATGGTCAATCTGAGTCTTGAGGCGTGCATTTTCTTGCCTAGAGAGCTCGAACTGAAGATCAACAATCTCCTTCTCCTTACGGAGATAGGCGACGACAGAGCGCAACTCTGCCATTCGTCCAGTTGCGTCATCTGCCTCACTGCCATCCGCTGCAACATCAACAGCTGAATCAGCTGCATGGCGTATACGTGATGCTTGTGAGTTGATTGATTCCAGATGCTGATGCAGTAAGGCATTTTGTGCCACGAGGTCCTTGCATCTGTTCCTTTACTCAGCAATCTGGGAACAATTTACGATGCAAGATGTGTAAATTACCTTGCGTTAAGGTCCGAAGTTTCCTTGTCAAGGGATTCCCTCTGCTGCTTCCAGCTGGCCTCAGACGCAGTAAAGTTGGCTTGCAATGTCTCCACAGCCATGGTTTTCTCACGAATAGAAGCGCGAGCATCGCTGATCTCCTGCTTGAGGCTGTCAACAGCTTTGATGGATTCTGCATGGGCCACAACTTCACGAGAATATTTCTCTTCGGCAACCTGCGTTTTATGTGATTAGAGTTCGCAACGAAAGGAGTGCAAGTGAATACATGCCTTAGCGCGCTCCATCTGTTCGCGGACGTCACTCTCACGGGACGCCTGGTCTGCTTGGGAATTCATTCCAGCGTTAGTGATATCGACGATAGTATCCTCCAGCGTCTTCTTGTCCTGGTTGAAGGCAGCACGCTCCCTCTCTAGGGTCTGTTGGAGATCTGCGTTTTTCCCGTTTAGTCTGTCCAGTTCCTCTTGCAATGACCCGATTTTGTCGTCCAGAGATTTCTGCTGAGCCTGAAGTCGATAATGTTTAGAAGGAGATTTCAAATCACTAACAGAAGGCAAGCTACTGCATACCTCGAACTTAGCAATCTGAGTTTCACTAGACGCTTTATATTCATCGTGAGAGGAGGAAAGTGACTGAAGGGCAGCCTCGCTCGCTTGACTGATTTCCTGGAACTGTTGTACATGACCGCGAGCAGTAGCAAGGTCCACCTCAGCAGCTTTCAGTGAAGCCCTAACAGACTATGAGTAAAGTGACTCCTTGACGCAATAAGGTGTAAATACATACCGAAGCTCTGCGACTTCGGACCTCAGTTGCTGTTCAGAGCTGACTTCATCCGATGCGGTGTGCGAAGTCCCAGAACCAGGTACAGTCCGACGTTCATAGACCGTGAGCTTCTCCTCACTCGTTTGTACCTGCTTGAGAAGGTCGTTGACACGGTCCTGGAGATGCTTTCGGCTTGTCTCAGCACCAACAAGCGATTCGCGAGCCTTAGAAAGATCCTCCAACTGTAGAACTGTGAATATATGCACTACGCACATGACCAACGAACGACTCACTGTGCGATCTATCTTTGTGCGAAGCTCCTGTACCTCTATATCCTTTTGCAGCGTAGCCTGGCGGACATTATCGCGTTCATTGGATAGTTGGGTCCGCAAGTCCTGACTGTTAGATATGAGTAATTAATTAGAAGAGACTTGAGGGGGGAAACGGACGCTTGGTTCTCCAACGACTGGATTTGAGACTCAAATCTACGTCTGTCGCCCTCGTTAGCCCTATCAATGTCATTGTGCATTTTTTGCACATTGCCAATCAGGTCCGTCATACGAGACCGCTCGACAGAGAGGATCTTGTTCTCCTCAAGTAACCGTACTTGGACATTCTGGTAAGAATGGAGTGAGTGTAATGTTCTTTCATTAAAACTAGGAAAGCTTTACCTCCCAGATCTTCTTTTCCGCACGAAGGTTAGAGCACTCGTTACGTAACCGTTCGACTTGATTAAGCGCGGAAGCGAGCTCCTCAGATGCGCGATTGCAAGCAATGTCGAGGCGAGTGCACTGCTCATGCAACTGTTGATTGCGCTTATTCAGAGCTTGACTCTCACGCTCCTGCATATCATATCGTTCCTGAACCATGCGCTGTCGGTCTGTGAAGACGATTAATCTCCGTCTTGACCGCGAGAGAATTATGAAAATTACCATTAAGGAACTCGATCTTAGCATTCGCCTTGGCAAGAGCCGCCCCCAGCTGGTTCGCTTCGCGCTGATATTGCGTAGCCTCCTCACGTAGTTTGACGCTATCAACACCCATTTCCTGTCGGTACGCATCGAAGCTGCTCCGGATTTCTTCAAGCTCTTTCTCAAGCTCAGAGGGCTCGGGAGCATGGCCGTTGACATGGGGAGTAGAAGGCGAACCCCCGGGAGCAACACCATTCCGTTCATGTCGCGCCAGCATTGTCTTGAGAGTATCCCTCTCCCTAACGTAAGCCTGGATGGTTGCCTGTTGGCTCTTCTGCTGGGTCTCTAGCTGCATCTGGAGTGCTTGAATGGCCTCATGGGCCTCACGGACAGCCTCACTCTGCTCGCGCTCCAGCTGTTCCTTGTACTCGCTCTCCTCCGTCTCCATTCTGGCGCCCAAGTCACGAACAATTCTCAAGAGCTTTTGGTTCTGTTCTTGTAACTGCGGAATAGAGCGATAGAGGACAAGGTTGTTCGTGATGACGGCATCAATATTCTCTGCGGGCGGTATGCCTTCCATATCTTCATCCGTCGGGAGAGTTGGATCGTGCGAACGACCGAGCTCCTTTAGAAGGGTCTTCAGTTGTCGACCAAGATCGTCCAACTGCTGCTGCATTAACCGATTCTCTTTTTCGACTTTAGAGTGCTTCTGGTTGGTTTCCTGTATTTGAGACAAGAAACCGTCGCGCTCAGCCAATGCTTGCGTAAGTTGAGCGGCGAGCTGTCCAGATTCCTCTTGGATACGTTCAATCTCAATCTTCTGTTGAACGAGAGCAGGTGCCTGGAGCGCGCAAGGCTGGAGTCAGTCATAATAGCAAATCGGCAAGTGGTCACATACCCTTTCTTCGAGTTCAGCCAAAACATCAGTGAGAGTCCTATCGAGCCTATCAATTTCAAGCGTCTTCGTAGTCAGCTCGCTTTGCATCTTGACATATTCTGCGTAGACCTCAGTAAACGTCTTTCCACTCTTCTGCATCCGGTTGAGCATAGCCAATCCCGGGCTTAGGTTAAAGAGACCGTCCATAGAGGCGTTCGGTGAACTAGTTCGTTCCGCGGATGGTAAGGGAAGTTCGCCCCTGTTGATCCTGTCCATGACAACCTTCATATCCTCCAACTCCCTCTCGAGTTCAATCGACCTCTGCTGCTCCTCCTCGAGAGCGTCGCGGAGCTTTTGTTCGCTCGCAGCCGCCTTTTCGCCGAGGTCTTGCCAGTCCTTTTCGATACCTGCTACCAATCGCTTCGCCTGCCCTTCACGCTCCTCCATCATTTGCACCAAACGGCGCAGGTTGGCGGCCTCGCTGGAGTATTTCGCATCCTGATCGGCGAGTTGACTAGTTAAGTCGTGTACCTTCTGTAAAGTTTGTGAAAGCTGGTGAGACTGAGAATTGTGGGAGGACTGGAGTGAGCGGAGTGTATTCATTGTCTGGTTGTGCGTCTGCTTGAGGGCATCAAGCTCCGATTGCAATTGCACAATTTCTGTGTGCTTATCCCGGCGGTACGTAGAGAACTCCTCCGACTTTTTGGATAGCTCAGAGTTTGTACGTTCGTTTTCGTCCCGGGCAAGTTGGAGTTGGTGAGTCAGTGTCTCAACTTTGAACTATAGGACAAAACATAATTAGGGGGAGGCCACCACAAAATGATAGAACAAATCCAGGTTCACTCACTGCCGTGGCTCTTTCTGTAGACCGAATGTCGCGTAAGCTTGATTCTAATTCTTGTGCTTCCGTACGAGCCGTCTTCAGGTTTTCACGCAAATGAACCACTTCATCTTCCCTCAAAGCAGCATCTTCCTCGAGGCGGCTGATAACGCCGAGCAAGTCCCTCTTCTCCTTCTCCACCTCGTCAGCCTTTTTCTTAAGGGCATCGAGTTCGCTTGATGAAACAGATTGCGAGCTGCTGAGCGTGGACAGCTGCACTTGTAGCGCGGCACGAGACGTGGCTAGACGAAATAAACGTGTTAGCGACGGCGACGACCTCTTCTAAATTAGACGCACCAAGTTCGTCCCTCTCTGCTTTTGCCAAGTTGAGCTCATTCTGTACAGAGTCAACAGACGTCTCTAACTCCTTCACAGCATTCTCCCGGTCCTGCAGGGCCTGGTCAAACTCCACGTCCTTCCTCTCCTCCTCCGCCCGCATTTCCTCGATCTCTCGAGCACTGACATCTAGACGCTCCCCCTGATTAAGAATAAGCTTATAGCACTGAACAATAAGTTCCGGTGTAGGCGTTTCAAACGACGCATCCGGGAAGAAATTCGAGAGTACGCCGATGTCGACGTCAGACAGAAGAGGCCCGACTGTGAAGGAGGCGGTAGAATGAGGCGGGGGCGTCGAGCGTGTCGTACACTGGGACGCATTATCTGCATCCACATCAGGTTCAACCGGCGGGGCAGTTCTCTTGCTCTTCCGTCGAGGCGGCATGGTTAGTAGAGGAAGCTGACGGTGCAGCAGTCGACACTGTAGAGGACAGCGACGGCTTCAAACCTAGTTTTGATTGCGCAGCGGCGGTTGCGCTGGCGTTAAGTAGTGGGCGTCGCTGGTAGAGGGAGTAGACTGCGAACAAAAGTGGGCGACACCGCCTTGAACGACTTGGACGAGGAGAGCGTCGTAGTGGCCGAGGCAGACTCGTATTTGGGTGTCTTGTGTGACACAAACAGTCACAACAGTTGATTTGCTATGCACTTGACGAAATGCAAAGCCCAAATATTCAACGACTGCGCATTCTCGCATGCTGCGCTTTTGCGCGTATATTTTATCAAAAATAGTACAATTTCCAGCTTTTCTCGATGAGCAAGAGTTTTCTTAAATACGCAGCATCTCAACCATAAGACACGAGTCGTCACACTTGTGTCACGCTCTAGTCCAACGCGTCCACTCCGAGTTCGCGTCTCTGACTTCCTAGCCACGACGACGGGTTGACAATACCATGGGTATTAAAGGTCTCACCGCACTCATATCTGAGCATGCGCCCAGTGCAATATCTGTACGTGCTGTATCTTAATGGAAGAGGGCGTGTTCTGACCCTCCAGCAGGAGCATGACATCAAGACGCTCTTCGGCCGCAAGGTCGCCATTGACGCGTCCATGTCCATCTACCAGTTCCTCATTGCCGTGCGCCAAAAGGACGGCGAGCTTCTTACAAACGATGCAGGCGAAACGACGAGGTGTGTGCGTGGTTCGAGACGGCTTTAACTTACGCTGACGGGGAGCAGTCACCTCATGGGTCTTTTCTACCGGACTATACGAATTGTAGAAAACGGAATAAAACCTGCCTATGTATTTGACGGGAAACCTCCGGAACTGAAATCGGGCGTTGTGCGCACACTATTCAATAGCTTTAACTTCGAGCGCGACTGTTAACATGGACCCCGCAGCTCGCCAAACGGTTTGAGAAGCGTGCAGAAGCCAAGGAAGAGGGCGAAGAGGCCAAAGAAACGGGCACTGCAGAGGACATGGACCGCTTCAGTCGGAGACAGGTCAAGGTAACCCGTGAACACAACGAGGAGTGCCGCAGGCTCCTCAGGCTCATGGGCATACCTGTTGTCACTGTAAGCTTCAAGCAAGCGAGTTACGCTACAGAATTGCTAAAGCGCATGCCCCAGGCTCCTTCAGAGGCGGAGGCCCAATGCGCCGAACTCGCTCGAGGGGGGAAAGTAAGTCTATCCAAGGCTTCTACTTTCGTGTGCTTATTTACTCCGTCCACAGGTTTACGCCGCCGGCTCGGAAGATATGGACACGCTCACATTTTCCACGCCAATCCTTTATCGTCATCTTACCTTCTCAGAAGCAAAGAAACAGCCCATTAGCGAGATCAATCTTCAAAAGGCGCTCGAAGGTCTAGAAATGAACATGTCTCAGGTAAATCAATCTAATAACTGCCGTCTATGCAGCCGAGTTAATGCACCTCCAGTTTATCGACCTTTGCATCCTATTAGGATGTGACTATCTGGAGCCCATAAAGGGTGTCGGGCCGAAGTCCGCTCTGAAACTCATCCGAGAGCACGGCGACTTAGGTAGTGTCATCGAGCACCTCCGAGAGAAGTGAGTCTCGCTGAATTTCTGCGCTATTCATAGCTTACACTCCCTTTCAGGACAATAGCGAAAGAAGAGGCTGCTGAAGAAGGCAAGAAGAAAAAGGGTGGTGTCTCTGTCCCGGAGGAATGGCCCTGGGAAGAGGCTAAAAAGATATTCGAGAAGCCTGATGTACTTCCTGCGGACGAAGTCGAGGTACACCCCACGCCACTTTCGTTTGTTGAGCTACCAATCATCTGATTAATTCAGCTGGACTGGAAAGCACCCGATGTGGATGGGCTCGTACAGTTCCTGGTGACGGAAAAGGGTTTCAAGTAAGCAGAGTCTAACCCTGACTGCTCACACGAATTTCTTACGACACTTTCGTAGTGAGGAGCGTGTACGCAAGGGCGCCGAGAAACTCACAAAGTTCCTGAACGCAAAACAGCAGGGGCGTCTCGATGGTTTCTTTACTAAGCAGCAAAAACCGTCACCAGAGAAGGGGAGCAAGGAAAAAGGAAAAGACAAACAGGCTAGTAAGAAGAAGGGGACAAAACGCAAGGTCTGTATGGATTCCTCTTAACCGGGTTCAGAATACTTAACAAATCACGGTTTTTATAGGGAGACGAAGAGGCCTCGTCAAGTAAAAAGGCAAAAACAAAGTAAATACCTGTTGGACCGCCTGTTATATTTTATCAGTCTTGTTTCATGTCTCTGTATCATATCATACAAAGCCTTTTATTGTACATGTCTCGCTAACTATTTTTTGTACATCATGCGTACATCATGCAATGCTAACCAAGCAAGTAAAAAAAATGAAAAATGAAGTGGAAAAGCCTTAAGCTCTAGATATCTCTATCCTTCCCACTCCAACTCGCCTTTACCCAGCTGCCGTCTTTATCCTCCGTCTCATCTACCTGACTAACTTCCTCCCAGCCATCCGACCCATCCAGTGATAACACATCCAACTTATCGCCGAGGTGCTCAGTAATGTACAGGTCGTCGATGTCGTCGTCTTCGTGAGCCGCCGATGCTTCTGGAGGCATTACGCTGGGGTCCTGCGTGGTATTTGATGGCCCCGCAACTGGCTCCTCCCGTGGAGGCACACGAACAGGCGTCGCAGTTAGCACGGGTATCGTCCGCGGTGGCGGATCCGCGAACGGGTCATGCGCGATCCGCACCGTGAGCTCGAGCAGAAGCATATCATTGGGATCGTGCAGAAAGCGCGCGTCGTCAAATCCGCGGGGGGCGGTGTAGTCAAGCGACCAATGAGATGAGAAACAAGGTGTGAGCTTCACGGCGTGCGTGCCACGACCAGACGCCGCGATCGGGCGAAGAAGCGCACGCGGAAGGAGTAGTTCGACGTCTGCTTCGTCGTTTTGCGGAGGACCATAGGGGTTCAAGGAGGTGCTCGGCGCAACAATCTTCACCCGTGAGTCAACGTACAGTGCCGCCTCGTCCTCGGGGCTGCAGGGAACAGACACACCTGGCCCATCAACAAGTTCGAGTTTAAGCGCGTTGCTATCAATCTCGAGTCGCCATATGCGGTGCGCAGCGAGAAAGTCGATGGCAAAGCGCGAGAGGCTAGGATCGGGTGGAAGCGGCTTCCTTCCCGTCGGCGTTTTCGGTTCGTAGTTGGATGTATGCTCGGATTGAGCGGCGTCGTGAACCTGCGAGAGATATGTTGCGAAATACGGCAGGGATATCAAAGCGACAAAGTCGAGCGGGCTATCACTATCCTCCACGCCCGCTGCCGGTTGCACTGCTAAAGGTGCTACGGAGATTTCGTAATCAACGTATTTATCCATCGAGCCACACTGCTTCTTGAAGATTGCCGGACGGAGTTGTTGGAAAAGCCTGTTCCCTCCGTCCTCATCGAATCTGCGGAGACACGCTGTCCGAACAACCCAGGTCAGCATTCCCATCTTCCCGCGCGCTAGAACGTTCTCCGCCCAATGTTCTATGAGATAGAACGCCATTTCAAGGCCTGTGTCCGTCTCTCCTGCGGCGATGCTGCCCCAGTCCGGCTGGCAGCCCATGAGCTCGTACATTAGCGGAGGCACATCCAGGGGATCCATAGGCTCGCTGAGAATCTCCCGGAAGGGGATGCCTAGGTTTGACGTTTCCGCAGAAGCTTGGCAGTCCTCTAAAAGGGCGACGCGTTCAGACGGGACGAGGTTGTCGGCCATGATAGCGGAGAATATTACATCGCGTAGCGAGTTTCGCGCATTGAGGTCAACGCGCTCGATGGCTGGCGGGTCATGGGCTACGCGAGGACGGTGTCGTCGAGAGTGGTGAGGACGCCGGTGGTTGCGAGACGGGTTAACGGGGAAGTCACCGATTGGTCTCTCTTGGGGTGCTGGCGTTTGGACGTCGGGGACATGCCGGCGAGGTGCTGGAACATAGTCCGTCGTACCGCTGGAGGGCCAATACTGGCGGAGTTCATCGAAGTCCGCAGAAATACGAAGACCAGAATGAGCGGCGTGCTCGCGATTCCGGCGGTGCCTGAGAGCAGCAGACCAAGAGACTTCCTCGTCTTCCACCGGGACAGTAAGAGCAGCAGCGGCCTCGCGCAGCGCATCGTCGAGGTCCATGTCGAGGTCCTGATGGTGCCGCTGGAGGGCGTCCTGGTCGGTTTCTGAGTACATCAACGTCCGAGTGGAAGCAGCTGACCGCAGCGCGCAGGCGTTTCTGCGCGTATGTTGATGATCAGAGCACTGCCGATATTGAGAATATCAATACGGCTGCGCGACCAGCGCGCCTTTTCTCCGTTAGACGCCCATGTGTAATACTTATATAGGATCCGTAGCCGATGGCCTACCGAAAGAGAGCAGAATCCGAGGTCGAATATCAAGGACTGAGTCGCTGCAGAGAGTGAGTGCGCATACACCAGGGCCGTGAATCAAATGATAAAACATAATACAACACTGCACAGCGTTAAAGTCAGAGGGTTGTCGTAATGCAATGGGCGTCGTTCAAGTCGTAAAAATACAAGCAGTCCCGCAAGCTCATACCCCAGACATAGCAATAGCGATTGAGTGATAGCGAGGAAATCGAATAAGAAAATCAAGAGGAAACTGGAAAAGGAACAGAAAAGGAACGGGAAAATAAAGAGCGGCGGCCCTGGAATTTCATGCTTACAAAGCATCCCGGATCCCATGTAATGCTGGTGCAAGCTTCGTATTTGTGAACTTCCATAACACTTGTTTCGGAACGTACTACAATATATTGCGACAGCCAACTCATCCTCTGCTGGGTACCTGTGCAATGGCCAATATCATCCGCTCAGCCAAGTCAGGCAACGACTGGACGCAAAACGATTTGGATGCATAGAATATCAGAATTACTTTTCAAAATGCCTCAACTTCCTTCTTCAACATCCCAGTTCTGCCAACACCTGCCGTCAACGAAGAGGTTCTGACAACAGAGTCTGCTGACGACACAGTTGATGAAGAAAGTTACAACCTCATCACTCAGCTAGACCTTGCAATGGTCCCGACAGAGCTGGAGGAATCCGCCGTTATTGATTTTACAGTCGCGCTCTTCCATGCCACCGGATATACCCACCGACCCCGTGTCTTGCGTACTCGCAAGGAAATCCGGCTGCTGGTCTGCGGGGAGTACAGGTATGCAAGTCCGGACGTCTGTATTACCGACAGGAATGTCGGCGACATCATTCTCCTTATGCAAGAGGGCAAGGGTATCGCACACCAGTCTGATCCGCATGCTCGGCTACTTGTGGATGCGATAGCCGCATTCCAATACAATAATACGCGTAGAATAAGTTCAGGGCTTGATCCCTTGGACAGCAAGGTGCGACTTTGGGCGATTTCTCCACCTTTAGCTTGCTGATACTGGGATGTCAGGTCATACCGGGCATCATAATGGTTGGGACGTCGCCGATTTTCTTCAAAATTCCGATAACTGCCGAGCTCGTTCAATGCGTTCAACGTGGAGAGTACCCGGCCACTCCCACAGTGGTTGTGGGTCATATCCCTGATATTCCGAGACGTAATCGTAGGTGGAGCGAGGGTATGAAACCTCTAGATAACAGACGCATCATGCTACAAAGTTTCGAAGCCTTCAAACAGTTTATAGCTTAGTCGGTCAGTTCGTACGTCATTCAATTCGCTCCTATATGCGTTTCGCTGTGATGCAGTCCTTACCAGTGTTAAGGTTTCGACTCGCGTGTAATGGTGCACTGGCGAGATTGCAAGGTCACCTTTGGAGGGAACGTTAATTCAAATATCCCATAACATCGTTGACAACGTTTACTACAAGTTCACAAACAACTATTTTATCGAAAGGGAAGACTTCGGGAGTAAGGTGGAAAAAGTATATACTCAGCAGGGCACTCGCCCTATTCTAGTTCAGCGTCGCCTTTGTTCATTGGGAAAGTACTGTTGAAAATATCAATACAGCTACAAGGTTAAACGCTCTTTTTCTCCAACTGTACCCACTTATAGGATCCATAGCTGAGACGGGCCTTGCAAAACCATGTACCGGGTAGTACTGGCTTGCCGCAATGCGTGGCGCAGACACTGGTTTCGTAAATCAAATCATAATATAATACACGACATTACTGTACAGCGTCAGAATCGTTCTCGCGCATCAGTTCAGCAAAGTCATCATGGTGTGCAATAAGCGTCGTCCGAGTCATGAAAAGAATAAACCAAACGGTCGTGAGCGTCATGGAGGCTCATGCTCTGGCATAGCAATAGCGATAGAGCGATAGCAAAGAAAGCGAAATAGGAATTCAGGAAATCGGGAAAACAGGAACGAGAACAGAAAACGAAAACAGAAACGAAAACAGAAACGAAAACAGAAACAGGACCAGAAACGGAAGAGAATAATCGACAGCAAAGGGAATTATCCAAAATTGTCAGGCGGCAGACCAGGAAAATAAAGGCGGAGAGGTTATTACAAAAAAAACATTTGAAAAGAAAAGAGCAAGGGAAACAAATCTAGAAAACCTTCGACTGTCGCCTTGCAACAGACTTGCCAGTCACGATGGCCTTGAATGCCTTGCGCACAGCGCTGACCGACTTGTTCGCGTCGTCCCTGAAAGAGGCGCTCGCAGAGTATGACACAGACATGAATCCGAAATCGTCCGACGTCCCCGACTTGCCCAGGTCATCACCAGGAATCAGCGGAGTCACCGCCCGTGCGGAACGGCCGAACAATTTGCTGTTCTTCTTCTGCACGGATGTCGGAGGGTTTTGCTGCGCCGGCGCCGACATGTCAGACTGATACCCTCGGCCGACACGCTTAACGCCGGTGGCTGCCATAAGGAAGCGGTCGTACACGCCTTCGATATGTCGGCGCTGGGGTGTTCCCAGCACTGGCGAGGAGCTGCTCTCTCGCAAAGCGCTGGAGGGAGGTGGTTTCGACGGGCCCAGCGTAGACGAAACACGATCTTGCACCTGTTGGCGGATTACACTTGATTTTCCAGGAGCTACCGAGGCATTATCCAATGGAGGCGTGGATCCAGTCCTAGCGATAAATATACTCCTATCCAACACCTCGGACAGGTTTGGGATTGATACATCCTCCCCTGAATTAAAGGCGGATCAGAATATAAAACAAGCTTAGGGGGAGGGTCAAAACTCTGACCTCTCTCCAGCTCTTTCTCGAGCTGGCTTAGTGGGCTGATTGGCCTCACCATGCAGATGAGGTTACCAGAAGACTTGGCTTTCTCTTTCCGCTTGGACGGTGACTTGTCGAAGCTGGTCATTGGCATTATTTTCTTAGCTCGACCTGGAGACACGGAGATGGTTGCACGACGGGACCTGTCTGGGCTGGCAGGATCGGCACGACTAAGCTCCTTCGAAGATGGTGGGAGTATTGAGCTAGGTCCCCCCTGAGCATTCTTGCTGGACACCTCCTGTGCAGGGATAATTGGGGAAGATATGTCAGCCGGGAAGATCTTGTCCACAGCCAAGATCTTGCGAGAGCCACGGGAGGGTCTGGAAGCAACTGGACGAGATACAGGACGCGCTGGAAGTGGAGGGAGGGGAGTGACACTGGACGATGCGAAATTCTCCTTCGCCTCTCTCACAACCTCTGAAAGAATACAAGTCAGGAGTTATACGACTGCTATAAATTTCCCCAACTTACGCTCAACATTACGGACCCACAGCGACAAGCGGTCAACTTTGTCGTCCGCAGCTACTTGCTCGCTGCGAAGCACATTCTGGACAAGCGGGATCGATGTCTTCGCTGTTCATATTGGAGCAGCTTAGTACGGTGCGCACTCTTTGCAGAGCACTTTACTTACCATTACGAATAAGGGTGTCATTCTCCCAAGACTCTCTGTGGGTAACACCCAAGCTTTGGTCCAAGTCTTCAGAAGCCTGTCTTGATGCCTTGCGAATGCTCGTGCGGCCCAGCGTCGACGACTTGTAAAGTCGTAAGCCTTTCTCTGGATTACAAACGGTAATTAGCAATCTATCCTAAAAAATAAAGAAATGGTGAGGCCTACCCATAGACACCCGTATGCTCTGCTTGAATAACGTCAAGCTCGAGTCGCTTGTTCCTGCACGATGCCGAGTTTGTGACGCAAACAACTTCGGGTCTGAAGGGGACAAACACAATTAGTTCTGAACGCCACCGACGTGAGGTGGATTACCTTCGGTCGACTTCTCGTCCACCGAGATACGGCGCCCGAGGCCACCTTTGAAGTCCGACAGGAGCGTGTAAGAAGAATCTGCAGTCGCCGGTCGCTCGAAATTCATCTCCACCACACTCTTTTCATCGACCTTCGTGGACAAACCGGCTGTTGAAGGAGTACGCATACAAGCAGATGATAATTTGGGGGAAAGAACCTGCTCAAGGGCCTGGCTGCGACCTTGCTCAAGCTCTTCTTCCTGGCTTTCCTGATCTTCTTCCTCAAGGAATCTGCTGCGCTCCAGTTGCTTCAAGCGCTCAAATGCCTTCACCCTGTCGTAGCTGCCGCTGCCAAGCCTTTTAGTGGCGTCTGCTTGCTTGACCTTTTCAACCTTCTCGCGTGCGCATGTCGTTGGAGCCTTCTTGGGAGTCTCAACGTTCCGACTGCGGGAGGTCGAGTCAGCCAACACGCGACCCTTGTTGCGCTCCTTGGTTTCCTTCTGTCGAGCTGCTTCGCCCCTACTGACGAGGGGCGACCCGTTCTCAACTTCAAAGCGCGGCACGGGCTTTCGCGTCACTGGAGCGCGCGCCTTTACTGCATGCATACGAGGAGGACTGCGCGTAGAGGGCGAAACATTCTCCTTAGCGGAAGCTATCCTTGAAGATAGCGGTGAACCTTCAATAGGCGGCAAGACGTGCAGATGAGTGCGTCGGGCAGTGCGTGTGTTGACTCTCGCTTGCTTGTCTGGGACAATAACACTTATAAGTGATGTTTGAACAATACGACTGAATAAGACACACCATTAGCGAGGACAGGGCGCTCTGGCGTGCGCGGCTTCATATTCTCCTTGGCCAACGGTGTGAGAGGTTTGGATTCTGGCTTTTTGACTCTGATCGACGACCTGGATGGTACCGGCGAGGACAGCGCGTCCAATGAAATCTCACTATCAGTTTCATCCGCCCAATAAGAATCTTTCATGGCGTCCGAGGCGCTACAGCGCATATCCACGTTCGGTGTGATCAGGGTCCGCAACATACGCTCAGCACTCCTTGACATCTTCCATTCGCCGACCCATCTCCCCTTGACCTGTTGGAAGTTCTTTATTCAAGAGATCATCGCAAGACAGGAAAAATAACCGTACAGTGCGTGACCAGTAGCGTTCAAGGTCTTCGGGCGTAGTAAACTTCTCTCCCTCGATGTACTCGAAGGGAGTTCTGCCAACGAGAATTTCGAAGAACGTAATGCCTAAGGACCACATGTCCGACTTGCGCGTATCATGAACATTACCACGAGCTCTTTCCGGTGAAAGGTACTGTACGAAATATAAGCTCAAGCGAAGAAACACAAACGCACGGACAAACTTCAGGTGTTCCGTACGCCAAGTTGCTCAAGAAGGCGCGCTTCGACCCCGTTTCATACCGTTCAGCAAATCCGAAATCAACCAAGACGGGAACCTTCTTTGTCGATAGAAGAATATTTGCTGGCCTAGATAAACTATAAATACCAGACAAATACCAAGCAGCTGGATTACTTACTTTATGTCGTTGTGCACGACTCCACGAGCATGGATAAAAGATACGGCTGACAATAAAGAGCGAAACCATTCTCGGGCCTTGTACTCTGGAACTTCAACCGGAACAAGGTGCGGTAGGTATTCCCTGGGAAAAAGCTCTGTGTTAGCACGAACAAATAAATTGAAGAACCCGGAGAGAAATTAAAGAAGCGGAGCGTCCAAATGGAGGAGAGCATATCCCGCGACCACAACCCCCAAGCCAGCCATGGAAACACAGTCCAGAGGAACAAATACGCGTCGCCCAGCGCGCCAGCGTCCATTCAACGGGACCGTGCCTAACAGCCAATCCACAACCACAGCATTGATATGGGGATATGGGAGGCGGTGCACTGTCTGCCGATCAATTAAGGGCGCGGACACTCGCGGGGACGCCCGATTTGCCACGCTTAAACCACGTTTCACGCCGCAGCGCGTGCTCGCGTCGAGCCCAGGCAAACAAGCGCTGACCGCGAAAAAAGAAAAAGAAAGAAAGAGAAATAGCGACGAGAAGACAAACATTGTGATGATGGCAAACGAAGGTGTGATGATAAACGAGTGGAATGGTATTATAGACGGATGTGGATCCTGTTTGAGCGCGCGGACAATCTTCATTTCGTTCCATCTGCAGTTGTCGGCTCATTGTCACTGTCCAGCCTCTGACGCGAACAGAGAAAGTAACTTACAATGATCGTACACGCTGCGCTGTTGTTGGCTTCTTTTCTCTGAAGACAAGTTTGACCGCGACGTTTCGACAAGCGTCGTCAGTGCGTGCCTGGACAGACTCGGTCGTCTTGGGCGAACAAAGCCAGACACATCCCCAGTTCCCTGCGCCAATCTGTGGGAGGCAATACCGACGACGGTCAGAGAAGCAAGACACACAAGACGCGACGGGGAGCGCAGACCTCGCGAATGAACTGATAGCGCTGCGCGAGGTGCGCATCGGAGATGCTGAAGATGTCAGTGTCCGACGGGGCGGCGACTGGCGTTAGCGAGGGCCGGGCGGACATGTCGTAGTCGTCGAGGGGGTCGTCGTGGTCGCCGTGGACGTTGGCGCCGCTGGGGGAAACAGCAGGTCGCGACGAAGGGCGGGAGCAGACACGAGTCGAACTTGACCAACGAAGCGCGTGCACGTGCAGAGAACCTTGCCGACCCTCGCGTAGAAATTCTGATCTGTCCCCTGGGCCTTGGGCGACCCGGGCGAGTATATCTGAAGGACCCGCTGCAGACCGTCTGTTATCTGTCTATTTTACGGGTTTTTACACAATTTTGTGAGCGACGAAAACACGCGCGGCAGGAGGGCGCACGACGACGGGGACGAGGGACGCGCTGCCCGTGCGTGATCGTGTTAGCCGTGTCCCGTGACGTCCCCGCGACGCCCACGCGACGCGCCCGCGCTTGCCGTACATCGACCTCAAAGTTGCTGCTCATCGTTCGACTCACCGATGGGCAACGACGAGGACCGCGTCCGCGTCCCAGCACGCATAGGCAACTGGCTCCTCGACCAGAACCTCGGCTCGGGCTACTCTGGTGCGTGGGCCCCCTCGCTCTCGCGCCGCGCTCAGTCTGAACATAACCTCGATCAGGCTCCATCTGGCGCGCGACGAACCCGTTCACCAACCAGGTCGCTGCCATCAAGGTTCAGGATGTCGATCACGAATGCCCGACAAATAGATACGAACGGAATTTCTATCCCTCGCTACAGGGAGGCATCGGTATGCCGACGCTCTGGGCAGCCGGCGTCCAGGGGGAATATGACTACCTCGGTGGGTGAATCTTCAGTCCACGCCGTTCGCCATGCGTCGCTGATGCTTGTTGAATCAAAGTGATCGACCTCCTCGGCCCTTCCCTCGACAATCTCTACCGAAAGAACGGGAGGAAGATGGACCTTCGGAGCACCATTTGCATCGCGATGCAAGTCGTGAGCAAGCAGCCTTGCTGATCAGCGTCTGCGTGTTCATTATAATTTATTTGCCAAACTAGATCACCCGCCTCGAGTTCATGCACTCCAGAGGTATCCTACATAGGGACATCCAACTGGGAAACTGTGTGGTCGGGCTAGGAAAGACCGAGAGCACCATCTACATGATAGACTTTGGTTTCTCCAAGCGATATATCGATCCTCACACCCGCAAGCACATTCCTGACAGCAAAGCTAAACGCGATTTCATCGGAAACTACTGGTTTTCTTCTGTCAACGTACACTGCCGCGGCAAAGGTAGTGCATGTCACATTTTAGAAAGCATGCCCTATTAATTCGTCCCATAAAGTCCCGTCACGCAGAGATGACATGGAGGCATTGGCGCTGATGCTGATTCATCTAATCACCGATGGCGGTCTCCCTTGGACGCGGAACGGGGTGCCGAAAAACGATAAACAACACGATGTCATCATACGGAGAAAACTCAACGCTAGGCCGGACGAGCTCTGTCGCGGCCTCCCCCCTGTATTCGAGGAGTTCCTCCGCTATTGCCGCCGATTGAAGTTTCTCGACCAGCCGAACTATCGCTGGTGGAGAGAGCAATTTGGGGAACTAGCCAAAGAAAAGGGGTTCGTGGAGCCAGATGGAAGCGTCAGCGATGCACTAGTATGGCCGCCAAAGGTGGAGGAGGTCAGTGCAACTGAATATTACTGTTCTGACTCGACATCTGAATTTCCTCCAGACTCCTCGTGTAACACCACATCGGGCACGTGCTGCGCAGCAGGGAATCGAGACGATTCTAGCAGAAATTGCGAACATGAGACTTGAAAGTAGACGGAAGGGCGATGCACCAAAGCCTGCTGCGGCCGAACTTGCTGAGGGCGTCCAGGGCTCCAAACCACCCTTAAAAGAAAGGGCGAGTAAGCAGAACTCAGCCGCGACACCGGATGCAAGGAATGCGCAGAATGCCATCCCGCAAAATGCCGCTCCAGGTGCTGCAAAACAATCCGCACAGACGGACGTAATCGTAATCAGCAGTGGAGACGAGAGCGAACCGTCCTCGCGTCGGCTGGGCCGCTCTACAAAACAGGCGACGATGCGTCTGCTAGAGCAACAAGCATACGCAGCATTAGACAACGCTGAGCTCGCACGACTCGTGCGCCAATTTACAGACACGTTCCAGACGAACCGATCAAAAGTCGTGACGAAGGAGGCGTTCGACTTTCTCGGTGCTCTCTGCAAGCAGCTCGACGACCCGTCCATCATCGTAGTAGCCGGTTCGAAGGGGACGGGAGGTGTAAGGGTCTTGGCGGAGACAAACGGCCCACAATCGCGCTTGCGCCAACGCTCCGCACAGCTATTAAAAGTAGAGACGGTGAAGACGTTGCGGCTGAAGCTCCAGTCTGAGCCCCCCATACAAGGAAACGCACAGTTCGCAAAGATCATAACCGAGTTCAGTGCAGCCATTCGGGCGACAAGCGGGAAGACTCTGACAAAAGACGGCATCGTATTCTTGGAAGAGTTAGCCACAAGATTGGAGAAACAATGATTTCCCTAATTATCGCTTTGGCCTTTCATATGGACAGCAACGCACTATTTGCCATCCGTATCTTACATGTACTAATGTTGAACTTGTATCTGCTGTCGTCGCTATCGTTTGCATCAACAAATTTCAGCCTTCCGTTATATCCAAAGCAGAATCCATTAGAACGACAGGTACGAATGAGGTACAGGTGATGTCAGATAAATATGCGTAGCACAGAATAGCATGAGTGTCCCCTCCTGAGAATGAAAGAATGGCAAAAACTATTGTTTCGTGGGGAACTCGGCTTTGTACCACTGTAAAAATAATGCTTAGTCTGGGATACATAGGTTACATAGAAACACAAACTTACATCGCACATCTTTTTTACGCCCTCAACCACACCCACATCGGGTTCATAGCCTAGGACTAACCTCGCCTTCTCGATGTTATGCCACCGCGTTGCACAGCTAAATGTTACACGGAAACGGGTGAACGTCGGTTCCTTCCCGATGAGCCAGCTCCAGCCCTCTGCCAAAGTTGCCAAAACACTACCAAGAGACCTCGGTAGCTTAAAGATTTTCCTATCCAAAGGGTCCCCCATTTCATGCCAAACAGCACGCATGAAGTCCCAAAAATACACAGGTTCACCGTTCGTGATAAAGAAGACCTGACCGTCGACCCTTAGCGGGTCACTTTCGGTGCGTTCAATCACAGCCGGGCTGAGCTGGTCAAAACGGTGCCTTGCAACAGGCCGAGGTTCATAGTGCTCGTCATTTTTGAATGCCTCTACAAGCTCAGCAGCATTAGGGGGCGGCTCCACGGAAGGACCGATTAGCCGGGCAGCAGATGTAGGTAGGCGTCGTACGCCAGTGGAAAGGTCAATCGACGGAAGAGGCAGAAGCTTAGCCTCGTCAAGATCCTCACGGGGCTGCGAAAGCCGATCGGCCGCGAGCAGGTGCGCTTTCGCGACATTCGTGACATACGTCCAGTCGAATAGGTTGTTGTTATCACCAATCTGGAAGTGGGTCTGTTTGTTATTGAAAACTTGCATAAGGCCGTGCATAACCTGTCGATCGCCCGGACTATAGCGGAGTGAGCAGTTTGTAGGAGTAGGCCCATAAAAATACACACCCGAAAATCCCAGCTGGTCTTAATGCAACCGTTAGTAAACCATCCTTGCCATTGGCTTCCAGAACAAGCTCCTCTGCCTTGGACTTGGACTCGTTGTACGCGTCCAAAGGTGTCTCCGGAAAGGGTAACCGCTCGTCCACGTCAATAATGTCCTGGCCGTTAAAAACTACACCGGCGCTGCTAGTAAAGACAAGCTTCTTGATCTGGAGCGCAGTCGCAGCCGCGATGACAGCCTTAGTGCCCTCAACATTGACCTTCCAATAAATAGCAGGGTCGAGTCCATGAGGGGGAGACGCGGTATGAATAATGCACGTCGCGCCGCTCTTATGGAACCTGTCAGCACACGTCTCTTGCACGTACAAAAAAAAAGCACACACCTTCCTGAAAGCATCCTCGACTTGACTTTGCACGGAAATGTCTGCCGAGTAGAATGGCACGTCGTGATAACGTTGAACGATGTCCAGGACCGACACAGCGTCCCCGCGTTTCACAAGTGCCTCGACAATGTGTCTCCCGAGAAATCCGCTTCCGCCAATGACAATGAAGTTGTCACGCACTGGGGTAACCATGTTTCTGCACTGTCAACGGGACCTGCGAGCGTTACAGACGGAGGCGACGGGGGGGGGGGTTGACGGTGAAGAGCAAGCCGCACGGCACGGCCGAGACTGAAGTCGCGCCATTTGCTAAAGTAAATGAACCGAGCGCTGGAATAAGAAGTCGGGTCGCACGCTCAAGCGACGTGACGTGACCGACGCATGGGTTCACGCGTTTGGGAGGGCTGCACGATGCTGTCCGCAACGTCCACAACGCGTATTCCAAAGCGCATACGATGGAAACACCGCCCAGAGACGCAAGAAAGGAGGCGCGACGCAGATTCACGACGGAGGAGAAAAAACAGCTGCTTGCAAACCTCGATATCGAAGGTGTGCCGTCCCCCTTATGATTCGTGACTAGTTCAGTCGACGCTCACCGACAGCGGGTTGTTAGTGGCCCATAGGACGCGTCAATTCGAGGAATCACTTGCCCAGATATTAGAGAGCTTCAAGAATCACCATGAAGGACAGGTTCTACGCGTCCCGAAGCTCGTACGCAATATCACCATGGGAGAGTTCGCTGACAAGTATAATGGCGATATAAACGAATGTCTGCGCGGTCTCCAAAGGGAAAGGCAGGGAGGAGAACCCACGCTAGATCCTAGCTTGAAGAAACGAAAGTGGAAGGATAGCGAAGATGCTCCTGGGCCTGAAGACGCAGAATCCTCGCGGGCGTCCAAGACAGGTCAGCCTTTTCTACAACTGCACTAAAAATCTACTCATAAGCTACGTAGCTCGTATGGCCTCTCCGGTGAAAATGGATGCTGCAAAGATACTGAAAGCACGCCTGAATAAGACGCCTGGAAAGGCACGTCATTTCGGACTGCGTCCTCGAGTCCGTTCTGGCTGACTTCTAACGCAAATTTAGCTCCGAGCCGTACACCATCCGCATCCTCAGTTTGGTCCGACCTCTCCTACCAAGTTAAAACCCGTCGGCCGGTCTACGTCTCCCTTCAAAGCATCGTCTTCTCGCCTTCCTTCTTCCAAAGAGTTCAACCCTCTTCTACCCAAGACACCCGCATATCCTCGAGCCCCTAGAAAGAATGAAAGTCTGATGAGTATTAACGGCAGCCCGCTATTGCTTCCTTCCAGTCATAGATTCGCCCCCGACGTATTTGACGATGAAGGCGATGGCGTTGGAGGCCCACAGCAAACGATCAGACGGACGAAGAGCATTGTGCTTCGGAGGGATCCGTCATATTCTTCTCAAGCATCACAACCACGGGACGGGTCTCACTCTCGTGCCCCTTCGCAGGCCTCACAACCCTCGGTTCAGTCTCGTTCGCGGTCTCCATCGCGTGCGGCGCACTCCAGCTCCGGATCATCTTCGTCCATCCCGTCGTCCTCCGATACTGTGGCGGTCTCCCAGCCTAGCGCTCTCATGCGCGTGCCGACAAAGGACGGCCTGATCCTTGAATTCGATCCTTTGCTAACGACACCAGATGAACTGGATACTCTGGAGGGCATCACGGATAGTGCAAAGAAACAGGCGAGAGAGGACATGACCAAGCTTGTACAAGCTGCGTTGGCTAGATGGAAAATTTAGTGTCGCTCACTAATCCCTGGTTTCTAGTACTTTCATGGGACTTTCTTTGACCAGATTTGTCTTCGCATTGCTTTGCTTTTTCATTACAATCATTATATTCTAGCACTGTGTAGCTTCTTGCCGGCATGCACGATCCTCGACACATACTGTATCATCAGCCAAGACAGTTTTTTTGTCATAACTATATACTGTTAAATTATTTTAACAGGCCAGCTCCGCGTACGCTGCTCTGCAAATGGTACTGCCCTTGTTTCGGATCTTCACAAGTGGGGATAAGGTCGCTTTACCTAGGCTGCGCGCGGACTTGTCAGCAAGTGGAGGAGCAAAAGAAACCATTGACTCACCGATATAATTGTTCCCTCGTCTCGAGATAGCTGGACAGCGATATTGCCCCAATGGCTTGACCACGCCCAATGGACAAAGAAAAGTTACCACTTGTCACGTACCCGATGATTGAGTCTGGAGAGCTTTTCAGCTCACTCAACTGAAAAATGTGTGAATACATAGTATCCATACAAGGAGAACGTATTGACCAACCTCAGTCTCGGAAAATTCGCTACTATCACGTTCGAGCAAAGGTCGCCATTTCCGCGCTTCCTCATCGGATATTCGATAGATAACAGCGTTGTCCTCTGGAGAGCCTGATCGTGGGATGGACAGACGGACAGTGACAAGGGCTGTTCGGAGTAAAGCATCCGCTGATAAGGTCAGAGGAGAAATCGAGCGTTTGGAGCGCCACTCGTTAACCTTGACAAGCAATTCACTGGCAGGTTGCAAGGAGTGAGAAATACACTGAACGAAGGTCGCCGCCTCCTGGCCCCTGAGTAACCATGGTTGGAGTTGTGATGCTCCTCCCTCGTCCATGTCTACTTGCATGTCCTCACGTTGAGTCGTGACAACATCATCATTAATAATAGGTCCTGCTGTCTTCAAGCCCAGCACGACCTCCCAGTCAGGCTTCCAAGGGCTTCTCGTCTCGAGCTTCTCCCATGAGGGGCGCTTCGCAGGGGGCTTCTTTCTCCACCTTTCCTCTTCCTCCCTAGCCCGGTCCGTCGCAAACTCCATGTATCCCGCCGTGCACGGAAAGTCGTGTGGGAAATATGAGCAACCGGCCTCAAAGTGCTGCGTCTCTCTCTCCCGCTGGCCTCCCACTCGCGTACCGGTGTAAATTAGAGACGAGAAGAACGGCATGCCCCACCCCTTCGGCACGATCACTGTCCATCCATGTAGAGGTCGAGTCTTAGCTGCTACGACGGTAACGCTAGATCCGTCCTGGGCTTCAATAGAGCGTTGAATTAGTAAGACTGGAACACGGTCGTCCTGCCGTAGTGGGTTGAGCTTTGATCCGGGAACAAGATGCTAGTGGCATCAGTCAGCACAGACAAAAGAAAGATATTAACAATGCAGCCCTACTTTTGACTTTCGAGAATCTATATCCTTCTTCTTGAACCGAGGTTTACTGAGACCTGACCTAGTTTCTTCATCCCATATTGCACTGTTAGCTAACCTGGACGTCGGCCAAAGGCCTGCTGGCAAGCTTGAGTCAGACTGGTCTTCCCTTAAGACCACCTTCGTATTTTTCGGAGGGAAACTGTAAAATGACCCGTTAATAACGCGAAGGATTGACCGAATATGGTACCGACTTTAGGCGTGGATCGAGCACATTGAGGCCAATTATCATGCCTCGGGGGGCAGAGCCAGCTGTTTGCAGTTGGCCCAACGCGAACCAAAACTGACGGGTGGGTCTAAGATTATACGACTTAGTGAAGAACAAAAGACACGACCAACCTTTTTTAATTCATCCCGATCATCACCCTTGATCGGCGATAGAGCACCGTGAACAACCTGGCTAGATTTCGGGCCCACAAGCTCAAAGATATTAAACCGATTCCTCAGATCAGCCACTTCAATTTCGACTTCGTTTTTGCTTGTGGTTTGTGCGATCTGCAAGCGAGATTCTACAGAAGACTTGATACTATGGAAGACGTCGTCGTAGACCAGAGGGTGGCACCGCACCCACAATATTCTGTGCGATGCATGTCCAGACGTAGTCTGTCTCTGTTCTTTCTGCTTTCCTGCTGCCTTTGCGGATTTAGGCGAAATATCGGCAAATCCTGGTTGCCATAAAATTTCAACTGGGCCTATTAAATTGAATGGGTACGAGTTCGGTTTGTGGATATGGGAGTAGCACACGCGCGAGCCATTGCTGAACCTGCAAGAGCATAATAAAATGAATTATTTCCATTTGTGGCCAACATGGCGGTGAAAACAAGAACCTCGCTGCACCGGGACCTGCACTCTGTGGATCACAACAACTGACGACTACTTCCTTCAACTGAGCTTCAGGCCCTTTTAATTCGATGATTGCTTCGTACGATGCATCATGAAGAATACAACCATGCACAGAGGCACGATGAGAGGGTCTAAAGGATTTTTCAGTTGGTGTAACTGCCTGCATGAGTTGTGAGCTTGAACTGTAGCGGTCTGTCCTCGCAAGGGTAACTTACGAGACGGTAGCCCCACATCGTTTCCATAAACATACGCTTTGCATGCCATACGTGCGTTTCCAACCACAATTTGTCCACTATGCGAATATCAGGTAAGAATCCCAGAACACAGCCCCTATAGTTAGTTTGGGGCTTACTCTGGCGCTTGAGGAGTTCTTCCGTGCGCTTCACGGCCTTCCCCTTCCCGCGCTTTGCTTGCTTCTTCTTTGAGGTCGGCTTCGCAGGTTCATCCATCTTACAATAGTGTAGATGTCGTATTTTTCTCCAAGATATAATACAAAAGGTTTAGACACACCTCTGCGCGTGCCTTTTGACGAAGCCTAGCTGGTACACGGCGGACATCATGGCTTGCTGCCCGCCGCCTCAAGTGTCGCGGCAGTGTTTGCCATACGCGGTGTGTTGCGCCCGCTCTGCCAACGTCGGAGTCATGTAATCCATACTATCAAGACCCGGCTGTACGCTTACGATGCGTTTTCCATTGCCTCCTGCATTGCTCCAATTTCAAACGCCCGGGCCTGCGAACGCCGAGATTAAGTACTGCCTTCCGCGAACGGAATACTAATTATTTGCACCTCTGTAAACTTTTCGACGTCGATAGTGCTAGGTAGTCCATCCATGCCTGGTTATAGCGCGTAAATAATCTCAGATAATGACGATAGAAGTCTACGCTGAACACACTCGAGGACGCATTGGCAGCACTGTTGCTCGGACCGGGCAGAGAGAACTGAACTTGAATCGTCCGGGCGGCGTCCATGCGCTGCTTTTTCTTTTGCATACCGGTGACATTAACATTAAGACGATCGCCTTCATCGTTGCCTTCGAGTTTCCGCTTTGAAGACATAACAAGTGTTGGCTTCAGTAAAGATGAAGCACGTAGGTATTGAAACCTGAAAGCCGTGCACTTGCCAGTGTTGCCACTGAGTGGAAATGTGATTACGTACACAGTCGCACTTGGTCGTGACTGCAAGCTGCCATTACGGTCCGTCCCCTTCCTTGCTGTTCGACATGTCCATGCTGCGGTGTTCATGTGCGTCGTTGGCGCGCAGGCTACCAGCGACGGCCAGTCGCGCCTTTAATACGTCGGCTGTCGCTAGGGCCGACGCGTCGGCCTCACCCAACTTGGGCACTATCAAGCCTCCTAAACAACCAGTGGGCGGATTCAGAGGCGGGTATGTTGTTCGAACTTCATGTAATTACTCGCGTAGAAGATAATGACATTGGAGAGTTATAGAATCGTTGGGTTTTTATTAGGCTTTTCTTTGGCTTCCTCATTTGCCGCGTATCATCTGTTGGAAGAATATAAACAGGCTTCTGCGGCGCTGCAGGCAAGCGTGCTAGAGCTTCAGACAAGCACAGAAAAGGTAGGTTTGCCAGCGCGGTTGAGCCTCCTCGATCTCAACAATTCGACTATTCTTTCCAGGTTACCGCTCATGTCCGGAGAATAGAGGCCGTTGAAAAGGACCTGAAGGCATTGTCGAACACATCAGCGAGCAAAGACGATTTGTCGCGGTTGCGGGCGGAAGTAAAGAAAATCTATGACGGTCTCGACATAGGTAAGTGACATTCCTCGTTTGACGTTGCTATGCTGATTTCTGAATAATCTCCGGCAGAATTCCTTAACCTCCGATCCCACGTATGGGGTATTCGTAAGTGGATATCTGCCACTTTAAAGGGAAAAAAGGATTCACTAACATAACTCCGCTTAGAACAAGACCTACATGCCTTATCCAAGAAAGAGAATAATACAGTTCGGATCTGAACACGACATTTGTGTTTTGCTGAGCATAGAGAGCATCAATAGAGCATATAAAATTCTCAAGATTGCTTGCCCGCTAAGCCGGGCTCAGAATCTTAGAGGCCTAAGCAATGGTTGTCCTCCGATAATTTCTATAGCGAGTGATCATGCCTGCGTAACGCTTTCCGGCTCAGGTTTCCCGCCAGCGCGTGAACTCTCCAGTCGATCGGTTCCTCATCCTTGACTACGTATTTCCTCCTCGCTCCTCAATTAAAGAAAACATTGGAGTCAATAATAGCGCCTTGGCCCTGAGAGATTATTCTATAAAATGTTCGTTTTGTGGTATAGCGTGTCAATGGCCGTGTCCTCTGTGGCAGGAGCATGCCACCGACGAATCTGCATGCACACATTAACTGAACGGGTGAGTCTTGTAAAGCCTGTATCAATCATTTCCGTTTTCCCCCGCACCCGCTCGCGTCTATCGAAGAGCTCCGATGACCCGCCGAAAATGAATTTGCTATCGCAACATGATTAGTTTTGTTCCTGTCGAGTGCGAAGAATCGGAAGCCAATGACTACACGAATACAAGCTAACTTGTCGTTCCCGGGTTACGGGTCTTTGTGACAGCGGCCGGTCAGAAGTTGTCCTTGGAAACTCGGCCAAGGTCAACCAGCCAGCGTTATAACGTCCGAGGACTCGTTACTACGCGTCGGATGAGTTACAGACACTATAAAATGTGCGCGTGTTTGAAGTTCAACGTCATTCCGTTCATTCCCTCCTTCGTCGCAGGACTGGTTCTTGTGTTTCTTTTCTGAACTGTTCTTGTGAGTTTTATCAAGATCTTTTCGTCAAAAACGCCTCCTACAGTCATCTTGACGGTAGACTTGCAGGATCACATTCGCCCTTTTTTGCTCCTTCCTTTGTAGCCCTTCTTTCATTGCCCTTTAATCCGGAGTCTTCGCCATGATTTTCAACAGAGTCGCCCTCATTGCTGTCGCACTTGCCTTCTCCGTGTCGGCCCGTCCCCTCCCGTTTCGCTTAAGCAAGCGCGAGGTTCCGCAAGGTATTAGTTAATCCGCAGGCATCATATTTTAGCTGATTCACCTTTTGCCTTTTAGAGCATAGCCACCAGAAGTTCTTGACCTCTGTTGGCGCAAGTCTTAACAAGAACAACCCCGATGAAATCGTCGATTCGGTTTTCGCCCTTCTTGGAGACGAAGCTGCCGCGCAGGGTGCTGGCAAGATCACAGTATGTTTGCTGTATAATCGCTTGCTGCAGAGACCAGAATAGTAATGGATGCATCAGGACACCGATTGCTTGCAGCAGGCAGTCGCAGACCAGGCCTTTACTAATGCTAAGGCTGATGGGGATCTTCAAGGCATGGTCGACGCACTAATCTTCAGGGCACTCGAACGCAATTCCGCATCCGTTGGAGCCACGACGAACGCTTGCACGTCGATCACAGCCGTGAATCCGGAAATTGCTGCTATCCAACAGGTACGCGGGTACTTGCTTTCCATTCGGGGGTGTCACGTAGTTACCATTTTTAATTTCAGCACCAAGACCCAGCTTCTTCTAACGCGGCGGCGGTGAACAAGGCTATCACGCTCGAGCTCGCGAAGCAGATTGCCTCGATCGGTGGCGACCCGCAGAACGCACTGCAGGCAGGGACCTTTGCTCCGGGAACGATCGGTGACCCGACGGCGAAGGGCAACACTTGCGACGACGCGAACGACGCGGAGGGCTGCATTTTCACGCAGAACCTGCTGGTAGATGACGCGACCGCAGATGAAATCAACGCGGTATGATCTTTGGCTTCTTTGTCGACCGAAATATCCTAAAAAGCTGGCACCAGGTTGTCGCCGGCATCTCGGCGCGAGCATTAAAGAATGAAAGACACGAGGAGGCGGTTGATCCTTGCGAGTAAAGTCGCAGGGTCTACTTTTGATTTCTTTCCTTTCGGAACGGCTTTTCTCGAGTTCTTTTCCTTATGGGTATGATCGGGATAGTACGGATGAACCACAACTATTTACCTTGTCTTCTGCGTTAATATTATGAGAACGCTGGCGGGTAGAACGAGGCTCCAGTGTGTTCAATCACATAAAGGCGCCTCCGAATGAAAAGGGCGGCGAGTCAGGTACAAGCGCTTCTCCGGAGCTAAGATCAGTGAAGTTCTACCCAAGAACAAGAGTACAGAATCCGGGATAGTCGGCTGGGCGCAGTGTTGGCATAGAAAGGAATTTGAGCATTAATATCTCGAGACGAGACCGACAGGACCGCGAGTGGCGCTCTTTGGCGAGGGTACGACTAGCCGCCGTCGAGTGAAAATGGAAACCAGTTCTCACGGCAATATAAACGTCTGCACCTCTGCCGGGGCAGACACAACTTAGCGTTCACGCCTTGCCGAATCTCCTTCCGCATCCTGTTTCAACGCCGTCGCTTTCAGAGATAACGAGCACGCGGAAAGGGTATTGTTTTCAGTATAAAGACCTGAGCCAAGAGCCAAGATCCGGCTGGGTCTCGAACTCTCGGCCATATACAGTCAGGCTGGGCACTTCAGCGGGTTCCTGCAACTTATCATCTTCCACAAACCACAGGACGACTATAGCTCACTCACTTACGACTCGTCTACGACAATCATGACTTTTAGACCAGTCAGTTCTTCCTGTCGTTTGTGCTGTATGTTCGCTCACCTCTGCTTTGTAGTTTAACGTCTCCATCCCACACATCGTCTATGCCGTTCTTGGCGGATTCATCGTGCTCGTAAGCTTACGAAGACTTTGTAGGACTTTACACCTCTGATGCACTATCCCCACAGTTTGGCATGTTCTCTCTTCTTATTCGCGAAAAGGTGTGCAAATAAAGTCGCTCTGAGAAAGTATTGTCTCATGCCTCGTGTCTCCCAGTTGTATATTGGAGAGGCGCCGCTCGCCTTTGTTTTCGGCGTTATCATCGGACCATATGGCGCTAACTTGTTTGATCCACGGTCATGGGGCGGCGGGTCAGATGAGACAGTAAACGCGATCACATTGGAAGTCACCCGTGTAATCCTGGCCGTCGGCGTGTTCGCCATTGGAGTCGAGTTGCCCAAGGCATACATGCAAAAGCACTGGAAGAGCTTGTTCTTCCTATTGGTCCCAGTTATGACATGGGTGCGTGCTTAATATATGACAATGCTTATTACTGTGCATCGAGCTGACGGATAGGGCATATAGGGGTGGTTAGTGTCTGCGGGTCTCATTTTTGCCCTTATTCCGGGCCTTAGTTTCCTTTCTTCCCTTGCAGTAGCAGCATGCTTAACGCCGACCGACCCCATTCTGGCCGCTGCTGTTGTGGGAGGAAAGTATGCAGATAAACACGTTCCGGCCCATTTACGACATCTTCTGGCGGCCGAAAGCGGTTGTAATGACGGCGCTGCTTTCCCGTTTCTGTACATCGCGATCTATCTCGCTACCGAATCTAGTGATAAGAAGGCGGTGGAGGACTGGTTTCTAATCACTTGGTTCTGTGAGTAACAACTTTCTCTTACTCGTTGAGGAACGGACATTAATGATATTTCGAAACAAAAGACGAGGTGCTTCTTGGTGTAGTTTTTGGTGCAGTTCTGGGAATCGCTTTCCGTCACCTTATGAAATTTTGCGAAAAAACAGACTTGATTGACAGACAGTCATACGTCGCACAGTATGTTTCGCTTGCCATGTTCGTCATTGGTGTTACCACTATGCTAGGTTCCGATGATCTCCTGGCAGCTTTCTCCTGCGGGACGGCTTTTGCCTGGGATGGTTTCTTTAATCGTCAAACCGAACAGTCTGTATTCTCCTCTGTCATCGATCTGCTCTTCAACATAGCCGCTTTCGTCTTCATTGGTGCATGGATGCCCTTTAACACGTTCTCCAACGCAGAACTCACTCTTTCTGTCTGGAGACTTATTGTTATTGCAATTCTAATCCTCCTTCTCCGCCGCTTGCCGATCATACTTGCTCTCTACAAATGGATTCCAGACGTCAAAACTTTCCGAGAGGCCGTCTTCAGTGGCCATTTCGGACCCATTGGCGTCGGTGCCGTCTTCATCTCTACATTAGCTGCGGGAGCCCTGCCTGTTCCCAATAACCCCACCGAAAATCAGACAGAGATGCTCGCAGCCACGATTCAGCCCATTGTATCTTTCATGGTACTTTGTTCTATCACTATTCATGGTCTTTCTATCCCCTTCTTCTCTCTTGGCCGGCGCGTTCACTCTGTCTCGCGAACCTGGTCCCGACATCAATCGATGGATCCGACGCCCGAGTGGGCGACGCATACTCGTGCAGTATCTCGCCCAGAAGACATTATCATTAACCGCGACAGCGCTTTGGAACGTGGCGAGCTCGGACATGATGGGATCGGCGAAAAGTATCCCCATCTGGAGCAGTCCACAGAAGAAGATTCGAGGAAGAGCGAAGTACCGGTCTCTCCGAGTAGCAGCGTGCCTTCAAAGCCGGATTCCGGACTTGAAACTGGTGATCCAAGGGCACTTACCGAGGGTAGGTCAGATATACCCCCCGGTGGAGAAGAAGGGACTACCGAGTGGAGGGAAGGTCCCGATATTATACTGGAACGGAGAGCAGCACCTGGAGAGGAGGAGGAGGTCCAGGTATTACGCGGTGCAGCGGCGGGAACCGGAAGTCCAGAAACGCTGCACACATTCCGCGGGACACCCAGCGAAGTCGAACAGTCTATGGAACGTATGAAGGAGAAACTCAAGGGCAGGGGGCGTATTGAAAGGGAGGAGATTGAAGAAGTAGTGAAGGGGATCGGAGAAGACGTGAGGGGCGCTGGAGAAGATATGAAGGAATTTGGAGAAGAGACGATGAGAAAAGTCAGGGTTGCTGGTCAAAGATTTGGTAATTCTTCTGGTTCACACGAACACCCTTCACCTGATACTGTCGCGAACGAAGAGGACGATGAGGGCTGGACCTCTGACAGAAGTAGTCCGAGCAGCTTCAAGGAACCTCACGCTCATGCCGATGAATCTGCGCGTAAACGCTCAAAATCCCCGAAGCAAAAGGTATCGGCCAAAGCGGGCTCTGGGCATGGTCATGGGTCTCGCAGGCACCGACTGTCTATTCGCCGTAGTCTGTTAGGACATGCTAGACACTCCACGGCCCCATCGGAGCAAAGGCCGATAGTTGCTGAATCGCCTTTAGGCGAAGACGAAGAGGAACGCGGCCGACAATCGACAGCTTCCGGAGCCGGGCTTCCCAGTATGCTAGGACCTGAGGTTAGCCATCGACGAGTAGAGTCCCTCCGTATTCCCATGTCCAGGTCCTCGTCACCCGCTCGTTCGCTTCGATCGGTTCGCTTTGTCTCTGACGGCACGTCATCCCCTCGAGAAGAGCGCGAATCGCCACTCAGCGCAACCAGTGGCCGGCAGGTGGCTTTCGACCTTCCACGCGATACCCGTTCTTGAAAATATATTCCTTTCCGGTCTGTATTACTAACACTAGAGTTTTTTTCATCGTATTTTTGGCATGCTCTGTTCTCTGCCGGTAATAGTTACAGGAATGTGTCCATAGATCTGTAGTCTCGCGACGGTTTTCTTTATTTCTCTCAAAAAACAGTAGTTGGACAAATAAATCCTTGAACTATGTACTTTGCGGGATGCTTACTGAACAAGATGAGACAAATCGACAAACAGTCCAAGCGGACGCCGCAGAATGGCTAAAAGGCAAGGGAAGGCAAATCCAATCACTACACGCGCACCCGACATTTCCAAAAAATCGAAAATAGTAGCAAGCCACAGGTAAGAAATCTCCCTATCAGGGTCTTCAATCTCAAAGGGAGACTCTGCTCCGAGGCGCTCAGCAGCACGCAAACCCGATGTGAAGCCGTCCTCATGGAAGCCATAGCGGAGGTAAGCGCCCGCATAGGATATCCCCCTAACGTTCTGGATCCTCGACATTTCATTCTGTGCGTCGATTGCCTGAGGCCGATAAATCCGTTAACCAGCGTTTCCGCTAACTTTTAAAACAACTATACGCACCTCTGAGTCTAGAATTGGGTGTTCATATGCCCATCGGCCTGCGATGGTCTCCTCACGAGGCTCAAACGGCGGGTTCAACGTCACGAGGACTGTTCCATGCTTTTTCTCCGAGATGTGCTGGAGGTCGTTCATCCAGTCTGTAAAAAAGCGCTGTTAATCCGGCTTGCCTTTTGATTTTAATTCCAATAAACATTACATGTCCTGTGAAGAGTATCAGACAGGACAAACAAGGAGTGCTGCTTATACGCACAGTGCCACTTGATCAATGTTAGCTTTATAAATGCCTCGGCTATCAACCGCAGAGGATGACAAGTAATTCCAACATGACCACGCCAAACGGCATTTCGGCATAAGCTTGTCGAGACCAACTAATTAGCGATAGGGGATGGCATATGAATGCGGACCTACGTTAATATCAGAGTGCAAAACAGCCTCGTTTTTATTCCAGCGGAATTTGCCAAGTATACGCTCCTCTTCGGAAGTAATGTCCCCTGCCCTTAATATTTCGAGCGCAGTATCAGAGTGGCAAGCTAGGATGACATGATCAAACGATGCAGTTCTTCCATCCGACGTCTCTAATCTGACTTCTGACGTTGGTAGTGTTCTGAGGGATGTGACGCGAGAGGAGAAGTGTACTTGATTGCTTTTCAACCCAGACACGATTTTGTCGACATAGACCTTACTGAGGATATTCAACAATATGTGGCTGTAATGTGGGAAGATATACAGACCTTCCGCCATTTATGGTCAGCCACGAAGGCTTACCCGTAACTTGTAGCAAGTGATGATTATACAGGAACTGGATCTGAGACGGCTTCGTCAGCCATATTAATTATGAAAAGAAGAATAAAGACTTACCAAAGTCCGAGCTGGAAAGTCTAGAGTGCACTTATCAGGTGAAGTGCTCCAGACGGCCGCTGTCATAGGCTAAAAAAACGTCGACTTTCATTCAGCTCTCGATAGTATGCGAGCTCACAATCAAATAATTGTCACGGAATGAGGACGAATACCCGTTTGACTCCAGATATTGGCCGATAGATGTTTCTTGGACTGAGGAATTTTCTAAAATAATTTTTCGGGAGCAGGCGTTGAACCTCAGGACATCATATATCAATCTCCACATGCTCGAATCCAAGAGTCTGGTGGGTTGACAGAACACGGTAAACAAGTTTCCGCCAGCCCATTCAAACCTGCCTCTGTCTCGCGAGACGCTGAAGGTCATTTCAGTGGGGGAGACAGCTACTTGCTTCCGGTTCAAGAAGCGAAGGAAGTTCGGGTATGTTGAAGGATTTAGGACAATCTTATAAGATAGTTAGGGTCTACTGTACTATTTCGCAGTTGACGTGTAAGTGCTCACAAAGCCACTTTTATGAGATATAAGTAAATTAGTCGAAGGGAATTCGCGAGAAGAAATTCCGAGGCGTACGTGTCAACCGCGACCGATTCGTCTTCGGACCTTCCAGGAGGCGTGTAATTGACCGTGTTGGCATGACCACCAGGACGTGAGTCCACCTCGTAGAGATGAATATCGTGGCTGCTGTGCTCGTTGAGCAGCTGAGATGCCGCAGCGGAGTAAGCTATACGCAATAGCGGAGGGAATACATGCTAGTCACCCAGGCCGCTCCCAATCCAGACACACCAGACCCGACTATTGCAATTCTCATGTCGTAGTAGATGGATGTTGCCGGCACCAGTGAAGAAGATACACACGCCAGTCAGTCAGTAACAGCCAGTTTAATGAAAGCTGCAAGTTCGTCCTCGAGGCACCCGGGATAGTAGCAGTAGACAGAGGACCTGCTGAGCTATACTGTAGGTGTTCAACCAAAGATGACGGTTCAGGTTTCGTTCAAAGCGTTTGATAGTAGCCGCATTGCCCAATGGAGGGAAAATCGGGTCGCCGTCGGTAACCACGTTGATCTTTCCCCTGCCGACGGGTTCGAGACCGTTCGACAATTCAGGAAGCCTAAGGACGCACCGCTAAATCCTCGAGACATACTCACTGGCGTGCATTCCTTATTCTCTCAACTTGGGCTTCAGGAAATGTGCACAACGGTCACTGCAATGGACCCAGGCATAGAGATTCTTGGCGGAGTGCAGATCAATTACTATCCTTAGAACGGTCATTCCATCACGTGATGCGCACTTTTTTTTTTTTTTTTTTTGATTCTCGATTTATATACCGCAATAGTAAGTAATACAAGACGCGGTCATCCAGTCGCAACTAAGCTAGGATAGTGAATGCATGTAGAGGGGGTTGAGAAGGGAGCTAGTCAAGGTGGATGGTTCTGGGATCGGCGATTGCGGTGGCGGCACAAAACAGGAAGCGGTGTCTAAGGGGGGTGGAAGCGATCAGGTGGAGGAGGGGGGAGAAGGGGGTCGTGCAAGAAGGCACGCGTAAAGGCAGTAGTGCGGCGAAGGAAGGGGAAAAGCCAACCTAGTCCGAGTTTGCTACCCCACGCGGGGGGTTGGGCCGACGGGCGATCCTCGACGGGGAGGGGACCTCTGGCGTGTTGGAAGAGAGGGCACTCCAAGAGGAGATGCTCGCGGGTTTGAAGGGGGGCACCACAGGGGCAGGAGATGGGAAGGTCCGGGAGGAAGCGGGCGGCGTAAGCGCCGAAGTGGCCGTGGCCAAGGACGACCTGGACGGCGCGGCTTTGAAGGGCGCGAGAGGCGGGGGCTTTCCAGGAGGAGAGGAGCGAAGTGGAGGGGGCGTGAGGTAGGGCAAGGCCGGCGAGAGAGCGGTGGTGAGGAGTGTCGGAGGCGTAGGTGCGGGCCCACATATCAGTAGCGGCCGCAAGGGCTTCTTGACGGAGAGCAGAGTAGGTGTGGTAGAAGAGGGGGCGGCCGTGGGGGGGAAGCCGGGTGAGGGCATCAACGTATTCGTTGCCCGGGACCTTCATATGCCCAGGGCACCAGACAAGGTGCACGTGATGGGTCGAGTCGGCCTGTAGAAAAGGGTCCAACAGGGATCGAAACAAGGCGGATGATGATTGCGCAGGGTGGGGGAGGAGGGAAAGGATGGCGGTAAGGGCTGGGGCGCAGTCGGATATAAAATAGAGGGACTGCACGGTCCGAGCGATAGGGCAAAGGCGGAAAAGAGAGGCGCGATGAAAGCCTTTGGCGAGGGCGAACATTTCGGCATCGAAGGAGGAGCCCGTGGGGGAATAGTAGTGGTGCCCCTGGTCCATAAATCTTCCACGGTAGAAGATGGCGAAAGCGGAGATGGCGACGGTGGCACCGTGTACAAGGTGACGAGACCCGTTGGTGTAGATGAGAAGGTTCGAGGGGTCGAGCGAGAGGAGGTGGAGACGGTGGGCAAGGGACTGCGAAATGGCACGCCAGATGGCGACATCGTGCTGGAGCGGGGGAGGGTCCGGAAGGTGCAAGCGAGGATGGCGAAGGGGAAGAGCGCGCCATGGTGGGGCGAGATAGGGGTAGAGGGGCTCCGACTGAGGGGAGCTTAAGAAGGAGAGGCGGTGGAGGATGGAAATGGGGTGGTCCGGAGTGGACCGGAGGCGGTTGACAGGAACCAGGACGTGAGAAGGAGAAGGGCCCCACGCTGGGGGCAACCGGGCGATAACTTGGGAGGTAAGGGGGAGCTTGGAGAGGCGAGCGGCAGAATTAACGAGAAGATGGCAAAGAAGAAAGGGGATGGGAAGAATGGCCAGCAGGTGATGGAGGCCAGAGGAAGGGGAAGTCTTGAAAGCCCCGGCCACGAGGCGGAGAGCTTGGTTCTGGGTGACGATAAGGGGCTGAAGGTGGGACTTCTGGCGGATGCCGGTGAACCATAACTGGAAGCCATAGGTGAGAACCGGGATGATGAGGGTTTTGTATAGGATGCGAAAGTTAAAAATGGAAAGACCGCGGAGAGTATTGCCGAGGACGCGGAGGGCGGTGGCGGTAGAGCGGGCCCACATGGCCATGCGACGGATATGGGGTTTGAAGGTAAGAAGGTCGTCAAGGAAGAAGCCCAGCCACCGGATCTCACGGGATGGGGTAACCAAGATGAGAGGGCGGTCAGGGGGTTGGAAGGAGAAGGAGAGCGTGGGGACGGGGATAGAGTGGCCAAAGTAAAGGGTTCTCTTGCGAGGCCCACCGCTCGCCTGGGTAGTGTGCCCGTCGATCGGCTAACGTCTAAGGGAATCAACTTAAGCCACACAGTGAGAATTACCCTCACGCGGACCCACGGCAGATTTAGTTTCTCTGAGGCCAGACTGGGGTTACTATCACCAGCTGCCACGGCTCGGCTAAGCCTAGGGAGTGGAACCCCGAGCCGCTTTCCCGTACCCCGGCAAGTGCTTCAGACCCCGCAGTTGCCCTTGGGGATAGCCTGCCCCCCGGATACTTTCACTGAGTAGGTTAGGGTTTCTGGATCCGCACTTGTCCTAGGTTACCGCGTTGCAGAGAAGACCCCGGCGCACCGATTCCTCGGCTATACCAGGGAGTGCCGCTCTACTAACCACCTGCAGGCAAAGGCCCCGCAGGCACGTGCTGACCTGTCCACTGATAACTGAAGCATCTGGCTGGCTACCTCGTGGTCGGCTGGTTTTCACCACAACATGACACGTTTTATGAGTCCCCTATCTCTAGGCATCAAATGCCGTCATCAAGACCCTTCCGGGTATTTGGGGTGGGGCTTTCTTTGGTAAGGTCAATTCCCAGGACCAGCTGAGGCGTTAACGTCGTGCCTCGTGTAGTCTGGCGGACGTGAGTCCCTCTAGTGCCTTTAGCAACCAGTACGTGGGGGGGCGCCAGATATTTCCAGCATTAAGCATCTTAACCAAGGACACACCGCTACCCAGACGGAGAGCTATCCCCCAGCCCTCAAGGCCCACCCTCCTTTAGGGACGTTAACATCGTGTCCCAGACGATGAAGAGGTGCCAGTAAACCCAGCTGCTAACCCACTTTACCAAGGTGGGGCCTCGACACCAGATGGAGTCTACTCCCTCGAGCACCAGAGCATGTCCTTAGACGAACATGATAGCAACGGACGGTTACAACTTGCCCTCACTCAAAAAGCCTGCCCTAAAGCGAGGTAGATGGTGATGGTAAGAGACCAAGGAGAGATGACGTGTCCGTCGTCGCTTTTCTTGTCGCCCACGACGTCTGTGGCCCCTGTGGGGTCGCAAAACTTACGGTAAGGGCTAAAAACTGTATATTTTTACTGATGGGGCTGGCACATTCGTGCTACAGGGCTTTGACAACTTCGATGTATGTTGTCCATGTGTATCACTAGACCCCGCGAGACACGTTCTGTCTGAGGGTGTCAAGTGAGCGCAGCCGAGAGCGCGCCCAGTACTGCTCCTGTCCGTAAGGGTCCACTTCTCCTGCTGCTACTGGGTCCCCTTTCCTCGAGCATGTCGACAATCGTAGCACCCTCAAATGACTCGCAGTCCTTGCCGTTGGGCACATACCGACCAAACCTGTACTCCGGTCTGCGGTCGTGTCTTCTTCAGTCTCTTGTGGCGGGTTTGATACGGCACGGGACACAGGACTTCCAGTCCTTCCAGAGCGGGTCCTGCTTGGCTTTTGGTCTGAAAGAGCTGAAGTGCCGCAATTGTAGAGGCCCGTCATGCCTGTGACCATAATGATGAGTTGTCTGGTATGACCTGGAGCGAGCATGACAATAGAGAAGGGGTCGTACAGACTCTCGGGGATCCTCACAACAATGTGATTATTGCCACAGAGCTCTTGAAGGTACAAGGTGGCGAGCACGGCGGCAGCCCTGTGGACACTGCGGACAGATTGGGCACATGAGCACGTTTCTGTATCCAATAGCGGCTCGCTGACATTACTGACACACAATGCGATTAGAAACGAACAGGAAATTCCCTCGCTGGGCAGAGTTCAATTCCAGTGCACCACCGATAAACGTCACTCCTTCGGCGCCTCCCCCCCTCCGTACGGAAGCGGCTGCAGCAGCGGTCCTCCCCCCTGGCGCGAAGGCGGCGTCCGCTACGCGTGGCGTCAATGGGGGCGGCAGCCCCTTGCGTACGACGTCAACGGCAGGTCAGCCTCTCTGCGCACTACAGCGGCGACGTGGCAACCCCCCCTGTATGCGGCGGCGGCGGCAGCCCCCTGTGCGAGGACCAGCGGCGGTGGCAGCAGCTACGCACGCATACGCGGGGGACCAGCGACGGTGGCGGCAGCAGTGGTGCGCGCGGGGATCGAACTTACCTAGGATCATAGCACGCCTGCGACGGCGCGCGACCGTTGTAATATGTACCTTTTAATATGCTTTTTAAATGAAATATGATTTTTGCCTTTCACCAGTTTGGAGCGCATGAAAGCTCGTGCAATACGACAAGCACCGTACAAGCGACTACCGAGGTCACGACCGTATTCTAATCTTCGCCTTTCATGAATAACAAGCACATTACAAGTTTGATAGTATTATTATAATTTACGGCCAATGCTTTGAACCGAGCATGCCAATTGTAATGTAATTGTAATATAATCAGGGCGGTTTCACGCGGCTGAAATCGGCTGAGGCAAGCGCTTGAAAGCTGCTTTCACACGGGCAGAACCAATTGGATCGACCGCTGTCAAGCTCCTCGTGCCACCCCTTGTAAGTAGAGGACAACGCTCCGAGATCCAGGAAGATATTCGTGTCCGCGCGGCCTAAGCTCATCATTTTCTCTTCCAATTCTACCTCCCCGAGATTAGCGTCTCTTTCTAGGGAAAACTGGCTGACTATCTTCTACGAAATTACTAGCCGAAGCGACTTCCTAAGCCTGGGATCTGTCAATTTCAATGCCAACGTTCTCAGTTGGTCGGGACCGCGATTACCCAAACACCATGCGGATGGATTGAAATAAGACTCTAATGCTCATTCTAAGAAGGTGACGGGATTGTTGGCCGTTTACGAGCGACGTCTTCGTCCCTCGACCGATGTGAACTTTTGCGCTAGTTTAGTAACGCAGTCGATCTGGACACCATTGCTCGTCTTCTTCCTGTCAAACCTTCTTGAGAGCATCAAGGCGTCTAGCTAAGAGTGTTATGAGATTTCCGATGACGCCCGGCAATGGATCAACAGCCACTCAGGTCAATCACAATAACTTCATAGCCCCTTGGTGGGTGTGGGCGTCGACCCCCCTGACCTGGGTCATTCTCTCTCCCCACTCTTGCTCCCCCTCACCCCTGAGATATGTTGTCTGTGATTAATCTGGTTTTGATTGTATTTGCCATCTTTGTGACAGGCCAGGATACTCATACTGTGAGCTAGTTTGCTTACCATCCCGCAGGTTCTTTTTAATCCATATTTACTTGACAGGTAAGCGTCGGCATCGAAGGAAGCTTTTACGACCCCCCTACCACAGATGCACTTGAAAACGACACGATAACCTTCATTTTCGGCGGAGTGTATGGCCACTCACTCGTCTATGTACTCCTATATTAACGTCACAACAGTATACACGGAGTGACACAGTCATCATTTGACGAGCCGTGCTTGCCCTTGGCAGGGGGGTTCAACAGTGGCTTGACTGGTACGAATGGCAATGCGAGTGCGCAGACACCGACGTGGAATCTCCACATTTCGAACGCCTCGGAACGTGAGTGCAATATCTGAAGACTAGTCAGGTTCGTTCCAAATGTACCTTTCCTAGCGATTTGGTTTTTCTGTCAAGCTACGGAACCAGAGTCGCATTGCCAGGCTGGGATGGTGGGGTAAGCTCTGATGCTGGCATGCGGAAAAGTAACCGATTAACTTGCATCACTTCTGCGTAGAGCGATAAACCCACCTTCAGCCAACATGTTCCTTCAATTTCAATCAGCAGCAAAGGTTGTTTCAGGCACACCTTCTGTACGTTTGAACTTTCTGCGGCCGATATACCTACTGAAGACCACCCTCTGTATGCAGCCTACACCGACAATTGTTCTTACAGGGGTTGGCGCATTTGCTACCGCACCTCCGACTACGACGGCAGTTCTAGAAGCGACACCTTCCTCGTTGTCCACACGTCCTCCACCTTCTTCACTCAGCTCTTCATCGAGCTCTTCCAGCGCGTCATCCGCCGCGTCACAGACATCGCCATCATCCAAGAGCTCTTCTAGTGGTGCAGTCATTGGCGGTGCTGTCGGAGGGACAGTCGCAGTCGTAACTATTGCGATTCTGAGCTTCCTCCTGTTCCGCAGTCGCCGGAGGAGCAGATCGGACTCGCCCGAGATGATAGATATAATCGAACATAGCTCTTCCGCCGGTTTTCGCTCGAAGCTCCCTGCGTCGGCTGGCAGCACCCCGACTATGGGCGCCTTCGACAGGGGTTTGGGCTACGAGGATGCGGAGACGCGGAAACATCGACAAGTTAGATCCAATGACCTCTCCCCTGGCTTGGAAAGAAACTCCTTCTCGTCGCCGTCCGACCGTACCACGAGCGAGCTCGGGCCTTCGTACACAGATGGAGACCAAAATCGTGAAATGCAGCTGAGATATGCCAGCTCGCACCCCGAAATGCGTACATCGACCACGTCAAATGTATATGGGCCGGCCACATTTTCTCAGGTCCATCCTGGAACCTTTTCTCCTGAGCAGACACGCTCCGACGGACAATACCCCGAGCGTGGCCCTACGGTCAACGTGCATGAGCTCGCGAAAGAGGTTGCCTCATTGATTGGGACACAAGATAGGATGCTTCCGAACAATCCGGGCAATTTGAATCAGTCCATCTCAATCCCCGGTCGGCCCCCGCGCCAGCTTCCGGATCCTAACGAATTTCTTGCTTCCCGAGGCTTGCCTTCCCTTGAGCATGAATCAGATCTGCCAAAGTACGAGCAGTAAAATCGCGGCTTGGTAAGGGGTTTTAGTGAGTGCGATTAACCAGCTTTGGCCTTTCTTGAGTTTTTACTCTGGTAATGTACCAATAAGGTGATCCGTGTTAGGTTTAGTGTTTAGTTCCCTGTATCTGTCTGAATATATTCGAAAGGCCGTACAACGGCGTCGGAATAGTTATTAGTTGGCAACTGACGAGCTACATAACATATACGAAAAGTGTCGGAAAACGCTGATGTTGTATGGGCTGAATGACGCCAATATTCAATCCATGCCAATATTCAATTCATCCATGGAATTAGTTTCTGGTGACACGGTCCCTTCACGACATTAGGAATGAAACGGCTATATATCCTTGTATTGCGACATCCCTGTAGACCGAGCGGGAATTCGGACTTTACTGGGCCAGCAGACTCCAAATGCAGCACAGGCCTAGTAGATCGGCGCGTTCGCGAGATAACCGTGACGCGGAAGTGCGGACTTGCGTTCGGAATCTGAACACGTGCCTCTGTATCGGTCCTCGGAGTTCTGGTTAAGTACGGCGGAACCATTCGTAACGCATGGAATACCTATTCTTACATCACTCCACCTTGATATCACTTAGACCCTATGTATCGTTTAGTCCCAAATAAACTTACGCATCAGCTAGGGTTTCTGCTGTGGAAGAAATGGAAGACACATAAACAAGCTGATGCTCTTTGTTGATGTGAACGAGAATGGAAGTTCTTCCGTGGGGGAAGAAAAAAAAGTGCTGACCTGAGTGGATAACTACATGGCGGATGGATCGTTCTTATAGTCTCGCCACCCAGAGAGTAACACATTGAGGGCTTTGTTTTGTTCCAAATACTGTGAGTGTAAAATACGACATTATAAAACTTCTATAACCTCCCTAAAAATAGTCCAATCATTATCCCAAAGGGACTGATGCCGTGGAAGCTCACAGCTTCGGGCAGGTTCTGATATCGTACAGAGGGTAACAAGCGAGCGGGTGTTGATTCATCTGAAAATATTCTATTTTCAAACGTATAGATAGGCGAGCTTCGGCGGAAAACAGTGTCGCATTTTCGTTCAGTTTCCGCTCACTCAAGGGCAGTGTCTGGGTCTGCATTGGCATAATCTGAACAGAGATTTTTCCACGCATCTAAGGAAACGATTGTGAGAGATCAGCAGTGCAGTTTGCGTAAAGCTTAAGATACACACTATTCGCGGGGTCCGACGCGGCGATGGTGTCGAGGCTTTCGGCAAAGACAACAGCCAAACCACTTTTAAATAAAATCAAGAGCAAAACAATTCAGAATTCGGAATGCATACCCAGAGAAAAACCACTTACGCCTCCAAGTGCCAGTCTATATGACAATGCATAAACCACGGACCCGCGTTGTTTGTCGTGAAGCGGAACGTAACGTTGTCATATTCGCCACCGATGCTGACCGTATCACGACGCACAGGGTTCACGTAGTTGTACTCCGTGCTACCTGCTACGCGCACGACGTCGAAGTTGTGTCCGTGCAGGTGCATAGGGTGCTGCAGCCCTCGTCAGACATCAAAACCAGACAAGGTCGGAGCGGAAGGAGGAAAGGGGGACGGACGGGAACTGACCGGAAAGCCACCGGGCATGGAGATCTCGATCGTGCTATTACTGGGCAGCGCGTAGATCGAGCCGTTCGGGAGAAGGTCGGCTGGCTTGGTCGTGCCGCTGAGGATCTGGAGAAGGATCGGCACGCTGGGTGGTGTCCAGGAGACGTTGTTGATCATGTGGCATCCGGTCGTTTGGTTCTAGGGTGTTAAAATCATTTGTTAAGAGTATGGAGGAAATCGTTTGGGGCAAGGGACGTACGAAGGCGGCGACCAAGTTTAGGGCGAGGTCGACGCCTCCCGCGACCGGGTCGCCAGGCTAGACAAAGTAATATAAATCAGATCCAAATGATCATTGGTTAGGTCGAAATTTTCGTACGGCTCCCGGATTCACAAGGGGCTGTCGGCGCGAGGAAAGGGATGCATTAGGACGGCGCATCCAGTATGTAAGCGAGGAGGAAAAAAATCTTACAACTAAGTCAGCTTCGTTGAGCACTGTCCCCCTCTTGGTCTGTCGGGTTATCGGCACATCGTCTCGCGCTCCGTCGTAACGTAAAATTGCAGAATTAATGCCACCGGTGAACCCGGCCTTGCCGACCGATGGCTCGGCGCGAATCCCTATTCAGAGTCAACATTTTTAGCAAGTCAGGTAAGGCCCGAGCGTCATGGACGAGATGTACAGTAATTGTTAATTGGCTTGTCTGCCGTGACGACGACTGAGTAGCGCTGGGACGAGAAGATGACGAGGGAGTCGACGGTGACGGGGACCGTTTCTGTGCCATCGGCCTCTATGACGACCATTTTATGGCTATCTATTGAGAAGGTATACCTGAAAGAAACGAAGTTAGGTGAATACGATAAACGGCATAGACTCGAGCTGTGCGATAATCACGAAGGGAAGCAGCTCGTGCTGACTATGCGAAAACGGTAACTGATGGCTGAAAGTTAATGGCTGAACACCAAAATAGGTCTCGCAATGCTCACCGTTTACCAAAGGTGACGCCGACGACAGCCAAAGGGGAATCCGCTGAACCGCGATAGGACCGGCCGAGGCCATTGATAGTAGTTGAAGATGGCACTCTAAGTTCCAGTATTAATAAGGGGATTTGACAGCATACGAAGCATAAACGACATACGGATCAGCATTACCTTTGTTCGGAAACAAAGACGGGGAAACGCTGTGGTACCAGTCGCCAAGGACGATGACCGTGTTTTCTGTGATGCGAGCTCTTTTAAACAGAGTCTGGAATAACGTGTATAGGCTTTACCGTTGTCAATATCGTACATATCCTTGAGGGGGTCGTTGGGATCTGTTCGAGATGTAAGTAAGTAACCCACAAACCCTAGAATGGAGATCCACCGTAAAGGATTAGAGCGCCACTAGTCGACCAATCGTTAGCAAATTCCGAGTCTGATATCCTACGGAAAGGCAAAGAAATACCGGAGACCATCGCAATACTGGGTTGAGAGATGGGAATGGTACCAGTATGTGCCGGACTGGTCGGGCACGCTGAAGTTGTATCTATCGGGAGCAAATTTCAAAATAAAATGATGATAGTCACGATCGTAGGCAGTACGGAAGAAAAGAGTGTTTACAGGAATGAGTTTCCGGGAATGATAGGGCATTGATTGACCCAGGCGGGACCGTCCATATCGTTCGTTCCGGCCTGAAAAAGTCCGTGCCAATGCTAAGACGAAAAAGGGAACCGATCAAATCGTAACCGCATGCGTTTCGGTAAAAAGCGGGTAAGATGCTTACTACGGAGGTAGCCCGACGCATGGAGGTGCCGGTAAGCTGGTCAATGACGTTTATCTATAAGAGCAGCATCAGACCACTGCACCTCAATTTTGGATAGGAAAAAGGCGATTACCTGGAAGTTGTCGCCGATATTCCCAGAAATCACCGGACCGGGGAACTGTTCATTGGCAACCACAGCACTAAGTATAGGCGCGGTAAGCAAACCAGGCTGAAAATCCAAGAGGTGAGTAAATTATTCACGAGCGCCTAAAACCATCGGGAGCGAGGTTGACATTCGAGATGGTCAGACTTTGCGAGACTATCGCGGCGAGCGTCTGGCGCGATAAAACCAGAGTGATGAGCGGCGGCAAAAACGCGACTATGAGCATGTCTCCCCAGTTCGTTGCGGGTAGGGTTTGAAGGAGGGGCTGACAAGGCTAGCTACTTATATGTACAGCCTTTTTATGCGCGTTCCAGCTGTCAGCCTCTCAGCTAAGCGATGCATTGAAGTTCTGGCCTTAGCTGCAAACAAACATACTAGAAATGGGCTCGAGAAATTTTAAAAAAGCGACGCGCGTCCGAAGAACCTCATGCCGTGTCGCCTACCTGCCGTTTGATGCGGCATACCAGAACTGTTTTGACAAAACACCCGTGAGCAGCACTAGTGGTGGAGAGTTGCAGGGTGATCAAAACCAACGCCGCGGAAAACCCGACAGACACCGCTAACCCGAATTTAGGATATTTACGTAATTAAACGACTATAACTGCAGCTATAAATACATGTATAATTTGATAATTTGATTGTGAGCAAAACAACCATCATAGGAAACGAGAGGAAAAGCCTGAGTACATATCTAGACGGAAAGTATCCAGCATTCTTGTGAGCTCTCAGAAACACAGAATGAGTGTGATCACTTACTGCCCACACAAGCGACTTCCTCAGTAGTGAAACCTTATTACCAGTCAGTATTTGATAAAGAATGAATATTAGTCCAGCCCGTCCTAGGAGTAGTTCGCACATAATTGGGGCTTGTAAAGTCTGTTAGTAGTAGCTTTCAAACTCATATCCGGACTCTCACGACCAGCAGACTACCGTGCATAAGCCACATCAATCTCTTAGTACAGTAAAGGCAAACCCACTGCAGTCCAAGGGCATCAACGGATCTTTAGTGTCAATTACATGGCAACTTAGCGAGTCATTGGAAGTTCCGACTCGGAGAGACGATATAATTGATAAAGGTTTTCTTCTTCAACCGATTTGTGTCGGACATCGACCGAGCGGAATCTATTCATAGTTTACCCAGCCACACGCGCACGTCATTCAGGTCTGTCGATGTGTGCGCATGCAAGCTCCACGTTGCGGAGTCGCGTTCGGAGTGAACGCGTACAAGGGTGGCTTATCCTGCAGTTGTCGGAACTTGGCCGAATAGGAATCACCCTTTCATTTGGATAACTCGGGGGATAAAGGCATCGGTGGCACCAGTCCGAATCCGCGTTCAGAGCACAGAACGACAGATAGGCCATTTATTTAGAATATAAGTAATATGCGTTATTAATACTATGTATAAAGATCGTCCTACTATACGCGTCAACCGATTTTTCTCCAGGAAAATTCACTGAATCTGCGATTTATGGGTATCATAAACATCTTACCCCTGGCGCGCAATTAATATGTGGAGGGAAACGGGAAGAAAATTGTGCCAGTGGACTCGTCTAGTGTCCCTAGTTTCTCTTCGGATCTAGCGAAAATGGGTGCGAGTGACGCAGCCCGCCCCAGTGGGGAACAGGAAAGTTGTGGCTTTCGTGTTTCACTCGGTCAAACGCAATATCCGGGTTCGCAATGAGGTAGTCGGGACAGAGGTCATCCCACGCAGCTAAGAAAAAGCGTGAGCGTCCGGTAGTATGGTCTGCGGAAGTATCGACACTCACTCTTCACGGGGTCGGCCTTAGCAATGCTATCGATGCTTTCAGCAAAGACAACAGCCAGTCCGCTTGGAAAATACCAGTTAGAAGCGGGAATTTACACGCACGCAAAGGATTTTCAACTTACGCTTCCAAATGCCAGTCGATATGACAATGCATATACCACGGGCCCGCATTGTTGGTCGTGAAGCGGAACGTGACGTTGTCGCTCCCTCCACCGATGGCGACCGTGTCGCGGCGTATCGGGTTGACATAGTTGTACTCCTTGCTGCCCGCGACGCGCACGACATCGAAGTTGTGCCCGTGAAGGTGGATTGGATGCTACATTTTCCGTCCTCGTCAGAAAATTCAAAATGAAAAAAGGAAAGAGGCATAGGAAGTAAAAGTTGAAGACTGACCGGATAGCCACCGGGCATGGATACTTCGATGGTACTGTTAGAGGGTAATGCATAGACGGAGCCAGCCGGGAGGAGATCGGCTGGGTTGGTCGTGCCGCTGAGGATCTGGAGAAGGATCGGGATGTTGGGTGATGTCCAGGAGACGTTGTTGACCATATGCATTCCTGTCGTTTCATTCTGGACGGTGAAAGGAGCTCATTTATTACGAGCACGGGAGAGAAGCGCTTTTTAGGAAGGGGGAACGTACAAGGGCGATGACCATGTTTAAGGCGTAGTCCACTCCTCCGGGGTACGGGTCGCCGGGCTAAATGGAAAGGTTTAAATCAGGTCGACATGGCCAATAGTTGAAGGGAATATCTCGTACGGCTCCCGGATTTACAAGGGGCTATCAGCGCAAAGGGAGAAACGGTTATCAAGCTGTATCCAACACAAAATTGTAAAAAATCATACCGACAAGTCAGCCTCGTTGAGCACCATCCCATCTGTCGTTTGGTTGGTCGTCGGCTCAGTATTTTTAGCGCCATGGTAGCGTAAAATAGCAGAGTTGATGCCGCCGCTAAACCCGGCCGTGCCGACCGATGGCTCAGCGCGAACCCCTATTTAGATCCAGCGTCAGCGAGAGAGTCGACTAAGGCCGAAGGTAGCGAATAACACGCACAATAATTGTTGATTGGCTTGTCGGCCGTAACAATGACGGAATAGCGCTGGGAAGAGAAGATTACGAGAGAGTCAACGGTGACAGGATTCGTCTCGGTGCCGTCGGCTTCGATGACAGTCATGTTGTGACCATCAATTGAGAAAGTATACCTGGAAAGGAGTATTAGACCCGGATGGATTATAAATGAATTTGTTATAGTTACGAAGGGTAGCAGCTTGTGCTGACGATACGGAAACGGTATCTGTACACCAGGTGTCAGCAATTAAATACTGAAGCATATGGCCTTGCTATACTCACCGTTGACCATGGACGACATTGACAACGGCCAGAGGTGAGTCGGCTGGTCCATCAGAGGACCGACCAAGACCGTTGATAGTCGTTGCAGCTGGTGTTCTAAGCCCCGGTCAAAAAAAGCAAACGATCTGCATGGGAGAAACGGCGTACGGATCAACGTTGCCTTTGTTCGGAAACAAGGAAGGTGCAACGCTGTTGTACCAATCGCCGAGAACGATGACAGTGTCCTCTGTGATGCCCCATTAGACGTTATCTGGAATTTGATGCGCATGTGCTTACCGTTATCAACATCATACATGTGCTTTAGGGGGTCATTCGGATCTGTCCGCGACGTAAGGAAAAATGATCTGCCGAAAGGATGTAGATTTACCATAGAGGACCAGAGGACCACTTGTAGATAGCCAGTGCATTAGTACAAGTCGGATACAATGTCTTTGAGAAAAGCAAAGAATTACCGAAGGCCATCGCAGTACTGTGTCGAAAGATGGGAGTGATACCAAAATGTTCCAGACTGGCCGGGGACGCTGAAGTCGTATCTACCAAGGGCGAAGATCAGAATTGATGGTTATGGACACGTAGAAAACCTGAGCTTACAGGAACGAGCTCCCGGGGGTAATGGGGCATTGATTAACCCAAACCGGCCCGTCCATCTCGTTTGATCCGGCTTGAAAAAGGCCATGCCAATGCTAAATTGGGAAAAAATACTATGTTATGTAACTGCACACGCTCTAGAATAAGCGAGAAGAAACTTACGATGGAGGTGGACCGGCGCATGGTGACATCGGTGAGTTTGTCGGTGACAAGGATCTATACGAGAAGTCAGCTCTACACCAACACCGGAACACGTAGGACAATTACTCGGAAGTTGTCGCCGATGTTCCCAGAAATCAATGGACCAGGGAATTGCCCGTTGGCGACCACAGTGCTATATATGAGAGCAGTGAGCAATCTGGACTGGACACCTAAGAGACGCAATATAGCTACGAGCGACTAAGACCATCGGGAGCGAGATGAACATTCGAGATAGTCAAGTCTCGCGAAACTACCGCAGCGGACACCTGGGGGGACAAAGCCAGAGCGGCGAGCGGCGACAGAAACCAGGCTAGCATAATTCCTTAGTCCGCAGTGGGTGGTGAAAAGAGCTACCGGGACCGACTATCCAGAAGCCCAGCCCGGACTATTTATATGTTTCGGGTTGTTAGCCTTTCAGTTACCCGATGCATTGAAGTTCCCGCGTAACTTGTAAGATACGCACACGTAAAATCACAAGACGTACTTCCAGAGCTCAAGTACTAAGGAGATCAACGCATGACCGAAGGCATCATGGTATGTCCCCATCGTTTGATGGCACGGAGCTGTTTTGATAAAATACTCGTGAGTTTTCAGGGAGATCAGTGATGGAGAAAACCTAATCCAGACCAGCATAAGGAATTGACTCCTTACAGGATATAAAAGTATAGCCGGTCCGGATCTGTGCCCTGGTATGCAGCGCGCGTCTTGTACTGCGACGATGGGCTATGGGGTCTGGACCAACCCTCTCCAAGGGGAGTGGCCGCCAGTGCGAATCTGCGTTTTTCCATGGACGCTGCAATCAGGGACATTTACGTAATAGGATGATCGGCACCCGCCGCGCGGACGCGTCTAGACCTCCAAATACTGCCGGCAAATCAACTCTGGAAAAGAACGGGATTATAAGTACTGTATCCCCGGCAGGAAGAAGCATAACAACAGTGGAAATAGTTCTCTGGTAGTCTGGAATTAGTACGGTCATCCATTACTTACGCAGGAGCCAATAATTGCATATCAGGCTTATGAACCTGTACGCAGTAATCTGATTACCTACTAGTACTATAAGTGCGGGATGCTACATAGATCCATGTCTCCCTCACAACTTAGCAATTACAAGCTCCGATCCGGGCCCGGTACATTTCTAAAAATCCAAATCAAGCCACACCAGGCACACATACAATCAGGGGTAAATTTCACGTTCACGCGTCAACGGAGGTTCTTGGCGCTGGATTTAACAGAAGCACAAAGAGTCCATTAGGAACTTCAATCCGAAAAGAGGGGAATTAGGAAAATTTTATCAGTAAACCAGAAAATATGGCTAAGCCGCACTGGCTTGAAATGGGTTCAAACTCAGTCTCAGCCGTATTGAAGTGTTTGTGGCAGCAGAAAGTGAAGCGAGTGACACTTACAGGGTCGTAGCAATTTATGATGGTTTGACTCTTCTGCTTTCAACCACGTGTACAAGACCATTTGATTTGAAATAGATAGAACGAACACGATTTCTTTTAACTTTAAATACCAAATGCCTCCCTCAAAGAAATCTTCCCGAAAATAGACCAATCATTCCCCAGAGAGCCCAATTGTAGCCATTGTCCTTCACTTATACATACTATTTAAAAAATCAGATGATTTGCCTTTGTGAGCCTTCGGAAGAGCGGAGACGGGAAAATATTGCCGTAGCCGGCCCGCCGAAGTTCCTTAAATAACGGAACGATATTCCGACTCCGCGACGCATTTACTCAAAAGCAGTATCCGGATCCGCGGCGGAATAGTCAGGGCAAAGTTCGTTCCATGCAGCTTGGTGACAGAGCATGTAAGTAGCCGACAATCCAGTCCAGGCAAGAGCACTCACTGTTATTGGGGTTCGATCCGGCGATGTTGTCGAGGCCTTCAGCAAATACAACAGCCAAGCCGCTTGAAGGGATGAAGACGATGAATTTAAAACGCACGGTGCAAAGGCAGCCAGTAATGCACTTACGCTTCCAGATGCCAGTCGATATGGCAATGCATGTACCACGGGCCCGCGTTGTTGGTCGTGAAGCGGAACGTGACGTTGTCGCTCCCTCCACCGATGGCGACCGTGTCGCGGCGTATCGGATTAGCGTAGTTGTATTCAGTGCTTCCCGCGACGCGGACAACATCGAAGTTGTGCCCGTGAAGGTGGATGGGGTGCTACAAGTTTGTTAATATCGAGCTTGGGAGAAAGGCAGAGCGGGGCTGGTATGGACTAACCGGGAAGCCACCAGGCAAGGAAATTTCGATGGTGCTATTGCCGGGAAGTGCGTAGATTGAGTCCGCCGGGAGGAGATCGGCCGGGTTGGTAGTGCCACTGAGGACTTGGAGCAGAATAGGCACGCTGGGAGGGACCCAAGAGACGCCGTTGACCATGTGCATCCCAGTAGTGAAGTTCTACAAGTAGAAAAAGATCACCAAGTGCCCGTGAAAGAAATTTGAAGATGGACGTACGAGACCGATAACCATGTTAAGGGCGTAATCAACACCTCCCGCGACCGGGTCACCGGGCTGCAAAAGATGAGTTGGGGCGTTAGATTACTAGTCAGGAAGGGGGATATTCCGTACGGCTCCTGGGTTCACAAGGGGCTTTCGAAGCGACGAAGAGGATATGTCAGCAAGTTTTGCGCAGTGCACAAGTGAGGTTAAACTCACCGCCAAGTCAGCCTCGTTGAGCACTGTCCCATCGGTGGTTTGGCTAGTTGTCGGCTCGACCACGTCAGCACCGTCGTAGCGCAAGATGGCAGAGTTGATGCCACTATCAAACCCAGTTGTGCCAACCGAAGGCTCAGCACGAATCCCTGCGCAAAATTAAAATAAGCGGGCTAGGAGATGCGGAAGATGGTCAGAGTTGTACCCACAGTAGTTATCCACAGCCTGGTCCGCAGTGACAATAACAGAGTAGCGCTGAGAAGAAAAGATGACGAGGGAGTCGACAGTGACGGGCTCTGTCTCTGTTCCATCGGCTTCTATGACAGTCATGTTATGGCCATCAATCGAGAACGTGTACCTGGAGGAAGAGTAATTAGGCCTAAGTGGATAACAATTGACTGTGTGATAGTTACGAAGGGTAACAGCTTGTGCTGACGATACGGAAACGGTAACTATTGATTGAAAGTCAGCATTAGATCATAAGTGTATAGCTCCATTGTACTCGCCGTTGACCGGAAGTGACCCCAACAACGGCTAGAGCAGAATCGGTCGGCCCGCCCGAGTACCGACCGAGGCCGTTAATAGTAGTTGAAGCCGGTGTCCTAAGACCGGTCAGGAATTTTAGCAGCGCGCATAAGGGTGAGCACATACGGATCAACGTCGCCAGTATTCGGAAAGAGAGATGGAGCGACGCTATGGTACCAGTCCGCGAGAGTAATAACCGTGTTTTCTACGAAATGAAGTCAGATTAAACAGAGTCCATGACAATAAGCTCAAGGCTAACCGTCATCAATATCGTACATATTCGCAAGGGGGTCATTCGGGTCTGTTTAAATCATAAGGCACAAAGATCACACGGGGAAGGGTGTGACTTTACCGTAGAGGACCAAAGGACCGCTAAGTACATATTTGATGTGTTAGTAAGAGGCCGAGTCGGATGTCGTAAAATAAAAGAATCACCGAAGGCCATCACAGTATTGAGTTGAGAGATGCGAGTGGTACCAATATGTACCGGATTGACCGGGGACGCTGAAATCGTATCTATGGAAAGCAGGCACTTAGAAAAAGAATTGTTATCAGTACGATGAGTTGAACCCACAGGAAAGAGTTTCCAGGGATTATAGGACATTGGTTGACCCAGGCAGGTCCGTCCATCTCATTTGTTCCAGCTTGGAAGAGACCATGCCAATGCTATGAAGGACTTGATCAAACACGAATTATTCAAACACCGTGCAGGGACACTTACGACGGAAGTAGCCCGACGCATAGTGGTGTCCGTGAGGTCGTCGACAACATTAATCTATCAATAGTGTAAGTCTCTGCGTCCGGCATCGGACGTAGAACGAAAACAGTACCTTGAAGTTATCGCCGATGTTTCCAGAAATCAACGGACCAGGGAATTGTCCGTTGGCAACCACCGTGCTATGGCAAGAGTAATGAGTACGCCCGTCAGAGCACGAAATGAACGCAGTGTATTCACGAGCGATTGAGGCCGTCCGGAGCAAGGTTAACGTTGGAGATGGTCAACACTTCAGAAACCACGGCGGCGAGCGTCTGGCGCGACAAGGCCAGAGCGACGAACGACAGTAAACGAGTAGCTTTGAACATATCTTTCGAGTTCGCAGTAGAGAGAAAAGATGAGAGCGGGTTGCTGGTGTTGACCGCCCATCGTCCCTCCCTTTTATGCGTTTCCACAAGCCCATGTTACATCCCCGCCTTTGGAACATACATAATCGAAATAAATTTAGATAAAATAAAGTACGTACTTTTGGAGTTCAAATTTCAGCAGAGCGGTCGCGCGACCGGACGCACTCCGATCCGTATCATGCCTTAATAAAAATACAAATAAACGGCGGGAGTGCGGAAGGCCCAACAAACATAACCCAATCCGGGTATGATAGGATAATCCGCAGGCTTGAAGGGACACTGGACGGGCTCAGTCGTAGGAAATAAGGCACGGGCAGATCATCTAAGAAGCGGAGACGATCCGCTTCTGGAGTCCGTCGATTTACAGAAGTTCTGCTTGGAAGGATTTGCGCGGGCGTGGGAGCGTCCGGGCCCGCCGACATCTTGCGCGGCCTTTTCCGGGTCCGACGAAGGGTCGCCGGTGAGAAACGCCCGCCATCATGTTACGCCCTGTATATGTCCGTGTCGTCGTGGGTGGGTATGTTCGTGAGAGATAAATTTAATGCTGTTTGACGGTCCTTTCAGCAGAAGTCGGACGCCAAGCCTTTGGTCGGGCGTCCCGACCATCGCGTTTCGTGTTCGCGTAACCGAGGGGGGATGGGTGACCCCGCATCCCAAGTGATTCTTTCGAATTAAGGTCAGCTAACTTCGGGTATGGAAAATTCCAGTGGCCTTAATTTTTCTTTCTTACTTGGACATAGGGCCTGTACGGTCGGTATGACTCTAGAAATCGGAAAGTCGGGCCTGAGTCTCTTTGTGCGATCAGTCGGATCTCCAGACATTCGCACGTGGACCCGGTGGGAGATTGTGTCTAAGCGCTGGGTGCTGAAATGTCTCTGTGCCCATAGAAAATATCAATATCCAGGGGTGCCTGCATGGGAAGAAAAAGCCAATCAAGTACTTGCTCCAAGGGACACTCCGCATTTCGGTGACTGAGAAAGATGAAATAGGCAAACGGAGGCAGTGGAATGCCTATTCAGTTTTCTAATAATACTGTTCCAGATTCCTAAGTCAGTTTCTGGAGGGGAAGAAAGCAGCGCAGATTAAATCATTAGAAGTCCTGTTTGAACCAACACCGCGGAATAAAGCAGGAAGAGATTCCGTCGAGCTCAAAATCCATTTAAATGACTCAAATACTGTTATGCCGTACGGTTTGTCCGTGAGACGGTTCGTTTACCAAAGGCAACCTGTACATCGTAAGGTTGTCAGACAGTAGTACACTTGAAGATGAACTCAATGCTTAGGTTTCTCTCCCACAATAGCTCAGGCACCCGACCTGACGGCATTCTACACTTGAGCCCTAGGAATTTTTAATCCAAAACACATTCAAGAATGCCAATCATTAGATCGCAAAGTGGCATTCGCGCGACCATAAGGCTTTGATGAAGAGAAAATGGCGCAGCAAAATGCAAGCCGCAGATAAGTCAGGCAGGTCGATCTGTTAGGCACAGGCAGTGGGCATCCGCAGTCTATCGGCGCCAACGACGGACTCGGCTGACCCTTGAGATACGTGTGCTTCTTCCGACCCGTCTTAGGAAGCAAAACAATTATAGCTCTGAATAGGACGCCTTCGACTTGCCGCAGGCACGATCGACGCGATTCGACGCCAGAATAGTGTACCAGTGATATGTCGTTTATCATGACGTATTTGGCCAGCGGGTAGTCTCACGACATTGTCAAACAGTGTCCGAGCCAGGGGTATGTTCTTGCGGTGCCCGTCATGGTACCGCGTGAAAAACTAAGCTATTCTTATGTCCCTGGGATTCCGACGTTGCTTCGACATCGTCCGGAATGCAGCACAAACGTGAGCCAGACCTACAGTATAGACATGGTTGGATGCCAAGCGGACATCGGAACAGAGTTTGAAGGAGGATTTAAACCTTTGCGCTCGTCCCGCTTGTAAACAATTGCAGATCAGTGTTTGAACATCACATATGATCCCGGTGCGCTCCGTGGGCAAGGTACGTTGGTGGTTAAAAGGCCGCTTGTTTTTTTCCCCTCGGAGTCGCACTATTGACGGACCTCTTCAAGAACGCTCTTGTGACGAAATTAGGGTGAAGTAAGGCAAACAATCCAGATAGCGCGAGAGCCCGGGTCCGCTACAACTCGTGACCGTAAGCAATATGCGGGATTGCCAATATGTTCGCAAGCGGTCCCACGCGCGCTGAGAGCCCAAGTATTCGGGGAATTCTTAAGTTTGAGTTTGGCATGAATAGGGTATATGAAGATGCACCAACTAAGCCGCTCTTGAGGCGAGTCGATCAAACAGTCCCCAGGACGGCACCGAGCGAAGTGACGGACAACCTTCATTGCAAAAAGGATGGCGGACAATGCACTCCTTCATAATGATGCCAAAAGGACCCGTCGTCCCAACCATAATGGAAAGCTACGAGTCTTCCCTGCATATCGCACAATTCCACTGCCTGGTTTGCCTTCGCCGGCAAAAGCATGCTCCGGTGCTGCACGAGAAAAATGTTCGAAGTGAGCGTTGAGCTCGAAGCCCCCACGATCGCGCGCACAGAGCGAGACACATCCCACGGCCTTCGCATACTAGGTACGCGATCCATACGCTGAGATGCGGAAGGGAGAATCCAAACTCTGAAGTAACGCCACAAGAAGACGACGAACTGAGCTTGGGCCGATAGTATGTCATGCGCCAGGAACTTGCACTTTAAACAACGTAGAGCACTCCCCCGATCTCGCGCACACGAGAAAAGTTGACCCCTGCGTACACCATTTCATTTGACCATTACGAAATGTCCGTACAAGCGGATGTAAGACCTTCATCGACGAGAACATAGCTGCAAAAGCCGAGGTTTTTTCGGCCGAGGATCGACGTCGTCGGCGACTGTAAGTGACAGCTTGTGGCAGCCCTCTTGCGACACCGATCGTCAACAGCTGCACTCTGAACAGCAAATTTGACCCGAGAGATAACGGCTTCTAGGCGTCCATCCACCAGCTACGAGTCTGCCTTACGAATCGGCAGAAATCGAGTGCACGCCCCTCACAACACGAACATTAGTAATAGGGCATGAAGAACTTACTATTTTAAAGGAGCACGCCAAGCTTAAGCTGCGAGAAAACCTTGACGCGAAGGAAGTCGTGGAGACGATATGGAGACCGAACGCAGAGAAAGGCGAAAAAGGGCATAGGTGAATTTCAAGCCAGCCCAAGGTCACTTTCGTTACCGAGTCAAACCGGCTTCATTGTTGGCGATTGCTAACAGCGGTCTGGGGCCGACGAGAACAATCCCTAAGTGATACGCCTACAGAGGTTAAGGACACTTGCATTGGAATGAGAGCCTTGTCGCTCCAGATTTTCAAGAAGGCGACAGTCAATTTTCAGCAGTCAGACACAGTGAGCGAATTCGCCTATTCGGGGATGACAAAAAGACCCGAAAGCCAGTTAGTACGTGTCAGTCGTGGTAAAAGCAAACTCGAGTGCACTTTCCTGTCCGACTTTCCGGTCCCACAATCCTTTCATAGCATCACCCCTATGCAACAGACATGGTCGCGATGTGAGTGATGTCTGTTTCAGACCTTTATTTTCGGGGGCGAGCAAACTTCCTGACCCACGCCAAAAAACTTGAACTTGAAGATGGAAACCCGAAAAGGAGGAAGGCATTTTTGCATCACGTGAAGTGCTGAAGAAAGTGGAAGTGCATGTGCTACGTGACAGTTACATTCTGTCACGAACGAACATGTCCACCGTTCGGAACCCTGGCAGGTCCTTTCTTGAAATCGTCAACCTCGACGCATTTTTTACGCGTTGCTAAGAATCGAACGAGTTGTGCGCACTGTAGAGCGCTGCTTGTATCGCTGCTGCGGAGGCTAGAGCTATCTCGATCATCGATTGATCTCTACGTCCTCACGTAAACCCGCTAACCATGACCACCGTTGCGTCGTTCTCCCAATATGTTCGCCAATTAGGCACTCTTTCACGCTTGGTCGACGACATACTGCAGAGGATTCTCTGTTTCTGTGATACCATTGACCTTTTGCACGTTGAGCAGGTGAGCATTGGGCCGGACATATTTTGCAGCACGCGGTACCCTCGCTATATCTTTTACTCCCAATAGACATGCAAATACCTAAGACTTATTGTCACAGACCGGGAAATATGGCTTGCTGTTTTGCACAGACTACCTCGCGAGTCAGCACCCAGCACTACCCCATATCAAAAGCGCGAAGAGGCAGACTTTCGAGAACTTGCCGTGAAGGCGGTGCGCGGATACAGAAACTGGACATCCGAGCATCCAAAGCCCCTGCGCCACTGTCGTCTAAATGTACTGCAGCCGAAAGAAATGCGGAGGGATCTCCGACTTCTTCCTGGTGGAAGGTATATAATGTACTTCCTGAATCGGACCAAGTCTTTACACTGCTTTGACATCATCCGAAATGCATACGTTCTTGAACGCGAGCTACACGATGTCAATTTCCATTCTTCTGTGTATAATATGAACTCCGACGGTACATGCATTACGGTATTCATCGTCTCCATGGGCATCCCTAGGGCGGGCCCGCTAAGGTGCATATGTGTCCAGACACCCCGTGCTAATTATTTGTTTGCTTGCTCTGAAACTCGCATTCCAGGACAGCTATCGTCGATTTCTTCAATATCGATTTGAAGTTGGGAAAAGACGAGCCCTCGCATCGTATTTCGCTAGAATGGTCCGATTTGAACAAAGTCGCCAAAGCTGCTTTTATAAGGCTCTACGAGTCCTCTGCGGACAGGGATGCCCTTTTTGTTTCATTTGTGGCCGAAGACCTAAGTAGTCAGGTCATAAAGAAGGGGGGAATTCTTATTGACGCTGCAAAAAGCCTAATTCTACTACTACTTTTGAAACCTAACGTGAGCTGCTGTCTCATATGCGTGTGCCTGTACTAATGGTACGGTCTTCTTGTTCCCCAGGGGTCGTATGACGGCGTATCGCATATGCGCATCGCGAATGATAGTCTGTTTTACATGTCTGGAGGTATGAAGGGGAACCCTACCATTCACGCCGTCCCATTTTCGCAATTCGACCGGTATCAGCGAAAAATCAGCGAACCTACAGCTTGGATCAACTATGAAATCGCTAATGCGCATGATACCCGTATTTCCTTGGCAGACTTCTGGACTGCTGCCCCGGCTCGTATGCAAGTGATGATCCACCCCCCAACCTGGCTGGACTTAGAAAAGGCGGGCGCTGCAAATCCAACTGTCGCCTCGCTATTGCTAATTAACGTGAGGCTCGCCTCGGGTGGACTGGTTTCCGGGGGTTCCTTTAACTCGGAGCGCTTGGCGAAATCATTTTATTTGCGGTTTTCAGAGAACAAGGCTTCTCCCAGCGGCGAATCGTCCGGTCAGTTTACCTTGGAAAGTGAGCCGGCCCCAATATTCCACGACATGTCCCTTAGCGGCGGCTTGGTGTCGGAGCTTTACCCATCCCGTCATGGACGCATGGTTGCTCACGTTTGGGAGAATGCAACATTTCGTGAACCTTCGACAAAGGCGGTAACTCTCTTGCCTTTTGACATCGCTAGCACATCTTAATACAAAAGTGATTCGCCACCTTGCCACGGATTTTTACACGAATACTTTGGTTGTTTCTGTCTCCCCCAAGGATCAGTCTTCTACTCCGAAATCAGAACTCGTTGAGTTTGTCGTCGAATATTATGATTAAGCTTTTCGATTATCACAATCTTTTGCTCTCTCGAGGATGCTTCGGTCGGCTGTCGTCTATACACTAAGTAAATTACAGATTATAGCCTCGAAGTATAGAAGGTCAGTATGGTAAAATGAAGCCCACTCTTGAAAAGTATGTAAGAAACGAAATGAAAGGTAGTAGAAATGTAGACTGGAAAAGCGATACGGATTGTTTATGAAATATATCGAATGGCAAGAAGGGCTTACCTAAGTCCACTTTCCTATCTAGCTTTCCAAGATTTTCCACATAGTGGCATTAATATTCCCACACGACACGGTCGTGGATTGAACGTTGTCTGCCTCGGACCTTTGTCTAGGGACTGCGAACAAACTTCCTGACCCACACCAAAAACTTGAAGACGGAAAGTCCGACTCCTTGAAAGGATCCGAAAGAGGCATCTTCGGATCACGTGTATCGCTGTTTGTAAAAATATAGAGCACGTGACGTGACATCTACGACAGCGTCACGAACATGCTCGCGACGCATAAGGTTCAAAAAGTTATCATTTACTAGTAGCCCTCTGCCATACCGCCTTTCAGGCCACCAACCTTCACGCATTCTTTACGCATTGCTAAGGATCGAGCCAGAGAGTCATAGCATTGTAGGGCATCGCTTGTGTCGCTACTGGTGGAAGCTGGAGCTATCTCGATTACCGATTGGTCCATACCGTCACACCAGGTTCACACCAACTTCCCACTGATTATGACTACGTTTTCTCAATCTGGCCGTCAATTGGGCACTCTTTCACGCTTGGTCGATGATATCTTGCGAGACGTTCTCTGCTACTGCGATACCATTGACCTCTTGCACGTTGAGCAGGTGAGCCTTGGGTCTAATATGTTTTGCAGCACGTGGGACCTTCACTACATCTTTACTCCCGACAGACATGTAAATACCTTAGGCTTGTTGTCACGAACCGGGACATATGGCTTGCCGTCTTACGCAGATTGCCTCCTGAATTAACACCCGGTATCGCCCCATATCAGAAATGCGAGGAGACAGACTTTCGAGAACTTGCTATAAAGGCGATGCGAGGTCACAGAAACTGGACATCTGAACATCCGAAGCCTCTGCGCGTCTGCCGTCTGAATGTGCTGCAGCCGAAAGAAATGTGGAGCAACGTTCGACTTCTTCCCGGCGGAAGATACATGATATACTTTCTGAAAGGGTTTTTGTATTGCTTTGATATCGCTCGAGATGCATACGTCCTAGAATGTGAATTACATGGCATCGATCTTTTTTCTTCTGTGTACAACATGGACGCCGACGGTACTTCCATCTATGCATTCCTCGTCTCTATGAGCGCCCCCAGATCGGGTCCGCCAAGGTAAGTTTGTATCCGATCCTCACATAGCATCGTCTGTTTACCCTTTTTGAAACCGGTATTTTAGCGCGGCGATAATCGATTTCCTCAAAATCGATTTAAATCTCGGGAAAGCTGTACCCCCGCATCGCATCTCGTTGGAATGGTCAGACTTGGACCGAGCAGCCGGGGTTAGTTTCATAGCGCTAAGCGAGCCCTCTGCGGATAAGGATATCCTATTTGTTCCATTCGTGGCCAAAGATACAAGTTCCGGGAATACGAGAAGAGGAGGGATTCTCATCGACACTGCAAAAAGACTAGTTTTACTGTTATCGTTGGGTCTTGGCGTGAGCTGCTGTCTCATAATCCGCGTGCTTGTGTTGATGACACGCATTTTTATTATCTAGGATTATAATGAGAGACGCATGTCGCATGTACGCATCGCGAATAACAAACTGTTTTATATGACCGGAGGTATGGGAAGGATCCCTACCATTCACGCCGTTTCATTTTCGCGGTTTGATCGATACTGGCGGAAAATTAGCGAGCCATCAACTTGGATCGACTACGAGGTCAACCACGCGCATGGTATCTGCTTTACCCTCGCGGATATCTCGTCTACTGCTCCTGTTCGTATAGGAATGATGATCAACCCCCCGACCTGGCTGGACATTGAAAAAGCGTACCCTATGAATGCCGCTGCTGCCTCGTTGTCGTTGATCAACGTGGAAGTGTCTTCGTCTGAAATAAGTTCCGGGATGGCCTCCTCTAACTCAGGACCATGGACGAAGATGATTTACTTGCAGTTCTCAGAGAACACGTTTCCACCCGGTGACGAGTTTTCCGGTCAATTTTCTTTGGAAAGGGAGACACTGGTATTCCACAATAGGTTTTTTAAGGGTCACATAGTGTCTGGGTTTTACCCGACCCGGCAGGGACGCATGGTTGCTCACAATTCAAACAATACGAAGATTCGTGAACTTGCGACCAGTGCGGTGACCCTCTTGCCAGGTTCTTTTCTCTCCACAACCCTAGCACATCTTAATAAAAAAAGGGTTCGGCACCTTGCCACGGATTTTTACACGAGCACCTTGGTTTTTTCTCGCTCTTCAAAGGATCCGAACCCGACGAAACGTGAACTCGTTGAGTTTGTCGTCGAATACTATGATTGAATTTCTCCAACTATCCAGGTCTTTTGCTCCCTCGATGTCAGCTGCCGTCTACCCAAATATGTACTAAGTAAAGTGCAGAAATTAGAGCCTTGTAGTACGTAATGTCAGTATAATGAAGCTCCCCTTGATAAACATACGGGAAACGAGATAAAAGCTACCGGAAGCGCATACGGGAGAGGCGATACGGATTCAAGTTGTACTGTATATGATATCAAATACATATCAACAACTTGAAGGTATATTGATTGTCGAATCTCAATACATGCCGCGCTCTTTCTTTCTTGATCGTAGGTAGCTTATATGCGCCAAATCATGGCGCAAGGAAGGGTTTAATAAATTAAGAAGAAGGTTTTCACGTTTGGGGACAACTGCCTATGTATCTGATGTATCTGAAATTCTGAATACTACATATAAGTTCTACTTATTTCCGTTTACTCGTGTGAAATTAAAATGACATAATCAATTACCCAGTTGAACTTACAGCTCTCTTTTGCGGGTCTCCCCAAGGACCCCAACCACACCGCTACAAAACCACACCAAGGACGTCCGATCCACGACAGTCTGGTCAATCCGAAAAAGTTGCTGAATTAGGCTGAGAAATGGCTCACGAATACCTGGTCGCCTCCGCGCCACCGACGACTTCGCATTATAACGGTCCCGATTCTGGAGGCACTGCCACAAACCAATTCACACATTATTCCTCGCAATAGTATTTACGAGCTACGTCGTGATTACGATAACTCAGAGCTCAGGCCCTTTTCCAGGCCAAGGTATGCAACGCTTATTCAATATCAGTATTGATTGCCATTGCCGCGCACTGGTTTAAAGATTGCGATATATCAACGTGCGCTGATTACCGTGACTATCATTCTATTTTTAGTCACGGCGTTGTGAGTACTGAATCGGCGTAATCACGATCTGGCATGCGCATCGTCGAACCGTGTCTTCGATGGGAGCATTTCTCCACGGCCGTGACTCCTATACGCGTCCACAACTCCGGATAGTTCACTATGAGCATGCCGTCTCAACCCGATCGCCAGATAGGCCTCCTGTCACGATTAGTCGACGATGCACTGCTGAGGATTTTGTGTCATTGTGATATCATCGATCTCTTGCGCATTGAACAGGTGAGTCTCGGATCGAACTCTTTCTGTTAGTATCACCACGGACCCCTTGACAACGTCCTCTGCCTCGAGCAGACATGCAAATATTTGAGATCACTAGTTGCAAATCGGGAAGTGTGGTTTACTGCTGTACTCAGGCTACCTCGCGAGGCAAGTCCAAGCATTGCCCCGCATCAGACTTCCGAGGAGGCCGATTTTCGAAAACTAGCCGTGAAGGCGATTCGTGGATACAAAAACTGGACATCGGAACATCCAACACCCTTACACCGCCGTTCTCTGGATTTATCACCGGCAATGCTTAGACGCAGCGAGCTCCAACTTCTCCCTGGCGGGAGATATATGATTTACTTTCTAGCACAAACTATGTGTTGCTTTGACGTCGTCCGAAATCAATATGTCGTCAAATACGAGCTCGATCAAGCCGATTTTCTCAATTTTGTATACGATATGAACTCCGATGGCACATCTGTCAGGACATTCATCGCCTCCATGAGTACGTCAAGACCAGGTCAGCCGAGGTGTGTGTCCGATGTACCATATATTCATCTACTTTTTCTGATTCAAATAGAGCAATGAATTTCGAATATATCGATATTGATCTCAATATATGCAAGAATAGTCCGCCACATAGCATCGTGCTAAATTGGTCTGAATTAGAAAGAGCAGCCGAAGTCAATTTCATGATACTTCGCAGCCTCGCCCCAAGAAAGCACATCCTTCTAGCTACGTTCGAGGGGGAAGACCTAGTTAGCCGGACCATGACGAGAGTGGGAATTCTTATCGATTTTGAAAAGGAATTTATTCTAATTCTGACCTTTAAATTCTGTGTAAGCTCGTGTTTTCTGTGACAGAGGATATACGCTGATGACACTACTTTTATAGGACTCGGATGGGGACCATAAATTGCCTATCCGTGTCGCAAATAACCACCTTCTCTATTTGTCTGGACGTAGGACAGGGAATCCTACTGTCCACGCTGTTCCTCTATCATATTTCGAAATGTCTTGGCAGAAGATCAGCGACTCGGAAACATGGATCAGCCACAAGGTCAAAGCTGGACGCGGCACCCATTTCTCTTTTGTCGACCACAGGGTTGAGGCGCCGGTTTTTATGCATATAGGAATCCACAACGCGACTTGGTTGGACCTTAAAAGCGCATGTTCTAGAGATCCGACCATTACTTATCTATCGCTGGTCGATGTGGGACTCTCTTACGACAAACCTAGCTCGGGCATGTTCGGCAGCCCACAGTTCCCGAGCTTTTTTCATCTGCAATTCTCGGAAAGCAGGGACCCTTTTAGCGGGGAGTTGTCCGGTCAGTTCAGTTTGGCAGAGGGGCCAGCCATGATACCAGTGGAATTCCTTTCTAGCCGCATAGTGTGGGGAGCTTCGCCGTCCCGGCATGGGCGTATGGTCGCTTTTACACGGTCGGAGTCGTCGCCGAGCTCCGACCGCAAGGTGAAGGCGGTATCCCTCCTACGGGATTCCGTGCTTTTTACATCGCTAACACATCTCAAGCCTGGAGCGGTTCAGCATTTTGCCATGGACTTCTATACCGGTATTGTAATTGTTTCCATATCATCGAGAGAACCCAATTCTGGTGTTGTATTGCCTGGCTCCACCGAGTTTTTCGTCGAGTATTATGATTAGACTTCCTCGAGTTTGGTCTATAGAGTGTATTTAAGATTGTTCCTTTATTGCTGATTGACTACACTGTAGTAGAGACGTCCTCAGGACCGGAAGTACGAGACGCGTCACTGCAATGCGGAGGTGCCAGCAGAAATTCTTCACCTGCAGTTTTCAGAGGACAGGACCACTTCTAAGTAGCGAAGAGTTGGTCTGGCCACTTTACTTTAGAGAGTGAGGCGACGTGGCGTTCTCGAATATGCTTTTTTCTGGCCGCACGCTGTCGGAAATCTGCCCATCCTTGGCAATATGCCAGTGGTTCAAGTTGCATGGTGCGCGCAGTTTGAGAATGCCATGTATTGTATGCCCAAGAGCGAAAAGAAAATCGTTCTACGGGATTCAGTTCTCCTATATCAGCGAGGTTTGCCATTGAGTACTTACTTTTATGATTAGCTGTTTTCGCAGTCCTTCGCTCTCTTCAGGATATTTCGGTCAGCTGATATCTGTATACTAATTAAAATACAAACATTATAGCGTTATAGCACAGGAGAGCAGCATGGTAGAATCCTCGGCAGGTGCGCAAGAAAGGTACGAAAAATTGATTGTAAGTACAGACTTGAATGACGGTATAGTGTAGAAAAAGAAAGAAAGAAAAGTTGATTCAACATCATTTCCAACCAGGTCCAATAGGCGCGGCATCGGCACTCCCAATCGGAACACGTCGTGCACCTCCTTTGCCGCTGGGTCCCAGAAGCTTGAGTGATGGAACAGCTGGCTTAACCACCAGGGCGGGAGGCTGAGGGGGCGGCTTCCCAGGCTTGCTCGACCCGTTCTCCTTGTCCGTCTCGGGCTTCGCGGGCTTGGAACCGACAGTCTTCGTACTTCCCATCCTCGCCTTCCCCCTTTCTCTCACACTGTTTCCCGAACGTGCGGCGTTCGATTTCCCATATCTGCTCTTGCCCGCCTGACGGATGTTCTTCTCCCGTAAAGGGCTCTCATCCGAGGCGCTTGTGAGCTCTTCGATACCGAGTTCCTCTTCCAGCGTCATCGCTCGCATGCGCCCAACACCCTCGCCCGAGCCGGAAGAACCATTCGTGCCAGAGGATCCGCCCATCTCGTCCCCTGCACCTCCTTCCGTCTCAAACTGAGGTGGCGAGGTATCACTCTCGTCCTCTGAGGCTGAGACACTCTGAGCGGGGGAATTTGCTAACAACAAAATGCGGCTCAGAGGACTCGGCCGAGCGGGCGAATATGCATGGATCATGTGCTGCGCGAAGGGCTTCGCGACAGGGAATGGTCTTCGAGTAGGCGGCGGTGTACCTGGACTTTGCTCCGATTCTTGTTGATCTTGTGTTGCGGTAAGGGATTCTTCGGCTGCTGCCAATGCTTCATCAAATGAAGGCGCTGCCATGGGTTTCAGCGAGGAGAGGAGGTCAGGTTGGGGCGGGATCGAGGTTAATGGGGAGGGCGGAGGAAGGACGAAGGAGTTGGGGACAATGAGCGACTGCGATGACGCTGTCGTGGATAACATCGGTGCAGAAGTGATCACCTCGGTTTCCATCGGCGGGATCACCTTCGGTCTCAAGGTGGACGCACCGAGCATCGTGCCATTCAATTTTCTGGGCGTGCCTCCTCCACTACGGGAAGCCTTCTTAGACATCTTTCCGACAGCAAACACCGACTTCGCAGGCGAGCGAGGGGCAGCCGTAGATTTTACAAGCGGCTTTCGCGGGGAGGCCACCGGCTTCTTAGGCGACTTCAACTTTTTGCCTTTACGTGAAGGCCGAGGCGGAGACAGCGGAATCTCGAGAGGCTCCGCGGGCGCGTCGAAGTACGCCCCGAGGCCAGTGATCGGTTTCGGCCCTTCCTCGTCTTGCGGGATACACATCTGAGACCTCCACAAGCGCTGCTCTCTCAAAAAGGCTTGTCGTTCATCCTATACTGATTTCAGCATACATAACGAGACTGAATAAGCAGAGACTCACTTCCAGCATACCCTTCTCATCTCTTAACGTCAATGCTGCCTCGTCTACTTTCTTTCGGGCATGGTCTAGTTCCTTACGAATCTTTTCTAAAATTTGTCTTTCGTGTATATGCGCCTTGTCGTCAGCATCGTTTACGAACCGCCGAATAATTGCCTGAGCCTCATCGGCATAATTACTGGTCTGATTTTGAGTTTGGATTTGTTCTGCTTGGTTCGTAAGCAACAGCCCAAACTTTTGATAAGACACGGAACTTACCGAGCTGCTTGCGAAGGTCGACAATTGTATTCTGGAGCATTTGCACGCGCTTACTATCATCTCTTTGACCATCAGAATCCAGTGTCTGTGCTATACGAGTGTTGGGTTGAGCTGGTGGAAGTCCAGGGGGCGTCGTAGATTCGGGTTCATAGTTACCGCCAAGACGCGTTAGCGACTCACGGAACGTCGATAGCAATGCATTGAACTTCTCGCTAGCACTTTCTGGTGCGGATATGGTAAATATATCGGAGAATGTGTAGCGAAGCACTTCATCATCTTCTGAAGCTTCGATTCTTTGCCGTGCTGCGTGTGAAAGTCGGGCGAGCTCATTCGCTGCGGAGAGGACAACGTTTTTCAAGCTTGTGTTCTCTTCGACTAGCTCCTTCCGTGCCATGTTCGCTTCATCTAAGGCATCCTCAAGGAGGCCAGGAGTCTTCCCAATAATATCGCTATCGCGGCTGCTAACGACCGGATTTGCATGCGTGAACTTAAACCTGAGTCCAGCAGCGGTGGCGCCGAGCTTTGTCTGTGCATCCGAAATCTTCTGCCAGCGTTCAATCATCTTCTCGGTCTCCTTCTCGCGACGCTTGAGTTCGGCAGCGTGCGTTTGGCGGACAGATTGTAGCGATGAGCGTGTACGCTGGAGCTCAGCGGACGTTAACTTGTGTGCCGCATCAGCATTTTGCAGCGACTTAGTTGACGCACTAGAACACAATTTAGAGTTCGCAAGTTGAGCAAGATTAATGACCTTACGCCAGGCGTGACTTGAAGCCACTCGTTTCACGTTCAGATGAGGCAAGTTGTTCAACTGTTGTTCTGTGCATGGAAGACAGTCGCTCATGCTCGTAAGACAACGTTCGAAGTTTCGTCGAGAGGTCTTCCGCGCGAGCCATGTCCTCCTTTACAAAAAATCAGATTCCATGAAAGTCAAAGTTCCTAAAGTTACGCACCATTCTCTGGCTCAACATTCCGAGCATGCACTTCGCCAGCCTGTCAGCGTCCTCCTTTGAGAGTCCCTCGAAGGAAACACCCGTGCCGCGAGCAAAGCCATGAGCGACAAGCTGCGAGTTGATATATTGCAGAGTCGATGACGCGTTGACAGAATCAGAGGAGGATGCATCCGAGTATGGCGAGCCATAGACAAATTCGTTGACCTCGTTCTCGCCCGACCAGTGAACGAGCTTGCGCGGCGTGCAGGCCATGGTTTGAATGAGTGCCCGTTTCGCCAAGCGCGGCGATACCAGAGCCGGAGTCGTCGAAGGTGATCTTCCGTTTTGTAAATATCCGGTGAGCACCGCCTGTCGCTATGCACGGCGCTGTTGTAAACGACCTTCCGAGTCGTCGCCGTCGCCGCCGTCGTCGCGTGTTCAACTGGGACGCGCCTCAAAGTCACGCGACGGTGGAAGCGACGTGACCTTTGGTGACTGTTACTATTAGTAAGCCATCAACCGAGGACTGATCGGAGCCTCGGATTAGAAAACCGGGCTACTAACAGCCTGTTGCCAGCAGAGCATTGGAACTGAAGGCGGCAGGCAGTTGGGCTTACTTTGCTGGGCTTGAATCGCTTGCAAACGTAAGCTCACATTGACAGGCCTTTCCGACATCATGCGCCTATTGCTTGAGAACACACTCGTCTTGATTTAGTTCTGCCGGAGGTCCAGGCTGTTGTACCCGCGATCATCAATCAATTATTCTTCTCGCTAACTACTCGGACTTGAAGCGATGCTCCATCGTGCTGTTGCCGGACGTTCAAGCTAAGCTCGTTTCTGATCTCACGAAATCAGAAGTGTCGGAAGGTACGGCCCTGCATCATTGTAGATGGAAATAAATGAGTAAAAGCCCTTCGGGATGATAGAGCGGCAGGTTTTATTTAGCCCATATGCCCATCGTTTGATCTTGGACTGGATCCCTTTTTACTTCTCGCTGATACACTCCTTTTTCTTCACTTTCTTTCACTCCTTCTTTACGATACTGGTGCCCTAGCTATAACGATCGGTCTCCGCCAGTGCTCTTTTGCCGTACGCCACGAACTTGACGAAAAAGAAGGCTCCACCTACTGCTCTCTCCAACCATGTCGAATGTGACAACGCTTGACCCAGCCGTCGTGGAGTACCTGCTGGGCTATGTAGAAGGATACGACTCCGCGAAGTTTCTGGCTTTCTCCTCCCTCGCCTTAATTGCGTACGATCATATAACATGCTTGGACCAAGAGGTGAGCATCGTCTGGTGCAGTCTGCCGTTGCCTCACCGCTCATTCCGAGACCTACAACTTTGCTCTTTGAAGTTCGAGTTCTTTTGGAAAGGAGATTGGTCATTGACACGCGTTCTTTATTTCCTGGTACGCTCCCAATGCTTTGAGAACGCTGCTTTCATCTGAACTTAACACGTACGGGTTCAGAATCGTTATCTTCCTCCATTGGTGTTTATGTACGCTTTCCCTTCTTTTGGCCCATGTCAATTTATGCCAATCATCCGCTTGTTTTCAGACTGCAGCTCTTCTGTAAGCTTGCTCGCGTTTGGTTATTTGCTTCGTTGGATTCACAAGATTCGCCACACAGACTTCCTCAAGCCGAGTCTTTCTTTGCAAGTGAGTCCACCGTATTTACCCACATGGGCTCGTTGACTGAATGCGCTTCCTATTCAGACGTAAGTTCAATTATAGCAGAGCTCCATTGGGACCGAAGATAACAAGCGCACCGTAAACGTATCAGCTGTACAGCGGCTATCAGGACGTCAGTGGCGTTCGAGTTGGTCGGTATGTTCATCATAGAAGGTGCGTCATCACCTCTGCCCGGGTCTCGCCCAGTTGTCTATACTGACTGGTCATTTGCACACGAATCGTGGCTGTCCCACATCAGCCGTGTTGGCAACACGTGTCTATTATATGTGGGCGCACAGCCGGCCTGTGCAATATGCACTTTGTACTTTATTCACCGTGTGTATTGCCGTCGCTATAGGTTTCGCTGGCAGAGCTATTCATGTGAGTATGAAACAAGCATGCGTTGTATAATCTAATTTTAATTTCAATCGTCAGGCGCTACGAGGCGCACACCTTCCTGGTAAGTATACAGCTCGTCTGGAATATGCTTGATAACTAGGTGTTCTGGGTGTTCTGGCTGACATGCGTTATGTTCACCCAGTCTTTCACGGTAACACGGGATGTATTAACAGGGGAGACGGTCTATACTGGCGTTCGTTCATTTATCCCTTCGTTTTCAACTTGGCTCAACTGACATGCCGATTCCTTCTGCCATGAAGCCATCTATCTTCCCACCTTTGTGAGTAGTGCGGCTGTTTAAGCGAGTCACCTGCTGATTAGCGACGTTTGAGAAGATCTTTCAGAGTTCGTCCTGTTCTGATCACTGTGTACCGTGTTCCTTCCCCTGACTTGGCATCAAATTACAGCCGTCCTTTTTGGTGCGACCCTCTTCCGCATCTTAAGACGTACTAAAACGGCGAAGAACAAGGCCCTAGTAACTCGACTGCTCCACGAGTAAGTGAACTGATGACATGTATCCGTCTGCCGCAACGTAGACGCTTATCTCTGTTTTCTGATATAGTGGGGGCCTGTTTTATTTCGTGGTTCTCGGTGGGTCTCTTGTTTAAAATCTGTCGGAATGGTTTCGCTCATGTGACTACGCAGCATGTGTCTTATTCACTGGTGTCGGCAGCTTGTTAGTCGACCACCCCAAAGTAAGACTTCATTCACGGTAACTTCCGAAATCATTATCTGACTGGATTCACCGTAATACAATAGATAGCTGTGCCTGCCCTGGCCTCAAAGTGCGTCGAACGCTCTATTCCCTCAAGCCTTCTCCTGCTACCGGGTGAAATCCCAGCAGAGAAGCGTTGAGGTCCTTTCCCCCTAACACCGTTTCCTAATTCTGTTCTCTTTCCCCTCAGCTTTTCACTCGCGATCCAGTCCATCTGCGCATCGCACCTCATCCTGAACATCCACTCTCTCGCAGCGGACATGGGCAGCGATCCGAAGTTCCTGCTCTCGAACATCGAGATCAGCCGCATCGCGGCGCGGCCCGGGAAGAACCCGAACGAGCTCGTCGTCGACATCGGCGGCAGGGGCGGCGCGGCCTTGAACTCACCAGTAGAGTCACCTGACTTCGGCTCGTCTTTCATGGGCCTCGGTGCGCTGCGCGTGACATGCAGCCGTGGACCGATGACCACGTCTCGAGTTGGTTTATTCGATTATGCATCGCGGGTTGAGTCGGGTAAGCCCAGCTTGTATGTACAGCGGGGAAAAGGGTGGTAAGGAGATCTTCGCCGTCGTATTGAATACGTTTGTTTCTTTTGTGACTCGTCGGACCGTACTATGCATTTATTCTCGAGATGGATGGAGCTGAGCTCGTTGGTTGCGCGTTTGCGCCCTTTTGTCGAGGATTTGTAAAATTTTAATGTCTTGTAGGATATTGGTACATTGCACTCATTACGATCCATTGGTATGGACTGTTCTCCTATTTATCTGCTATGCAAAGTTGAGCACTGTGAACAGAGCCGGGGTGTGTACACAAACTTGTTGGCCGTGTAATTCGGAGCCACAAAACGCTGATCAGGTGGTTGCCATACTTGTCTTCGAGCTTTGACGCGCGCCCACGAAGAATCCGCCTCATCCAAAAGAAGTCAAGAGGATGCGCACAAGGGTCATCATGCATCTCATATCGATTTCGGTGGCGACGCCAAACGGGGATTTCCCAGCGTCTTAAATCGTTTCGCACACACCATTGCTCGTAGAAGCACATACGCGAATGGACGAGTGATTCTTGTTAAACAGTGTTGGCAACCAAACCCGGGTTTACGGTTACCACTTCCCGCGGGTTTGGGGAAGGGGATAGCCACCCGCTTGCGTGGGCGCAGATACGGGAGCTATGGACGAATGCGCCGATCACCGGGACTAGAGATCGACGCATTCGCCGGCCGGCCGGCCGCCGCCGCCGCCAACCTGGACGGGGGGTAAATGTCTATTTTCTGGCTCCCGGCCAGAATCCTCACAGAATTCATGTATGCATAATGTCCTCTCCAACCACCGTGACATAAGGCTTCAGAAAATAACGTCATCGCCGTCAGCCTCAGATAAACAACTACAAAACAATAACGTGTCAGCCCAGTATCCGGACGGCTATATAATCCTCTCCAAAGCTCTCCAGAGTCCAGAGACTTCTCTCCTTTTTTCCACCACCACTCAGCGGCTCACCCCGCTGGAGCTCGACCGCAACACCTCATCGGCGTGAAACTGCTTCGTGATCTGGTCGGCGTCTCTGCGGTCGAATAGGTGCTGGTCCTGTATGCCAGACGAGGCCACGGCACGTCCTATTCATCCATCTTTCTTCCCTCGCCGTGCGTGGCTGATACTCTCCGTCTCCAGACTCTCCGTGAGCGACCTCGACCCGCGACTGGCGTACCTTCCTGCCACCACCCGAGTACTAGCCCGACCAATCATCCAGAAGGCTGCTCATGGCTCGGTGGCGGAGATCGTGCCGGTTCGAGGTTTATGTAAGACTGAACTATATCAGCCTCTTCGCAGTCGGCTGACGGATACTCTGGTTCAGATTCACTGGGTTCCCTCGACCCATATTGTCCGGCACGATTCTAAAATATATGCGGGCAGCGCAATGGTACGTTATTTTCGAAATAGTATTGTTATATGCTGTTTCTTACCGTCTTGCATAGGTCATAGTCGCTGTATAAATAATGACCGGGAGCCGGTAAAAGATAATTACTGCAGGTGCATTGCACCTGGACCGGCAGGGGGGCGAGTGGGTGGGACGCCCCCTTTGCGGTGGGGTATTTGGTGCTAGTCAGTCCTTCAGTTTTTGTCTTCTTTTCTGAGACTTATTTCTTTAGCATTTAGCAGTCCCTCTTTGGGGGAGGAGGGCGCCCTGTCCCTCCTCCCCCCCTTCCTCTTTTGCCTTCGTTATATGGATACACCCGGAGAGTAGCTTACTAAATGTACTCGTATTAAAACACCCTAGAATATGCATCCCAATGCGGAGAGGTGCTATGATAGTATCATTGACGTTAAGTCTAAATGGACGAAAACAAAACAACATAATCTACCCTCAGAGTTAAAGCGGAGGCCTGATACACTATTCGAGGCTTCACCACATTACTAGTACGCGTCTACAACCGTTTAGTTGTACCAGCAGTTAGCACCGCAATTTCTCATAATTATATACTCAGATCTTTGATATTACTACGTACATGTACATTAGTGTAAGATCACGTCAAAGTTAATGTTGTCTGCGAGGAAGAAAAGAGGGACAGAGGTGAAGAAATCCGACTTGGGAGGGGAGGGGGACAAGGCGCCCCCTCCCCTTTAATGGGGCTAACAAAATAAGCATCAGAAAAAAATCGAGCGGCGAACGATTTACCTTATAAAGTTCCGTGCACGCAGAGGGGGCGTCCCACCCACTCTCCCCCTGCCGGTCCAGGTGCAATGCACCTGCAGTAATTATCTTTTACCGGCCCCCAGTCATCATTTATACAGCGACTATGACCTATGCAAGACGGTAAGAAACAGCATATAACGATAATATTTCGAAAATAACGTACCATTGCGCTGCCCGCATATATTTTAGAATCGTGCCGGACAATATGAGTCGAGGGAGCCCAGGATCTGAGCAAAAGTATCTGTCAGCATACTCGGAAGAGGCTGAAATAGCTCAATCTCACATAAACCTCGAACCGGCACGATCTCCGCCACCGAGCCATGAGGAGCCTTCTGGACGATTGGTCGGGCTAGCACTCGGGTGGTAGCGGAAGGGTACGCCACTCGCGGGTCGAGGCCGCTAACGGGGAGTGTCAGCCACGCATGACGAGGGAAGGAAGATGTATGGATATGGCATACCATGGCCTCGCCTGGCATACAAGATCAACACCTACTCGACCACAGAGACGCCGATCAGATCACGAAGCAGTCTCACGCCGATGAGGTGTTGCGGTCGAGCTCCCGCGGGGTGAGCCGCGGGGTGGTGGTGGAAGGAGGGAGAGAGGTATCTGGACTCTAGAGAGCTCTGGCTGACATGTTATTGTTTCGTATTTGTTTATTTGGGGCTGACTCTAGCCTATTCCGGGAGGATATCTGGCTGAAACCTTAAAAGGCGGAGTGTGATTATATTAATGATGGACATATGCGGTTGTGTCGATACCGATTATGGATAATCGCGACCTCGATGAGGATGGGGACCACTGGGCTTCCCGCAGAGGAGTCAACCCCCGTTTGTGGCTCGTGGACGCGGAAGCTAATGACGGAGCGTCGATCCATTTGATCGACGCACTCGGCCTCGTCAGGACTGCAGGGTCTTCAATAATTTTAATTCTATTCCGTGGTTACACGGTACGGGCACATTTTACTCCCGGATGACACAGCAAGCGCCGGCGACGGATGTCATATGTTTTGTTTTGCTTTTTGCTAAGCTAAACTTCCGACCCGGTCCGTGAGCCGTGCCCGAATTTCTACTACCGGGAATATACAGTGAGCTGTAGAAGAGGCCCTTATACAAACACGGCACAGAGCCCCGCCCGTTCACTCGATAGCAGCCGCAGAAAAAACAGACGAGAAACAAATAAATAAAGGCAAGATTGGTAATCGTGTGAGGATTCGGCCGCGTCCCTGTTCCGATTCGGCAGACTCCGCCGCGTAATAGCTGACGACGCGACCGTGACCGATGGTCACCGAAGCTTTATAATTCCAACTGTACTCCCATCCTCCACCTCCTCCTTGAGCACCTCCTCCCTCCCTATTCTCTCCCCCTTTTGCATAAACACACACATCTAACGAATGTCAGGAAAATCAGCGCTCCTCCTCGGCGCAACAGGTGCCGTCGGGAAGCACGCCCTGCGCGAGCTGCTCGCCTCGGGCGAATACACGCGCGTCTGCGAGGCCGGCCGGCGCGTCACCCCGCTCGGCGACCTTCCGGGCGCGCAAGGTAAGCTCGAGCAACGTACAGTCGACTTCGAGCGCATTTCCGAGGCGGGCCTGCGCGAGGGCCGCTGGGACGTTGTGGTCATCACGTATGTGTGACTGTATGACGTATGCGACCGCCGCCGCATGCTATTACCGCTTGTCTTGCTTGAATGCTCGGGACTGACGGACGACGATGCAGGATGGGTACAACGAAGGCCGCGGCGGGCAGTGCGGAGGCGTTTGAAAAGATAGATCGCGAGTGAGTCGTCTTTGCATTTCTTGTGCGCGGGGTAGAGCTTATGCCTTGGTTGTAGATATGTCGTGAACTCTGCGCGGGCAGCCAAGTCAGAAGACCCCTCTCACGAGCAACGGCTCGTGTATTGCTCGGTGCGTTAGACGAAGAAGTGTATACATACTAAGGACTAATCTGAATCTGCTTATTATAACTACGGAAGGCCAACCTCGCCAATGCCAACTCCTCTCTTCTCTACCCAAGGTGCATATTCCGAACCTTCTTGTGTTTTCCACTCAATTTAACCAACTTGCCCATACTACGAATTTTAGGAGCAAGGGACTGACAGAGAACGAGCTCGCCGGGCTTGGCTACACCGACACGATCGTCTTCCGCCCCAGCTACCTCGCGAACGCCGAGAGGTCGGGTTCGCGCCTCGCAGAGTCACTAGCCGCGTGAGTATATTTGTTTTCAAAGACAGGTCTGGTCCGCCGCTTCTGACACGCCACTCCCTATCCCGCTAGCCCGGTCATGAACCTTGCATCCCACTTCTTCTCAAGCATGCAGATAGACGTGCGTACCCCCACCTCACTAACTAAACATACATCACTTTCAAGCTCACTAACCCTCGTCCCCATTTCCCCCTCTCCTCCCCTTCCCGAAACCCTCTTCGTCTCCCCATTCAATCTCAACCAGGTCGCCACTCTCGCCAAATCAATGACGCGCGCCGGCCACCTCGGCTCCACGCGCCTCCCACCCGCGGCGGGGGCGACGACCGCACACACGCCTAGCGGCGCAGCCTTCACGGTCATCGGGAATGCAGGCGCGGAGCGCTTGGCTAAGGCGGAACTGTGAGGGCTAGGCATATTCTGTATGCTGTGTTTCTTCGACCTCGCGTGTAGTCGTTCTGGGCACAGTGTGTTAATTAATGTATTAATGTATGCAGTTCGTTTCTTGTATCCGCTTTGTTGGATCTTATGTCCCGTTTTTTCACGGACTGTTACTGGGTGCGTTATCCCTGAACCGTCGGGCGGGCGTCTGTCGGGACTCTGCTTTATTCTTTCTTTCACGCTTGGGATGCTACAATATACCCTACCGCTTCGCCAGTGAGTAGACGAGCAGTCTACGGAGCGACGCTCTGGGAACAGCTTAAGGTCGCTAAGTCGGAGGTAGTTCTAATGGAAATTTCAAGGAGCCCACTTACAATGCCTTTTTCTGGCATACTTAACCCACAGATTGAGACAACACGTCGATGAGCATTTAATATGCATACATGTATGTAAATAGGTAGTATCGAGTCGCCTTCCCTCGGTCCCGGCCCCGACTCTCACTCACTTCTGCGTACTGGCAGTTCTTCAGTATTAGCATCATACGTGGATAGGTATTTATACCTGGCTCGCCACGTCCTCACGCAAACGCTAACACCGAACAACAGAAAGAAAAATAGAAGGTAGACGAGATACACGCATATATTAAAGCAAGCCACAGGCCGTGGGCCGCGGGCGAGCAAGTAACTCTTACAGGGTGGATAGGGTAAGGTTTCGTAATACGGCACAACCTGATGGGGGTGTGTAGGAGGATAAATGGGTGCCGTCTCCGGGAGAGACTTTGTGACTGATCCAAGTTTCCGGGTTGAAGAACCCTCTCCAATACTGTGGCATTTTGTCACACTACTATCAAATCTCCCAGAGAAAAACTATTATATAGTGGACCCAAGCATCCTTCCGGCCACGTCTACGCCGCAATAATCACTCCTTCGTATTCTTAGATACATCTGTTGGAATTCAGAAATTCGCGGCGCTAGCGAATGCACTCCATAACCAACAAGATTATCGTGTAACCAGTAAATAATCGCGCGAGAGAACTCGAGCGCGCATACAGGCAGTAAAAATGCTACAAAAACCTTTAAACTCCGACGGCCGAACTCGGCATCGAGCCCGAACTTCAACAACATCGAGAGGGATTCCAGCACTTTCTGACAGAAAGAAAAACTGAGATAACCAAACTCAAGGGAGTTTAATCATAATACTCGACGAAAACTTCAATAGAGCGAAACGGAGAACGCCGTTCTCTCTTCTGTGATACGCAAACGATTACAATACCGGTGTAGAAGTCCATGGCAAACTGCTCAACCACTTCTGAGTTGAGATGTGTCAGCGGTGTAAAGAGCGCGGAGTCCCGCAGGAGGGATACCGCCGCCCTCTCCATGCGGTCCGGAAGCAACCCCTCCCAGGTTATAGCGACCATACGTCCATGCCGGGACGGCAACGCGTCCCACCCCACATTACCGGAAAGTAACTCCACGGGTATCATGTCTGGTCCCTCTGCCAAACTGAACTTGCCGGACAACTCCCCGCTAAAAGGGTCCCTGCTTTCCGAGAATTGCAGATGAAAAAAGCTCGGGAACGGTTGGCCGCTGAAAATGTTACTGGTATTGACTTTTTTGCAAGACAGTCCCACATCTATCAGCGACAGATAGGTAATGGTGGGATCTCTAGAACGCGCAGTTTCAAGGTCCAACCAGGTCGCGTGGTGCATTGCTATATACATAAGAGCCGGAGCTTCAATTCCGTGATCGACAAAAGAGAAATGGGTGCCGTGTCCAGTCTTGACCTCGTGGCTGATCCATGTTGCCGAGTCGCTGATCTTCTGCCATGACTTTTCGAAATATGAAAGAGGAACAGCGTGGACAGTAGGATTCCCTGTCCTACGTCCAGACAAATAAAGAAGATGGTTATTGGCGACATGGATGGGCAATTTATAGTCCCCATCCGAGTCCTACAAAAGTAGTGTCATCAGCGTATATCCTCAGCCACAAAAACATGAGCTTACACAGAGTTTAAAGGTCAGAATTAGAATCAAACCTTTTTCAAAATCGATAAGAACTCCCACTCTCGTCCTGTTCTGACCAACTAGGTCATCCCCTTTGAATGAAGCAAGAAGGACGTCCTTTCCTGGGGTGAGGTCGTGAGGCGTTATAAAATAAACTTCGGTTGCTCTCTCCAAATCGGACCAATTGAGTGAGATTTTATTCGGCGGACTATTATTGCATAAATTGAGATTAATATCGATACATTCAAGTGTCAATTCTCTATTTGAATCAGATAAAGTAGATGAATATATTGTACATCGGATACACACCCCGGTTGACCCAGTCTTGAGGTACTCGCGGTGATGAATGTCCTGATGGATGTGCCATCAGAGTTCATATCGCAGGCAAAATTGGGAGAATCGGCTTGATGGAGCTCGTATTTGACGACATATTGATTTCGGACGACGTCAAAGCAATACAGGGTTTGTGCTAGGTCGTAGATCACATATCTCCCGCCAGGAAGAAGTTGGAGCTCACTAGTAGGCCCAAATACTGATAAGTCCAGGGGACGGCGGCGTACGGGTGTTGGATGCTGCGATGTCCAGTTCTTGTGTCCACGAATCGTCTTCACAGCGAGTTCTCGAAAGTCGGTCCCCTCGCAATTTTGATACGGGGCGATGCTTGGACTCGCCTCACGGGGCGAGTACAGCAGCAAACCACACTTCTCGATTTGCGACCAGTGATCTTAGACGTTTGCATGTCTATTCGAGGCAGAGGACGTAGTCAAGAGTTCCATATGGTGATATTGACAGGATACGTTCGATTCGAGACCCACCTGTTCAATGCGCAGGAGATCGATGATATCACAATGACACAAAATCCTCAACAGTACGTCGTCGACTAAACGTGACAGAAGTCCCAGCTGGCGATCGGTTTGAGACGTCGTGCTCATAGTGAACTATTTGGAGTTGCGAAGGTGTAGGAGTCACTGGCCGTAGGGAGATGCCACTTGAAAGATGCGGTTGAACAATGCGCACGCCGACCGCTTTAGGGCTCACAACCCTGGACTAAAAATAGAGCGCTAACCGCGGTATTACTAACTACTAATAAGCGCATTTTGGTACTCTATATTACAATAGTAAATTTTAACAGTGCGTGGCAATGGTTTAATCATACTGATATTGAATAAGCATTGAGCATCGGGTATCTTGGTCTGGGAAAAACCTGAGCTGGATTATTGTAATCACCACTTAGCTTGTAAGTGGTATTACGAGGAACTTGAATATGCGAAGTGGTTTGGGACTGGCGGTTCCCTTCACAGCTACTCTCCGTCATGGCTCGTAATGCGAAGTCGACGAGGCGATCAGGCATTTGTAATTTCGTGGTCCAAATACAAGTTCAGCAACTCTTCCGGATCAGGTAATCTCAAGCTGTCGTGACCAGACTTGCTTGGCGCTGTTTTTGTTGTGGCGGGGTTGAGCCACAACATGTCGATGAGCAATTAGTATATGTACGTTGATTAATATTAATAGTACCGAGTCGCCTTACACCGACCCCGGCACACGAATTCGCGCTCACTTCCGCGCGAGTACTGACAGGTCTTCGGTATCAGTGCCATACTATGTGGATAAGTATTTACATATACCTAACTCGCCCTCTCAAGAAGTAACCTTCACCTTCACACAAACGCAAACGCAAACGCAAACATAAACTCCAACACCAGACAACAGAAAGAAAAAGAGAAGGTAACCGAGATACTTGTGACGTACACCATGCATTAAAGCAAGCCGCAGACCACAGGCCGGGGGCGAGCGAGAAAGGCTATTATGTAATGGATTTAAGCATCCTTTTGACTGCGTTTACGCCGCAATAATCACTGCTTCGTATTCTTAGATACATCGAGAGGGATTCCGGCACTGTTTGACAGAAAGAAAAACTGAGATAACCAAACTCGGCGAGGGAGTCTAATCATAATACTCGACGAAAACTTCAGTAGAGGGAGACACAGAATCCCGCTCTCTCTTCGGTGATACGCAAAAGATTACAATACCGGTGTAGAAGTCCATGGCAAAGTGCTGCATCACTTTAGAGTTGAGATGTGTTAACGGTGTAAAAAGTACGGAGTTCCGCACGAGGGATACCGCGTTCGGGATGCGGTCGAAGATCGACAACGACCTTGTGAAAGCGACCATACGCCCATGCCGTGACGGCAAAGCTTTCCACTCTATACGACTAGAAAGGAACTCCACGGGTATCATGGACGGCCTCCCTGTCAAAATGAGCCGACCGGACAACTCCCCGCTAAAAGGGTCCATGCTTTCTGAGAACTGCAGACGAAAAAAGCTCTGGAACTGCCGTCCTCCAGTTGAGTCGGAAGAGAGTCGCACATCTATCAGCGACAGACAAGTAATGGTGGAATCTCTAGAACATGCAATTTCAAGATCCAGCCTGGTCGCGCGGTGAATTTCTAAATGCATACGAACTGGCGTCCCAATTTTGTAATTGACAATAGAGAAGTGGATGCCGTCTCCAGCATTGACCTTATGGCAGATCCATGTTGCCGAGTTGCCGATCTTCTGCCAAGACTTTTCGAAATATGAAAGAGGAACAGCGTGGATGGTGGGATCCCCTGTCACATGTCCGGATAAATAAAAAAGATGCTTATTCATGACACCGATGGGCAATCTATAGTCCCAAAACGAGTCCTACAAAGATAGCGTCATCAGCGTATATCCTCGGCCACAATGTTACGGGCTTACACAGAGTACAAAGCTCAGAATTAGAATCAAACCCTTTTCAAAATCGATAAGAATCCCCCCTCTCATCATTGTTGAGTTGACTGTGTCAATCCCATCGAATGTAGCTAGAAGGATGTCCTTTATTGGGGAGAGCTCGAGGGCGCGAGGTGTCATGAGATTAATTTCGGCTGCTCTTTCTAATTCAGACAAGTTTAGCACGACGTTCTGTGGCACACTATTCTTGCATAGATAGAGATCAATATCGATGTATTCAAGTATCCACTCTCTATGTTAATGAGAGAAAGCACATGAATGTATGATACATCGGACACACACCTCGGCAGACGCGGCCTTGAGGTCGTTGAGATGAATATCCTGACAGATGTGCCATCGGGGTTCATATTGTACACAAAGTGGAGAAATTCAGCTTGATGGAGCTTCTGTGTAACGACATATTGATTTCTGACGACGTCAAAGCAATATAGAGTTTGTGCCAGGAGGTAGACCATATATCTCCCGCCAGGAAGAAGTTGGATCTCGTTACGCAAAAGCATTGGTTGTGATATATCCAGGGAACGGCGGCGTACGGGTGTTGGATGCTCCGATGTCCAGTTCTTGTGTCCACAAATCGCCTTCACGGCGAGTTCTCGAAAATCGGCCTCCTCATAAATTTGATGCGGGGCAATGCCTGGACTGATCTCGCGAGGCAGCCTGAGTACGGCGACAAGCCACACTTCTCGACTTGCGACCAGTGATCTTAGATATTTTCATGTCTATTCGATGAGGAGGACGTCGTCAAGGGTTCCATGTAGTGATACTAATAGAATACGACCGATCCGAGACTCACCTATTCAATGCGCAAGAGATCGATGATATCACAATGACATAAAATCCTCAGCAGTGCATCGTCGACTAATCGTGACAGAAGGCCTAACTGGCGATCGGGCTGAGACGGCGTGCTCATAGTAAACTATCTGGAGATGTGGATTTGTAGGAGTCACAGGCTGGCCGTAGAGAGATGCTCCCCTGAAAGATGCGGCTCAACAGTGCGCACGATCGTTTTAGGGCTCACAACACCGCGACTAAAAATAGAATGATTGATAGTTACAAGTAATCAATGCACAGGTCGTACACGTATGTATATTGCAATGACTTTAAAACCCGTGCGTGGAAATGGTTTAAACAGCATTGCGTACCTTGGCCCGGGAAAGAGCCTGAGCTCTGAATTATCGTAATCAGCACGTAGCTCGTAAGTAGTATTTAATATTACTACGAGGCATTTGAATGTGTGAATTGGTTTGGAGCTGACAGTGCCGTTTCCCCCCAAAATTGGGTCCGCCATGACTCGTGTAACTTGAATGCGAAGTCAAGGAGGGCGCGGCCCCGGGCGGAGGCGACCAGGTATTCGAATTTCGTGGTCTGTTTCTCGGTCAAATTCAGTAACTCCGATTCCGGATCGACTCCTAATCTCAGGCTATTACACTATGGACCATTCTTCCTTGGCGCGGTTTTGTTGCGGCGGGGTTGACGCAACACGTCGATTAGTTTGTACTTGGTATACATAAATAGGTAGTACCAAGTCGCCTTCCCCCGGCCCCGGCATCAGAATTCGAATTCGCACTCACTTCCGCGCAGTTCCTCAGTATCAGCAATATAATATAATATTCATACCTGTTACACACCCCATACTCACACCCACACTCACACTCACACTCAGGCTAACACCAAACAACAGAAAGAAAGTAAGAAAAAGAAGAGAAGGATGAACGAGATACATACATGTACATATATATACATTAAAGCAAGCCACAGGCCAGCGGTTAATTCCTACAGGTGTGGGTAAAGTAATGTAGCGGGGGGTAGCAGGAGCAGGGTAACAGGGTAACAGGAACCAAAAATCAAATCAAGACGCCAGAGAAAGAGGTAAGAGGGGGGGGGAAGAGGAAAAGACTCGGAGGTGCGGGTGCAAGGCCGTTCAGCCCGTCGGTAGTAGTGGTGCGTGAGGGTGGGCGCATAGTTACGTAGTATCTGCCAGTATATCTGATATCCGATATCCGATCCACGGGCGGTAGTGCAACGAGGGCATAAGGGATGGCGGCGAAGACGAAGGGACCGGCTAGCGGGGGCTCGGGGACGTGATGAGTCGTGAAAAAAGTCGGAGACAAAAAAGGGGAAGGGGAAGGAGAGAAGAGAAGAGAAGAAGTAGACATAGCCATAGCCGTAGCCGTAGGCCATCCTCGAGAAGAGAAAGGATAACGTGGATTAAGTGAAAAAATATAACGACGTATATATGTACAAACATTAGCTAGGAAAAGGGCCGTATGAAGACGAATTACAGCACAGACGGACGGAACGAAAAACAGGTTAGGGACAACATAAAACAAATGGACACGTTTGCATAAAAAGCATCTCGAAAAACAAAAACACCCCACCCCACTCAAAGTCGAGTATCGAGACGAAAAAAATAATACACACGTACGTAGGACGCAACTGCTCTAGGTTCTAGAAGTAATCCCAGAGCTTAGTGCTCTCAGCCTGCGCGGGGCTCCCTCCCCCCGCCACAGCCGCAGCAGGCAACGACGTCGGGCGGCGCGCAGTCGCGGGGGAGTGCGTATGCGGAGAGAGCGGTGGCGCGTGGTGCGCAGACGAACTCCCCCCCTCCTCCCCCTCCCTCAACCCGGATCCAGACCCAGACCCGGACCCAAGTCCAAGAGGCGACCTCGGCGCAGGGAACGGCAACATACTCTGCGCATGCTGCACGCGCAGCGGACTACGATACATCCGCCCCTGCCCGCGCCCGCGCCCCGCCAAACGCGTCTGGAGCGGGTTCGGGTTCGTGCGCGCGTACGCGCTCTCGAACGCATCTGCCAGCTCGGCCTCTTCCGCGTCGTCCATCTCGTCTGCGTATCCTGATGCTGCTTCTTCGTGGTCATAGCCGTGACTATGACTATGAGCACGACTATGACTATGGGAACCCGCGCCCTCCGCGTCGTGTGGCCCGCCGTCCCACGTGACGTCGCGCGGCGAGTCTGGTGGCGGACGTAGAAAGCGCGCGTGTGTATGCGCGAGGAGTGTTATTGAGGGAGGGCGGTGTCCTGATGGGGGCGGGGGGCGACGAGGGGTAAGAGGGGTAGAGATGGAAATAGAAATAGAAATAGAAACGCAAACGCAAACGAAAATAGAACGAAGGACGAAGGATGAGAAGACCGTCAGCGACGAAATGAATACAGTATTGGGACGACCCGAACTCACCTGCGACAGTCTGTGCCTGCTCGAAGCTGCAACTACGGCCCGCCTCCGCGCTTCCCTCCGCTTCCAGTGCACCACCATCCGCGATTGGTGCATCTTTGTCTTTGTCTTCGTCTTCTCCGTCGCCATCGCGCCCACGCTCACCAATGCTCGTCGTCCTTCCATCCGCTTTTCGGATACTGCCATCCGCATCTGTGTCCGCTTCCGCTTCCTTATATGCATCCCCATCTCCATCTTCACCTCCACGAATCTCAGTCTTAGCCTGAGCCTGCACCGCGCCGCCCCCATCTACATCACCCCCAGCGACCTCCGAACTCGCCAGACCCTCCTGCAGCTCCCGCGTCGTAGTCGCAGTCGCAGCATCCCCCTCCGCCTCCGTCTCTGCCCCCTCCCTCGCACCCGACCGCGACTTCGCAACCTCCACGCCCAATGCATCACCCCCTTCCCCACCTTCGCCGTCATCCTCATCCTCATCATCCACAGCCGAGTTCGGACGCGTCGCCAGGTCAAGGAACGACCCCCCGCTCCCTCCCCCTCCACCACCCCCGCCGCCGCCAGCCACCGTCGGACCCGCACGCGCGTGTATGCGCGTATTGATCGGCGGCGGGCGCGCTGTCGTCCTGCTCTCAGTAGGGATTACGACCACCTTACTCGCCGCCCCCGCCCCGGCCCCCGACCCGACCATACGTGCGAGCGCCGCAGCGTCCGGAAGTCTCGGCACGTCCGGTACCACCACTTCCGCCTCCGCCCCAGCCCCCGCCGACGCCGGTCCGCCCCCGTCCCTATCAAGCGGCGAACGACCACCCGCACCCGAACCCGCCCCCGCGCCAGGAGCAGGAAGCGACCGCGCAGAGTGCGTCGACCCCGCACGCGAGACCGGCGTGTGCACAGAGGTCGAGTACGCAGACGGCGGACGCGGGGACATCCCCATTCCGGTACTCGCACCCGTACCGGTGGCGGTACGCGGCATGCGCAAACTCGCTTTGGACGCGCGCAGCGAACGCGTCCGCGCAGCGCTCACTCGCGAGGTCGCGCTGTGTGCGCGGCGTCGGCGGGGTACGACGCTGTCGGCGGTGGGGGCAGTGTTGTCGGCGTTGTCGTTGGGTGTGTTCTCAGTAGGTGCAGATGCAGTTTGCGGCTCCCCCTCCCCATCACCGTCACCGTCTCCGTTGCCGGGCCCCGAAGCCGAAGTCGTGAGCGGCTGCACACGCAGGCCGACGCCGGGTATACGAAGCTTAATGCCGAACCTACTCGCGCGCGCGAGGGTGGCAGGGACAGCGACTGCTCGCTCTCCATTAACGATATGTCCATCCGCAAGATCCACCAGCTCTACATCCTCCCCATCCGCATCCTCCGCATCAACCTCCCTCGCCAACTCCTCCGCCGTTCTCCACGCCTCGTCCCTCTCCTCCTCCGCCTGCTCAACCCGCTCCCTCAACGCCTGCGCCTCACGCGTCCTTCGCGCGTAGCTCGCGTTGAGTTTGCGGAGCGCGACGGCGAGGGCGGACGCGGCGTGTACGTCCTGCAGTGTGCGGAGCTGTGCGAGCTGGTCGGTGGTGCGTAGGAGAGTCAGCGTTAGACGGTCGAGCGACGAGGTGGTTTCTGCGAGGCGGTGGGCGAGGTCTGTGTTTGGGTTTGGGTTCGCGTTGGGCGCGGGTAGCTGTGATGGACTGACGGCGCTAGGGTTAGTAGCGGGGAAGGTAGTGGACGACGGCGAGGGCGCGCCAGAGCTAAGCGCCGGCGCAGACGGCGGTGCATACGCAAGGGCGTTAAGCGACTGGAGGAGCATCGTCCTCCGATGCATCGTAAACCGATACTGGGCCTGCGCAGCCATACGCTCCGCCTCAAGTCGTTCCGCCTCCTCCGCGATCTCGTGATCGAGGGTATGAAGCGGGAGGAGGCGGATGGAGGCGGGTTCGGCGGAGGCGCGGATGGCGCGGGAGACGATGGCTTGGAGCTCGGAGGAGGAGAACGTCCATTGGGCGGCTTCGAGTGGGAGGGATTTGTATGTGACGGGTGTTGAGCTGAAGTCGAGCGCGGGCGGGGGCGGGAGGGGCGTTGGCGCCGTCGCGGCTGTGGCTGTGGATGGGCGCGCTGGCAGGCGGGCAGCGTACGGCGAGTCTGAGCGTAGTGCGGGCGTAGACGACCTCGAGCTGGACGGGAAGCTCGGGGAGGGCAGCGGAGCGTCACGGTCGTGCGGGCGATAAGCCTCCTCGGTATGGACCTCGAGCGCGGGGACGGGCGACATGGTGCGGATCGGGGCGGGCGACACGGGCGCGCTAGAGGGCGTGCTGGCGCGCGAGAAGGAGGCGGTCGTCGGGCGCGAGAATGACGGGTCAGAGGTAGGAGGTGATTGGGGCGGCGCGGCTTGTAGGTCGTGCTGCGATTGTGTGTAGGACGGTGGGTTGACGTCTTCGGGGTATGTGTGCTGCCGTGACGGCGGCGGCGGCGGCTGCGGTTGCGGTCGCTGTTGCTGTTGTGCTTGTTGTTGTTGCTGCTGCTGCTGCTGGCGCTGGGCCTGGGCGAGGAGGTTGGGCAGGGACGGTTTGGAGGAGGGCCGCCTGGGCCCGCCGGGTGCGAGCGTCGGGCGCTGGCGCTGCGCACTTGGACGGAGAGCGCTGGATCCCGAGCCCGATCCCGAGCCAGAGCCCGAGCTTGAGGACGCAGAGAGCTCGCTGTGGGCAGACAACGGGCGCAGCATCGGGGACGAGGGGTCGAGAGGAGGGGAAACTCGAAGGAGGAAACACGCCGCTCGTGGACCGTAGACCGTTGACGGATTGATGGCCCATCACTCGCGTGTTTCGTATACATGTTCGCCGTCGGGCACAGCGTCGAGCACTCGTCCTCCTCGACCTCGTCCTCATCCTTGCCTTCGTCCTCGGCCTCGTCGACTGACTGAATACGTTGCCAGGCTGCCCAGCATTATTGTTGCATACGCGCTGCATACTTACCTGCAGCTACTAGCTGATGTAATCACACTTCGCGTCTATTGTCCTCGCTGCTTCCTTGCATTGCATATCCGCCGTTCTCAATTGTACCTCGCGTGCGCTATCACGACCGACTCTTGCTCTCAACTCTCTTTTGTTGTTGCACGCCCATAAGAGCAGGCAAATGTTCACTCCCATGGTATCACTGCAGCTTTTCTCCTCTCTCTCTGTCTTCCTTCAGAGTCTGGTATCTGAACTAGCAATTTGTCTCCGCGTCCAATGTCTTCTTCCCTTGCTGGCCATGCCGCGTCCTACTACCACGTCCACCCCGCCCCACCGCCCACCGTAAACGCGCTCTCCGCCCGCCAGAAGGCCCAACTCCGGCGCTCCGCCACCAAGCTCGCAAAGATGCTCGGCGCCGCGCCCCAAGTCGTCGACGAGTGCTCCGGTCCGTTATGTCTCCTAGCAGCCATAAGTACTTACTTACTTACTCCACACAGGCCCGTTCAAGATCTCCTTACCAAAGCGCATGCAGCCCACGCTCGCCGTCTCCGTCGAGAACAGCGTGCACCACGCGCACAGACGCTCACGCAGCGCGTCGGCCGAGCGCATGATCGACCCGGATCTCTACCCGCTCTCCTCCGCCCTCCGGCCCGCTCGCCGTCGGCACCCCGCCCCTTCGTCTACGTCGAAACGTGACTCGGCCTCCGCCGTTCTCCGACACAGGCACTCCCGTTCGCTCTCGCTCTCCGCCGACTCCGACTCCACTAAGACCGGCTTACTGCACACCTCCGCCCCCGTCCCCGCCCCTCGGCCCGACTCCATCCTCAGCCAAGCCTCCTCCTACGACTCCCTCTACCTCTCCGAACCCGCATTCGCCATCCCCTCCGCCGCGCGTCTGCGCCGCGAGAAGATGGCGCGCGTGTGTAAGCTCCTGGGTGAGGACGTTCCTGTCGGACTTGTCTTCCCCGCCGAGGACGACGACGACGAGGAAGAGGAGGGGAGGGGAGGCTATGTACGCTATTCGTACGTCGAGACGCGTCCTGTGTCGGTTATCGAAATCGGTGTGGAGAAGGAGAAGGAGACGGAGGCGCCCCCGCCTCCCCCGCCTAAGCCCGAGCTCCAAACGCAAACGCAAACGCAGACTCGGCCACGGCCACGGCCCCGCCGCGTCGCGCCTCCCCAACTCGAACAAGAAGAAGGAAAAGAAGAGAAAAAAGCACCGCAGCAGCAACAGCCGAAATGGACGACGTCCCCCGGCTACACCCACACCCACACCTACCGCACCACATGTACGCCGCTCGAGCCCATCGCAGAGCACAGCGCGCGCAGCTCTTCCTTCTCCTCCCGCCCCTCCTCTTCTTCGTCTTCCTCCTCGACCGTCGCTGCGGCCGAGAACGACGCCGACGACGACGCATCAAGCGCATGCTCACTCCTCACGAACACAACCTCCTCTTCCTACCGCTTCACCGGCACCGCCTCTCCTGTCTCTTCCTCTCTTGCCTCTTCCTCCACCCTCCACTCCTCGCCCTCCTCTCCCTCCTCTTCACCTCCATCCTCACTCGACCACACCAGCGGTCCCAGTGGTGCAAGGTCTAGGTCTAGGTCCAGCACGGAAAGCCCCCCTCCCGCATACGACTCCCTTCCCACGCACCTACACAGCCGTAGAGAATTCGCAGTATACGTCCCTCTCCAGCCTTTCCAGCGCTTTCGCTCCGCCGCCATCGGACGTTCGCGTTCGCGCTCGGGCCCGCGTTCATCCGGGTCCGGGTCCGGGTCGTCGGGAAGCGTGAGTGGTGCAGGAGGAGGCTGTGGAGCGGAAGTAAAAGCGCGCGGAGTCAAATTCGAGATGGTCGTCCGCCCTCTTCCTCTTCCTCCAGTAGTGGACTTGCGTTTCTGAGCCTTGAGTCTTGAGTCTTGAGTCTGGCCGGTGCTTACGAATGGCTCTTCTTTTTCTTCTTCTAGAAAACACGACACTTTCAATGACTCCTCCTGATCCCCTTCCACTTTTTTTTTCTTCTAAAAACAATTTTAATTTCCACCGTCTTCGTTTTTTTTTGGGGTCTCGCTTTAGCCGCTGTCCTCCCTCCGGTAGGGGGCCTGGCACCTGCACGTACGCACGTACGTACGGCACTCGCATTATCTTTCTTTTTCTTTTGCATTTTCTGTTTGCACTTTTTTTTTTGCATTCTCACAGTTGTACATCCCCCCCCTCTCCCCCCGCCCCGCCGTGTGTAATATCACATCATACTTAAGTAATGTCCTTACCGCATGCATAGTAGCCATAAGTAGTATATTTTCTCTGTCCCTAGGTCTGCCTCCTGTCTCCTCATGTAGTACGCCACGCCCTACGTCTTGCTACGAATTACTCATATTATATCGCACGTTCAATCCCCTGCCACGTCTAAATATGATTCTGAGCAGTAAGACATCGTCCCGCAAAAAAAAGAGGGTCCGAATTTCATTTTATAAGAGTTACATGACGAGAGCGCCGTTATTTGATTTCTATCATACATCATACATCATACATCATAAACCTCACGTCGTACACCCGAACTCATCCGAGTCAAACCAGAAAAAAATAGCGTACACGCACTTTTCCTTCGTTCCTTCGTTCCTTCGCTCCATGCTTCCTTTACTCGATCCACCAGCCTGAGACCTTTAATCAAAAATGATCCCACAGTTCAAGCACACCCTCCGCGTCCCCAATCACAACGCGCCCCGCCCGCTCACACAGCGCCAGCGCATGCCATCCCTCCCGCGCACGCGTCGCGTACAGCGTCGTCGCCCCCGCCCCCGACCCCGCGTCTGTCGACCCTGTGGGCTGCGGTGGATCGGGCTGCGTCGTACCACCGTTAGCGTTGGCGTTGGGATCGGCGTCGGGATCGACGTCTGGCGCGCTGCGATACGAAGGCAACGCAGTGGACCACGACTGGAGCCAAGACCGAGGATGCGCAGGAGGCGGGAGCGGGAGCGGAAGCCGCCTCCCCGCTGCGCGCTCGCCCGTACCCTCCGCGTAGTAATACGTCCCCCCATTCGCATTTGCGTCCCCACCCGCGTTCGCATCCGTACCGCCGTACCCCATCTCGCTGTCCGTCCACAGGAGCGTGCCGAAGCGCCCGAGCGCGAGCACGGAGTGCCCGAAGAGACGCACCGTCGAGGGTATCGTATCCGTGAGTACAGGCGGTAGCGCGTACGGCGCCTGCGTCAGCATGGGCTCGGGCGCGGGCACTGGCACAGTACCGTCGAGAAGTGGGACCTGCAGCACGTAGTGGTGTAACAGGTTGACGGGCCACGGGAAGTAGCTGTCGAATCGCACGGCGAGCGAGAGCGGGCGGTACCTGCACGCGCAGACTATGCGCTCGAGCTGCTCCCCATTATTGGCCTTATCCTCGGCGGAGATGTATCCCTGCCCGTTGCACGTTGCGCACCGCGCAGCGGCGCGCTCGTGTACCCAAGACACACGTTCGGTCACTGCGAGTGAGTTGATCTGCCACATCCATTTGTGCGTCGCCGCAGGGCGCAGAGTGTGTGCATCTCGACTTTCCGTCGTTGAAGAGGGACGGAGCGCGCTCGGTAACAGGAAATACATCTCCAGGACAGACTCGCGGAAAACGAGCACCCAGTCGTGCGCGAAGTGTACGCGGAGGACGCTACGGTTCTGCAGGACAACAGCCGGCGGTGTTAGCGTGCCGCTTGGAGTCAAATACAGCGCATATACTCACCACTCCGAGTGCTGAGGGAACGAGTTCAACTGCCACTTCGGTCTCCTTGGCGGAACCATTGTCTTCGGTTACCAAGCCGTCTCGCGCGTTTCCTGTAAAAATCATAGTGCTCCGCACCCAGTCGACGACCTTCAGGATTCCATGCCCGTGGCCTACGCCTTCTACATGTACCTGTAGCACGACAAGTTTACCATGTAGTGCCCGTACGTTTACAGGCCCACGGGGAACAAAGGATTTGGCTTCGCAGAAACCAGAACGCGGGTCCGAAGGCGAATGCGACGAAATGAAGCGCAGGACGCGAAGGACAAATGTGAGATCTTCCCCCGGACTGCATAAGCATATGGTTAGAGAGCTTAATTCCCGTAGGAGAATAAGCAACGCACACTTGGGAACACCGGGCAGAGACGGCGACTAATGTGCCCTTCGCGTCGCGGAAATCTGCGCCCGGGACTGACTCCTTCATCCCGTCCCCTTCGTCCACTGCTAACCCGATCACACGACCCCTTTCTACCCACTCACCAGCAAGGCGGGTTCCATTCTCTGCATCCTGGCCCGTGGCTTCAACATCCCATACCTGAATGCACAAACACATTGACGCCCCAGGAGAGGCAAGAAGCCCAAAGGATAGGAGATAACGACCCTCCTCATTCCCCTCACTTGCCAGCATCGTCTCCCCCGACCCCGCGCGAATGCCGAGGAAGCGCAAGACATGGGATCGCCCTATCTTCGTCCGTATGCGGACCGTGCGGGTGCGCGCCGGCATTCCACTGCGCCAGTTCTTATCGGCGCTGAGCGTGGCGCGGGTAATGCGCTCGAGCACGGCCGCAGAGAAGGTCGTGAATCCGCGCTGCGTGAAGTCCCCTGGGCCGCCACTCCCCTTCCCCGGAATTACGGGGAGGTTCTGCGAGAGGACGTGTCGGACGAGTGCGGTGTGCCAGACCGTGCGGAGATGCGAGAGGGAGGCGAAGTGCTTAGAGGTCTATCATGGTAGCAGGGTTGCAGGTGAGTCTGCTCTGGCATAACGGTGACTGTGTCAGGTCGCTCACCAGTCTCAAGGTCAGGATGTCCTCGACGCCCAAGAGGGCGAGGACTTGGATGATAACATCGATGTCGAGGTCCAACAACATCGCAGGCGCTGCGACTTCAACGAGCCAGTCGGCAGAGGTTAAGTAGCTGCTCAATCACATTGCTTTGGTAATATTTTTATTACGTACTTTACCGGCGTTTCGGTTCCGATTTGTTTCCATGGCCAATGAGAATCCAGGTATAAATAGCACCAATCCGCCCAATAACCTTTCGTACGGTGAGCGACCTGGACGGGTACCGTATACCCTTCCCATCCATTTGTTTCCTGCCCTTGGTTCCGCTTTCAACGCGCCCGTAATGCAGCGGAAAGAGAAACAGTCGTAAATTATGTAGCAAGGCCGCCGACAAAGCAGATATTAATTTGAAATGACTAGCAACTCGGAAGAACCGCCAGCCGTCTCCTCCGAACGCCTCTAGCTCCTCAACAGTATCCGTCAAGGAAAGCGTCCCGTAGGGATAGTAAGCGGGCATCGTCTCCCGACAACAGAGATCTCTTCCGAGTCGGACACCGCAAAAAGTCATACAGGCGCTGATTCTGGCTCATTCCCGGTAAACTGGGCTATCAAACTATTACCACCAGCTTTGTGGATTTTGATGAATACCAATGTAGCTCCTCCCGTACGGGTACGGCGGGAACTGAGTGTAGCTCCGATAGGTAATGATGGTGTTATGGACTGAACGAGCGTCGAATATGCGCGCTCTGCTAGCACAGTTGAGGCGAAAATACTAAGGGCAGTAGATCGGAACACCTTCAGGTGATAAACTCGTCAATGAGCGCAACACATTTGTACAAAAACCTATTGAAACTTGAAGCCACCATCATATCTCCTCTCTTGACCCCCTCTTTATCAATAGCCGTCTCCAAGCGTATCCTCTCTCAATTCTGCAGCAGCTCCAATAGTCCCGATACAGAATAGACTGCATTCTTCTTCCAATCGGGTTACTTCCGAATTCCGTCAGTATGATACCTTGTGCCCAACGTAAGTGAAATTTGTATTGTGATATTAATATTCGCTTCCGCGTCGACCGGAGCGCTTGCACCTCATGTACGACAGAAATACTAATCCCTAGCTGCCATAAAATCTCTTTAATGCAGTCGTGCCGATGCACAGTCCAACTAAATATTCTGCGGCCGTCGCCAGACAGAGACTCGCGAATATTTTAAGTGTGAGTCATGTGCATCGATCAAATATGCACCCACACAGCCACAGCCACAAACCAAATGTACACCCACATCCGCACACATTAATATTATCAGTGGAGTGTCGCAGATGGGGTCTCCCGGAAAGTCCGTATGTACAGGTTCAGAAAGTTCCACCACTAAAACCCATAATCAATCAAAAATCAAGTCGTATATCTTCATCCAGTCCCAAACAACATTAGCCACAGAATATCTGCAAGGTTCAATCAAAAATATTCACGCAGCTCAATGATTTTATTGGCTTCATCCTTTTCCCCCACTGCTATACGACCAGCTCGTTCGCAAAGTGCAAGCGTCCAAAATCCATTCTGTGAGAGACTCCCAAAATCCGACATCTGGCTCTCGTGGTCCGGCGCGGGGGGCAGCGCAGGGGATCATGGTTGGGATTGGGACGGAGCGGAAAGTGGAAGCCTTTTCCCCATAAAATCAACGGCCTCCCTTTGTTCACTCGTTCGGGGAACACAGAGGATTGTGCCGAAACGATCAAGCGCAGGGGCAGGAAGGTCATGCCAAAAGGGGGGCCAGTGGGTCTTTGGGCGTGAGCACGTACTGCTGCGCAGACACAGCGTGGCCAGGTATGTGCAGGACGTAGTGTCTGGGCGGACAAGATGGATCGGATCTGGGAAGTGGGACAAGCGAGAGGGGGTACCGGCACGGACAGACAGTGCGCCGACTCCAGCCTTCGTTCTCGTCTCCATCTTCACTTCGTGTGAAAGGCACGTCTTCACTGGGGATGTACCCTTGTCCGCCGCATACCCTACAGCGCGCCGCAGCGCGATCTGCACCCAGGACAACGCTCAGTCACCACGATTGATTCGAGCTCCGCTTCACACTGTCGCACGGTCGCTGGACGCAGCGGATATGCATGTCCTCTGTCCCCCGTTGAGGATGACCGCAACGTACCAGGCGGGGACGAAATACATCTCCAAGACGAACTTGCGAAAGACGAGCACCCGATCGTGTATGAAGAGGACTCGGGAGAACCGCGGTAAAGCGGACTATATCACTGGCAGCGATCACTCTAGGCCCATGTGCGATGTAGAATCGCCTAGCTCATCAAGTGTCGAGGAATGAGCTCAACTGCCAGCTCTGTCTGACTGCTTAATGCGCCGTCACTGTTGTCACCAAACGTGCCCTCAAGTAGGTCCTTCGTAAAAATAGCAGTGCTTCAGACGAAGTCGACGACCTTCGGGAGAGTTGCTGAATTTGGACCACGAAATTACAAGTGCCTGGTCGCCTCCGCCAGCCGCCCCATGTCAACTTCGCATTACAAATCGTGACAGGCCCAATTCTGGAGGGAATGGCACCGCCAGTCCCAAACCAATTCACATACTCAAGTTACTCGTAATACTACTTACAGCTACGTGGTGATTACAATAATTCGGAGGTCGGGCTTTTTTCCCCAGACCAAAATACGCAATGCTTATTCAATATCAGTATTGATTAAACCATTGCCACGCACTGTTAATAGTCATTGTTGTAATATCAACATGTGCTAATTAGTAATTAGCAATACCGCGGTTAGCGCTCTAATTTTAATCCAGGGTTGTGAGCCCTAAAGCGGTCGGCGTGCGCATTGTTCAACCGCATCTTTCAAGTGGCATCTCTCTACAGCCAGTGACTCCTACACCTTCGCAACTCCAAATAGCTCATTATGAGCACGACGTCTCAAGCCGATCGCCAGATGGGACTTCTGTCACGTTTAGTCGACGACGTATTGTTGAGGATTTTGTGTCATTGTGATATCATCGATCTCCTGCGCATTGAACAGGCGGATCTCGGATCGAACGTATTCTGCTATTATCATCACCTGAACCCCTTGACGACGTCCTCTACCTCAAATAGACATGCAAATATCTAAGAACATTACTAGTTGTAAATCGAGAAGTGTGGTTTGCTGCTATAGTCAAGCTACCTCGCGGGGCGAGTCCAGGCATTGCCCCGTATCAGACTTACGAGGAGGCAGATTTTCAAGAACTAGCCGTGAAAGCGATTCGTGGACACAAAAACTGGACATCGGAGCATCCAGCACCCGTTCAACGCCGTTCCCCCCTGGACTTATCGCTGATAAGGTTTGAGCGTACTGGCGAGCTCCAACTTCTTCCTGGCAGGAGATATGTGATCTACATTGCGGCACAAACCCTGTGTTGCTTTGACGTCGTCCGAAATCAATATGTCGTTAAACACGAGCTCCACCAAGCCGACTTTCTTACTGGCTGTCTTGCATGCGATATGAGCTCCGATGGTACATCTGTCAGAACATTCGTCGCCTCCCAAAGTGGCTTAAGACTGGATCTACCGAGGTGTGTATCTGATATACTATTTATCCATCCACTTTTTCTTATTCAAATAGAGGATTGATAATCGAGTCTATCGATATTGATCTCAATATCGAGTATATCGACATTGGTTTCGATCTACTCAATAATAGTCCGCCGCAAATAATCGCGTTCAATTGGCTCGATTTGGAGAGGGCAGCCGAAGTTAGGTCAATGATGTTTCGCAGCCTCACCCCAGGAAAGGACGTCATTCTAGCCTCATTCGAAGGGGAGGACCTAGTTAGCCAGATCAGGACGAGAGTGGGAATTCTTATCGATTTTGGAAAAGGTTTGATTCTAATTTTGACCTTTAAACTCTGTGTAAGCTCGTGTTTTCTGTGGCCGAGGATATATGTTGATGACACTAATTTTATAGGAGTCGGATGGAGACCAACATCTGCCCATCCGTATCGCGAATAGCCACCTTCTTTATTTTTCTGGATGTAGGACAGAGAATCCTACTATCCACGCTGTTCCTATTTCATATTTCGAAAAGTCTTGGCAGAAGATCAGCGACTCGGCAACATGGATCAGCCACAAGGTCGAAGCTGGACACAGCACCCATTTCTCTTTTGTCGATCACAAAATTGAGGCGCCGGTTTCTATGCATATAGGAATCCATCACGCGACTTGGTTGGACCTTGAAACTGCATGTTCTAAAGATCCTACCATTACTTATCTGTCACTGATAGATGTGGGGCTTTCTTGCGAAAAAATCCACTCCAGTGGCATGTCCAGTGGCCCACAGTTCCCGAGCTTTTTTCATCTGCAATTCTCGGAAAGCAGGGACCCTTTCAGCGGGGAGTTGTCCTGTCAGTTCAGTTTGGCAGAGGGGCCGGCCGTGATACCCGTGGAGTTCCTTTCCAGCCGTATATTTTGGAAAGCTTTGCCGTCCCGGCATGGGCGTATGGTCGCTTTCGCAAAGTCGCTGCCGAGCTCTGACTACATGGGGAAGGCGGTATCCCTCCTACGGGACTCCGCGTTCTTCAAATCGCTAACGCATCTCAGCTCTAAAGTGATTCATAATTTTTCCATGGATTTCTACACCGGTATTGTAATCGTTTGCGTATCACAAAAGGGAGAATGGGGTTCTGTGTATTGCTCTACTGAAGTTTTCGTCGAGTATTATGATTAGACTCCTCGGATTTGGTTATCTCAGTTTTTCTTTCTGTCAGGCAGTGCTGGGATCCCTCTCGATGTATCTAAGAATACGAAGGTGTGATTATTACGGCATAGACGTAGCCGGGAGGATGCTTGAATCCGCTATATAATGGTTTTTCTCTGGGAGATTTGATAGTAGTACTAGTGTGACAAAATACCGCAGTATTAGGGAGAGATCTTCTGGATCAGTCACAAAGTCTCTCCCGGAGACGGCACCCATTTATCCTTCTACACACTCCCATCGGGTTGTGCCGTGTTACGTAACTTTACCCCGTAGGAGTTACTTGCTCGCCCGCGGCCCACGGCCTGTGGCTTGCTTTAATATATGCGTGTATCCCGTTTACCTTCTATTTTTCTTTCAGTTGTTTGGTGTTAGCGTTTGCGTGAGGGCGTGGCGAGCCCGGTATAAATACCTATCTACGTATGATACTAATACTGAGGAGCTGCCAGTACGCAGAAGTGAGTGCGAGTTGGGGCTGAGGCCGAGGGAAGGCGACTCGGTACTACCTATTTATATATGCATATTAAATGCTTATCTACGCATTGACTTAGCGACCTCAAGCTGTTCCCGGAGCGTCGCTTCGTAGACTACTCGCCGGCGAAGCGGTAGGACATATTGTAGCATCCCAAGCGTGAAAGAAAGAATAAAGCGGAGTCCCGACAGACGCCCGCCCGACGGTTCAGGGATAACGCACCCAGTAACAGTCCGTGAAGAAACGAGACAGAAGGCCCAACAAAGCGGATAAAAAAAACGAATTGCATACACCAATACATTAACATACTGTGCCTGGGCCGACTACAAACGGAGTCCAAGAAACAGAGCATACATGATATGCCTAGCCCTCACAGCTCCGCCTTAGCGAGGCGCTCCGCGCCTGCATTCCCGATTACTGTGAACGCCGTGCCACTGGGCGTGTGCGCAATCGTCGCCCCAGCCGCGTGCGGGAGGCGCGCAGATCCGAGGTGGCCGGCGCGCGTCATTGACTTGGCGAGTGTGGAGACCTGGTTGAGATTGGATGGGAGGCGAAGGCGGATGTTTTTGGAAAAGGGAAAAGGGAGGGAATGGTTACGAGAATTAGCGAGGATCGAGAGTGATGTGTTTTGTTAGTTAGTGAGTGGGGTACGCACGTCTATCTGCATGCTTGAGAAGAAGTGGGATGCGAGGTTCATGAGCGGGCTAGTGGGATACAGAGTGGCGTGTCAGAAGCGGCGGACCAGGCCTGTCTTTGAAAACAAATATACTCACGCGGCTAGTGACTCTGCGAGGCGCGAACCCGACCTCTCGGCGTTCGCGAGGTAGCCGGGGCGGAAGACGATAGTGTCGGTGTAGCCGAGTCCAGCAAGTTCATTCTCTGTCAAACCTTTGCTCCTGGAATTCGTTATATGGGCGAGCTCGATAAATCGAGTGGAGAACACAAGAAGGCTTAGAGTATGCACCTTGGATAGAGAAGGGAGGAGTTGGCGTTGGCGAGGTTGGCCTTCCAGAGTTATAATAAGCAGATTCAGATTAGTTCTTAGTATGCATACACTTATTCGCTTGACGCACCGAGCAGTAGACGAGCCGTTGTTCGTGAGAGGGGTCTTCCGACTTGGCTGCCCGCGCGGAGTTCACGACATATCTACAAGCAAAGTGTAAGCCCAACTCGCGCCTACAAACAGCCCGACCAACTCACTCGCGGTCGATCTTCTCGAACGCCTCCGCGCTGCCCGCTGCAGCTTTCGTCGTGCCCATCCTGCATCACGCTCCGTCAGTTCCGAGCATTCAAACAAGAAAAGCAGGATCCGGCGTCGGCGCGCGCACAGCGACATACGTCATACGTACGTGATGACCACAACGTCCCAGCGACCCTCGCTTAGACCCGCTTCAGCGATACGCTCGAAATCGATTGTGCGCTGCTCGAGCTTTCCCTGCGCGCCGGGCACGTCGGTGAGTGCAGTGACGCGCCGGCCGGCCTCGCAGACGCGCTTGTATTCACCCGAAGCAAGCAGCTCGCGCAGGACGTGCTTCCCGACGGCTCCTGTTGCGCCGAGGAGGAGTGCTGATTTTCCAGACATCTGTCGGATATTTGTGTGTATGTAGAAGGGGGAGAGAAGGGAGAGGGAGGGTGTACTTATGGAGGAGGTGGAGGATGGGACTCAGTACTAGTACTTGGAATTACAAAGCCTCGGTGACCATCGGTCACGGTCGCGTCGTCAGCCATTACGCGGCGCGTCTGCCGAATCGGAACAGGGACGCGGCCGACTCCCGCCGTTTCCTCACACGTTTCCCAATCTTGTCTTTGTTTATTTATTTATTTCTCGTCCGTCCTTTTTGCGGTGCTATCGTGCAGGCGGGGCTCTGTGCAGTATTTGTAACAGGGCCTCTCCTATAGCTCACTATATATATTCCCGGTAGTAGAATTTCGGGCACGGCTCACGGGCCGGGTCGGAAGTTAGCATAGCAAAAAGCAAAACAAAACATATGATATCCATCGCCGGCGCTTGCTATGTCATTCGGGAGTAAAATGCGCCCGTAGGACCGTGTAATCACGGAATAGAATTAAAATTATTGAAGACCCTGGAGCCCTGGCGAGGCCGAGTGCGTCGATCAAATGGATCGACGCTCCGTCATTAGCTTCCGCGTCCATGAGCCACAAACGGGGGCCGACATCCTCTGCAGGAAGCCCAATGGTCCCCATCCTCATCAAGGTCGCGATTATCCATAATAAAGTCTCTCATTTTATACAAAAGAGATTTGCAGTATCAACACAACCGCATATGTCCATCGTTGGCTATAGAGCACAAATGTGGCGTGCCTTCTATTTTGCACATAGCCAGCTTACATACAGCTGTCGAAAAGGGCATGGAACCTCTCAAGATTCAGTACTTTATGCGATACGAAGTCTATCCGCTGACTTATCGCATCTTGAGCCCCCTGCCTCCATCTTCGTTTCTTTTCCCCCCAATCAACATCTGCGACGTATTATCCCTATAGGTCTTCGCAGGATGAGGCAGAACCTTCGGCTCATGAATAATTATTTTGAATTACTCTGCTTCCAGATACAGCGAGATGAAGAGATAAGGTCAAGCTCAATGTACTCTAGAAGGGTTGATAGCTATAATCCACAGTTTGAGAAAACAAGAACAAAGCACGGCAGACAAAAAAAAGCTAAATAATACACCGCGCCAAGTGCATACCGGGATAGTGGACTAGAAACGCAACGCGCTGGAGCAGGTCCACGCAGCTCACAGGTCCGCCTTAGCGAGGCGCTCAGCACCGACGCTCTCAACGACAGTGAGCGCCGCACCGCCGAGTGTATGCACAGTCGCCGCCCCGATCGCAGGTGGAAGGCGCGCGGAGCCGAGGTAACCGGCGCGCGTTATCGATTTGGCGAGAGTTGGGACCTGAACGGGAGTTAAGCTTGGATGGTGGGTGCATGTAAGTGAAGTTGGCACGTACATCTATTAGCATACCCGAGGAGAAGAAGGACGCGAGCTTCATGACCGGCCTAAGTAAGATAGAAACCGGTGCGTCAGAGGGAGCAGGACCCGCTTTTTTCATCGGATTAGCGTGTTCGGACGTTGCTTACGCGATCACCAACTCTCTGAAGCGAACGTGCGACCTGCCGGCGTTTGCGAGGTAGCCAGGGCGAAAGGTGATCGTGTCGGCGTAACCAAGATCGGCGAGACCATTTTCTGTCATGCCTTTGCTCCTAGGAAATGCGGGATGGACAGTTCAGAGCAAGGGCGGGTGGTGGAGTACGTTTGGAGCGAAACACGTACCTTGTGTAGAGAAAGGGGGAGCTGGCGTTGGCGAGGATGGTCTTCCGGAGTTACACCAAGCGGAATCATGGTAAGGTTAGTTTTCCGGTACATGTGTGTCTATCTGAGGGCAGTGTAGGACGCACAGAACAGTAAACGAGCCTTTGCTCGTGCGTTGGGTCATCCGACTTGGCCGCACGTGCAGCGTTCAATACGTACCTGCGGCCAGGATACATTCAGCATCTGCACGCACGGGATTTGAAAAGCAAAGGTACACTCACTCGCGATCGATCTTCTCAAACATCTCCGCGCTCCCCGCGGCAGCCCTTGATATCCCCATCCTTCGCCACACACTCCGTCAGTCCCGGGTTCACCAACTAACAAACAGGCACCTCCGTTCCGCGCGTATGTGTACGTACGTGATGATCACAACGTCCCAGCGGCCTTCGCGCAGACCTGCTTCGGAAATACGTTCGAAGTTGACTGTGCGCTGCTCGAGCTTGCCTTCCGCGCCCGGAAGGTCCGCGAGTGGGGTGACGCGTCGGCCGGCCTCACAGACGCGCGTGTACTCGCCCGAGGCGAGCACTTCGCGCAGGACATGCTTCCCGACTGCGCCTGTTGCACCGAGGAGGAGCGCTGATTTTCCTGACATTTATTTATGGTTCGTGTGTGTGTGGAAAAGAGAGGGGAGAGGAGGGGAGAGGGAGTGCTGAAGGAGCAAACGGAGGACGAGAGCATACTTGTAATCCATGGTGACCGTCGGTCACGGTCGCGTCGTCAGCCATTACATGGCAGCGGCGCCGCGTCTGCCGGAAAGGGACTCCCTCATCCTCGTCTTTATTTAAGTACATATTTCTTATCCGTTCTTTCTGCATTATGTGTGGACAAGCGAGATTTTATGCCGTTCTGGCAGCTTTTTTCACTGAGTGTCGGTCGACTCATTTGTATATGTAGTACCTCCAGTAGACTGTGATTTCAAGTACGGCTCACGGGCCGGGTCGGAAGTTTAGAATAGCATAAAACAAAACAAAACCATATCATATGCATCGCCGGTCCCGGAAGCAACCCTCGCTTGCTGTGTCATCCGGCCCGTATGGCCGAAGGCCGAGCACCGGTGCGTCGATCCCGGTGATCGACGTTCAGTCATTATGTAACCTCCGCGTCTAGATTTGTCCCCGCACGCGGAGACTACATAACCTCCTCTGCAGGAAGCTTAATGCTGTCCCTATCGAGGTCGTGATTGTGTGTCTGCATCCATGGAGAAAGCCGCAGAAATAACATAACTACGCATGCTCATCATTCTTTGTAGGGTGAACCAGAGCTTTCGGTGACGAGATTTTGTTCAGTCCACAAAAAGAATCGTTTGTGGGACTCTTTTATTGAAAACCACCTGATGATGAATTACTCAGTACTAGTCAGAATAAAACTACAAATGATTACCTAAGACACTCAGCTCAGCCTACAAGAATATAGGACTGAGGTGCAAATGCAGATCTTCTCAGACTATATGCCGTCCGAGAAAGGCAATTATATTAATAATCGCCCTCAAGGTATATTTCCAACATTCGGTGCTGGATTTAATCCTTTTGGGTCACTTTGTCGTCAGATGCAAAGAGGTGAAGGGACAAGGAATGCAATTACATAAAATCCAATGTAATGAAACCAAGAAAAAACGAAGCAGGAAAAAAACAGGCTAAATAATATACCACGCCCAGTACACACGAGACTAACGGATTGGAGACGCAATGCGTCGGACCTGCCCCATGCAGCTCACAAATCCGCCGTAGCGAGGCGCTCTGGGCCAGCGTTTTCAATGGCTGTGAACGCCGCGCCGCCGGGTGTGTGCACGGTCGTCGCCCCGACCGCGGGCGAAAGACGCGCAGAGCCAAGGTGGCCGGCACGCGTCATCGACTTGGCGAGGGTTACGACCTGTAGGAGGTCAAGTCTGGATTGTGCGTACATGTAAGTAGATCAGATACGCACGTCTATCACCATGCCCTGGAAGAAGAAGGATGCGAGCTTCATGACCGGCCTGAGTACAATAGAAGTCGGTGTGTTAGAGGGAGTGGCAGACCCGCTTTCTTCGTCAGGTTAGTGTGCTTACGCAATAATTGGATCTATGAGACGGGCCTGTGGCCTGTCGGCGTTTGTAAAGTATCCAGGGCGGAAGACAATCGTGTCAGCGTAACCAAGATCGGCGAGGCCGTTTTCCGTTAAACCTTTGCTCCTGAAGAATACGTGGTGGAAGGGTTAGGTCTGAAATGAGGAGAGGAGTATGGCTGAAGTAGGTCGCGAACCTTAAGTAGGGAAAGGAGGAGTTGGCGTTGGCAAGGCCGGTCTTCCGGTGTTATACCGAGCGATATCGAGGTAATATCAGTCTCCAGATATATATCTATATATTTACTTGTGAACAGTGTAGGACTCACAGAGCAGTAAACAAGTCTTTGCTCATGCGTCGGGTCCTCTGACTTGGCTGCGCGCGCAGCGTTCAGTACGTACCTGCGGCCGACACATCACACATTCAGCACCCGCGTAGGGTACGAAATTCGAAAAACAAAAAAAACACAAAGTAAACTCACTCGCGATCTATCTTCTCAAACATCTTCGCGCTCCCCGCAGCAGCCCTCGTCGTCCCCATTCTGTGCCACACATTCCGTCAGCCCCGGGTTCATTAATTAAAAGTAGGCATCTCCATCCCCGCGTGCGTGCGCGTAATGTGTGTCCTGTTACGTACGTGATGATCACGACGTCCCAGCGGCCTTCGCGCAGACCCGCTTCGGAAATACGTTCGAAGTCGATTGTACGCTGCTCGAGCTTGCCTTGTGCGCACGACAGGTCGGTGAGCGGGGTGACGCGTCGACCGGCCTCGCAGACGCGTGCATATTCGCCTGAAGCGAGTACTTCGCGCAGGACGTGCTTCCCGACGGCTCCTGTTGCACCGAGGAGGAGTGCTGATTTCCCGGACATTTTATGAGTATGCGAGGATGCGAGCGTGCGCGGAGAGAGTGAAAAGATGAAAGAGGGAGAGTGTGTGTTTAAAAGGGACTCGGGGTAAACATCGGACGCGTCGCCGGCAATTACGCGGCGCGACTGCACGGCGCCGAACGCACGCGACTCGCCGCTTTTTCTCACGATAATCACACTATTCCCCAAAGTCTAAATATGTCTAATTTTAAGGTTTCAGCTAGATATCCTCCCGAAATAGGCTGGAGTCAGCCACAAATAAGCAAATACGAAACAATAACAAGTCAGCCCGGAGTCCAGACGGCTATATAATCCTCTCCAGAGCTTTCCAGAGTCCAGAGACTTCTCTCCCTCTTTCCACCACCACCTCGCAGCTCATCCTCCGCGAGAACTCGACCCCAACACCTCATCGGTTGTGAGACTGCTTCGTGATCTGGTTGGCGTCTCTGCGGTCGAGTAGGTGCTGGTCGTGCATGCCAGGCGAGGCCATGGTATGTTATATCCATCCACCTTTCTTCCCTCGTCGTCCGTGGCTGATACTCCTCGTCTCCAGACTCTCCGTGAGCGGCCTCAACCCGCGACTGGCGTACCCTTCCGCCACCACCCGAGGGCCAGCCCGGCCAATCGTCCAGAAGGCCTCTCATGGCTCGGTGGCGGAGATCGTGCCGGTTTGAGGTTTATGTGAGATTGAGCTATTTCAGCCTCTTCCCAGTATGCTGACAGATACTTTTGCTCAGATCCTGGACTCCCTCGACCCTTATTGTCCGGCACGATTCTAAAATGTATGCGGGCAGCGCAATGGTACATTATTTTCGAACTATTATCGTCATATGCGGTTTCTCACCGTCTGGAATAGGTCATAGTCGCTGTATAAATAATGACCGGGAGCCGGTAAAAGATAATTACTGCAGGTGCATTGCACCTGGACCGGCAGGGGGGGAGTGGGTGGGACGCCCCCTTTGCGGCGGGGTATTTGGTGCTAGTCAGTCCTTCAGTTTTCGTCTTCTTTTCTGAGACTTATTACTTTAGCATTTAGCAACCTCGCTTTGGGGGAGGAGGGCACCCTGTCCCTCCTCCCTCCCTTCCCCTTCTGCCTTTGCTATACAGGACACTACGGAACACGAAGTCTGTATCCTGTTTGTGTCTCTTTTATGTGACACTAATTAATCGCTGTTAGAGGTCGCCCCTTCTTTTACATCTTCTCAATGGAAACAAACCTAGGCTAGCATATGCCGCTGTTCATATATATGCTCACCACATGTCCCTTGCATCTTCCAAGGCTCCAGTAGGCCATGACGCGCTTTCAACCAAGCCTAGGCTGTGCGCCCTCATGCAGGATCTAAGAACCTCGTATTGCACTCTGGCCAAGATATTCCGTACACTTCTTGGCCGTGTGGACTTTGCTGCACTGGAATACCGTGGAATTTGGCTTTCGTGGGCGTGGCGCAAGTATGTCGCTTAACTTGAAGCAGGAGAAAGCACTTCGCGCAAGGAGAAACGTCAGCGTGCGCTTATGTTATTAAGGAAATCAAGTCGATTTCTGATCCCGGCGGCCAATACGTTTGAGACTGAGGGCCCATACAACCTTCTACCGAAAGGTACCGGGAATGACACCTCCAATCTACCATCTCGGTGCGGAGCACCATAATTATGGAGTAATGCCCCCAGAAGGAAAAGCTATTACAATTCTACAACTAACCAAAAGGCAAATTACTCACTTACATCCGCAAAGCACGATCAAAAGTAATCCCGCAGTTCAAGACTTCCCTTCTCGTACCCAACCACGATGCGTCCCGCTCGTTCGCAAAGTGCGAGTGCACACCACCCTTTTTCTGGACGACTCGCAAAAACAGGCATAGCCATCGCCCGCTCCCTGGACGCCACCGTTTCTGCATCCAACTTTGGGGGGCTAACATCCTGGAATTGAGATGGGGCTGAGAGCAGCAGTCGTCTCCCCACGACACGTTCACCAACGGCCTCCTCGTAGTTGATCATTGGGGTCACACATAGGAATGTGCCGAAGCGATCGAGCGCGGGCGCAGGAAAATCTCCACTGGGAAAGCTCGGCGGAACTCTGTCTGTGAGCGCAGGCGACACTGCGGATACGGTGCAGCTGGGAACGTGCAAGACGAAGTGCTCGAATGGAAATCGTAGGAAATGGCAGTCGAGGGTTACGACGAGCGAGAGGGGGCGATACTGGCATACGCAGATGGTGCGTTGACTCCAGTTACCATCTTTGTTCTCTTCCTCATCCTTCTCACTGTTCCTACTTCGCGCAGAGAAAGCATCTTCGTTGAGGACGTACCCTCGTCTGTCGCAAACCGTACACTGGGTCGCGGCATATTCTTGCGCCCAGGATACGCGCTCAGTCACCGCAACGGAATCAACCTTTCCCGACCACTTGTGCACCGCTACTGGACGCAGCGCATGCGCGTGTCCCCTGGTCTCCGGAGAGGATGGCCGGAGCGCGCTCGATGGCACGAAGTACATCTCCAAGACTGTCTCACGAAAAACGAGTACGCAATCGTGTGCGAAGCGTACATCGAGGACGACGAGGTTCTGCAGCAAAGCGGACCACATCAGCCGCCTGTTAAAGCTTTCGTGCCGTGCAGACCCACCTCTTCATCGTACGTTGAGGGTACAAGTTCGGCAGCTACTTCCGTCTGGCTGCTCGATTCGCCGTTGTCACTGAACGTACCTTCGCGCGCGTCCTCTGTGAATATTGCTGTGCTTCGGACCCAGTCGGCAACCTTTAAGATCCCGTGTCTATGCCAATTTGTCTCGCCCTTAGCGAATACCTGCAGTGCGACAAGTCTGCCGGACAGGGCCCAAACGTTCACAGGCGCTCTGGGAGAAAAAGATTTGACTTTGTGCATGCTGTAATGCGGCTCTGAGGACGTTTGCGGCGGGGTAAAGTAAAGGATATGGAGAGCGAACGTGATAGCACCCCTGTGGTTGTATACCAAGCGATGGACACATGGTCAGACCAGTACACTCCAAAATAATAAAGGTCACGTACGACCCCATACGCTTAGTAGAAACGGCAATCAATGCGCCATTCACGTTTCGTAAAACCGCTTGTGAGACTGGCTCACGCATCCTGCTCCCATCATCTACCGCCATCCCAACCGTCAGTCCATTTTCACTCCATTCTCCGGCAAGCCGCACGCCGTCCTGTGCATCTTGATCAGTAGTCTCGACGTCCCAAACCTGTATCTGTGGGAACCATGGCGCATTATAGGACATCAGGTAGCGCCCTTCGTCATTCTCAACAGTCTCTCCTGACGAGTTCCGGATGGTGAGGAACCGCAGAGAATATAGCTGTTTATTCTTGGAGTTTATGCGCGTAGTACGCGTGAGCGTCGGTTCCCCGCTTCGCCATTTTCTATCAGCAGCGAGCGCAGCACGGGTGACGCGCTCGAGCTCCATAGCGGAAAAGGATGTGAACCCTTGTTGTGAACCGCTCAGTTGAACATGAGGTGTCCGCACGACTGGAATATCCCGCGAAAGGACATGACAGACGAGTGCATTATGCCAGACTGTACGAAGATACGTGAGGGATGCGAAGTGCTTCGAGGTCTTGAGAGAGGCAAGTGAGTCTACCCAATCGTGATCATATCGGGTCTCTCACCAGTCTCAAAATCAAGATGTCGTGGACATCCAGCAAAGCGAGAACTTGTATGATGACATCGACATCGAGATCTAACAGCAGCATCGAGGTGCGATGGGCCCTGGCATCAAGGTGAGGTCCAATCCAAGTGCTTAAGATAATAACATTGAATACGTAATTGTAACTCCGACCACAGATTGGGGCCATTTCACCCAGGACTCGGAAGTATCTAAAGCCGACACCGGTGAGGATGAATCTCCATCTTCTTCAGTTCCAAATATCTTGACCAGAGGTTGCTGCACCAGTGATTTGAATGCCATACTGTATTCGGAGTGAGAAAATATCCCGAAAGCCAGCCAAATGAATTCAGACTCGGAGTGATGGCGGCCTAACTCACGACATGAAGATTCGAGCGCCAAGGATTGGGGACGAAGAGGAAGGCTCCAACTTCTATGATCTTACGGGATTGATGTCCGTCACTGCTATGATTGTGCTATTACGGGCGTAAAATGATCTTTCAGCGTAGGAAACCGGAGTTTGGAATGAAGTGCATCATGGCCCATCGACGTAGGCCATTGACCCTAGTATGGGCTCCTGTAATCGCCGATTCATACATCGTCTCCTCCTTCTCGTTCCACGAAGACTCAGGACCTTCAGCAGCGTGCAGTGAGATGGTGGAAATCCTTGGTTGTGCAGTCGAAGCCCGGATGAACCAAGTGAGCATGTTTCCGCACCATGTCGAGGCTCGGCTTAGACCAGCGTTCATTCATACTTGACTCCAAGTATACCGCAGGTGAACGATTATTTCCGCCTCAAACGATTACATGCTTACCAACGCGTACTGTCTTCAGTCACCAGTATCGGATTAATTGTAGGTTTGACTCGTTCCCTTCTAGATTTTTCTTAATACCACTTTTATCAGACATACGATTGGCTGATTACCATAGGGGACGAGGTTGCCTTAGACTTTTCTTCTTGCATATATGCCGGCATTAACTAAGATGCTTTCCTTCAGGTTGAACTCGTTTGGCATTCTAGTTGGAATAGCACGAAAATTCTTTTCTTCTTGACGAGATATATGGCGTTTATAGTCTCTTTACCGGCGCTCATTTGTTCGTTAACATTATTATTACTTATGTGGCCTCTTCTAATCGGCAGTGTTACCATTGAAGATGTATTCGGGTATTCCTTGGATATATATGTAAGTGCAACTACATCAAATCTTCCTTACGTCTCCGAGACTAATGGTAAACAACAGCAATGTAAACAGTTGAGCTTCTTGTACATATGTGGGTCACGGTCTGTACAATGGAAAGTATAGCAGCCGATTTCTGCAAGATTCTGCCATAGGCTGTGTCATATTTGCCGAAGGTATATTTTACCCCTTTTACCTGATCTAACATTATCCTGCTCATACGCTCACAATCTGATATCCCGTTTCCCGCAGTGATCATGTCGCTTCGTGTGGTCGCATTATGGGAAGGATCACGCCGCATAGCCTCCCTTTTGGGCACTTTTCTCCTTGTGAGAATCCAGCTTGTCTATATCTCATCAATATTGATGAATTAACTGATACGCTTAATTTTGAGAAGGTCGGTTTAATTTCTGGAGTGACCGCTTCGGCTTTGTCCTTGGCAGGTCCTGGATACAGTGAGTGACAGCCTCGCTTTGAAACGTGAAAAGCTGAGAATACTCTCAGACGCACCCATACAAGGTCTCCCTTCATGTACAACGCAACTTGAAATCGAAAACGGATCTGCTTACATTGATTTTCTCCTTTTAATGATTTTCGAGTGTGGTAAAATTATCCCCCTTTATCATCTGCCTTATGCGTTTTGACGTACTGGTCGTAGTGACTATGGTCTTGATGTTTTGGAAAGGCATTACACATTGTACGCACGGCTTACTTCCTTCACGTTACATTAACTGACATCTAGTGAGGGCGCGAAAATGTGCATACAAGTGACCTCATAGCAGTGTTTTACAGAGATGGTGAGTACTGGTATTATTCCAAAACCGGCGGTGGGAAGTAATAACTATCATCAGGAGCGCTGTACTTTCTCTTTCTTTTCGGTAATTGAGATAATCGGTCCTTCGAAGAAGCCTGCTAAAGAATCCTGACCAAACCTAAACAGCTTTATCAACAGCGAACTTTGTCGTTTGGTTCAGAGAAAGGTTGTCAAACGTTAGTATCTTTACGGCACTTGATTACCCCATCTTTCAGGTAATTAAATGATTAAATGCTGACATTTCTCAGGGACTGTACTTTTCTTTTCTTTTCGAGTGAGATAATCAAGTTATAGTCCTCGACATTCTGAAAAGTCTGATGAGATTTACAGACTACAACGAGTCATGCACTCCGTGCTTACAGCTCGAAGTGTTCTGAATTTGCGAAAAACGGTGGCACATAGACGGGTTCATGTCTCACTCTCCGCCATAACTTTTCTGGCTGAGGGTGCTAGTAGGACAGGAGGTTTGAGTCAACCCTCCCGTCATGACAATGAATCTGAGACGACTCAATCCCATACGCGCACGGCCGCTCAAGGTTTTCCCTGATTCTCTGCTGTTGTAGCTGCCAATTCGCTGGTATGTGTAAAGGCTCATTGCGATGATTTATAGCTGACTCCGTCGCAGTAAGACAAGAGCTCTGCTAGTGGATCCATACACTCCGCTTATGTATGTACACATATTATTAGGGTTACTCGATTGTCATTAACCTGTGGACTGCCTCCAGGTTGCTCCCCGCGCGCTGCTCACACCTGAAGAGCATGATGACAACAGATTTTAATAATACACTGATCGTATACTAGTAGAATTATTATTATTATTATCTTGCTGTTTCAATGTCAGACTACTGGCGCCGAGTTTCCTTGCTGATTGTCTTCAACCAAGAAGCCTATTGAATTCCAGCCGCAAAGGTTTACTTTGTGGTGGGGTTTTCGTCATCCCGTAGGGTTCGTTTTACGGATACTGAGTCACTGATCGTTGGCCGAGGCTCAAGAGGTGATTCGAGAGCACTTTGAAGTGCTTCATTTAGTTGTGGTAGCCTATAGCAAAGGTCACAAATTTTGGTTATGCCATTATCCATGCTTCCGAGTCCTGGCAGGACTCGGAAGCATCTAAAGCTGACAGTGAGATGAATCTCCATCTTCTTCAGTTCCAAATATCTTGACCAGAGGTCGCTGAACCAGTGATAATGTCATACCGTATCTGGAGTGAGAAAATATCCCGTAAGTCAGCCAAATGAGTTCAGACCCGGAGTGATGGCGTCCTAATTCACGACATGAAGATTCGAGCGCCAAGGATTGGTGATGAAGAGGAAGGCTCCAACTGTTCACTAGTATTTATGCGATCGCATACAGCTAAAACGGTACGCAGAACTGTATGTATAATGGAATTGAAATTTGACACCCTCCTTGGTCATTACAGCATCAAAATACATCGTCCTATCAAATGTCTTATTTTGCCTCCAATCCTGCACGCCGGTTTAGGTCTTTTTGATCACGTCCTTTCTATCGAAGAAAGCCCAGAACTGCGAAGCGTCAATCTGTTCAATACACAGTGTGACCTGGTTGTCCTTGATAGATGTGACGATCTGGTGGAAATGCGAAAAGAGAATATCATTTAGTATGTCGAAAAAGAACATTGCCTGTGATCTTACAGGGTTGATGTCCGTCGCTGCTAATGTGCCATTACGGGAAATCTTGTCGTCGAGCGGGATGAACCTGCGATAAGTTTCATGACATCAATAAGGCAAGAGTTCATTAATCAGCTGCCAACTAACTTATAAACGGGCTTTAAGGGGAACAGGGGTTCAACGAGCTTCCAGGTCATCGGCTCTCCTCCTTGAACAAGTTTGTTATCCTATGATGTAGCTTGAGCTATTGAAATTCTTACAGGAAATGGAGGTCTTACATTATCCACGCGGACATAACCGCCCTTCCCGGCCTGGCCTTTCGTAGTTGAAATACACTGAAGAGTGAAAATTGTCTCTCCACTACCTGATGGTAAAGTGGTGTATGTATACTACAGCGACTCATCAGTAAGTCCCTTCTCAAAGCTCCATTTTATCATATAAGATATGACAATCTGCCACCTACGATCATGTTATCAGTGGCCGGGATGTTCGGATCCCATGAAATGACGGGATTTCCGTCGATGGGGATAGATGCTGCGTTGTCGATCCAATTACCGGTCCCAATATTTAGAATGGCGTAGTTTCCGCCACTCTTTGGGACCACCGCATTCGGAATATCTCCGGACAAGTAGGACATGTATGTATCTCGGCTGAAAGTAGGAACGGACAATGGTGTGCCAGGGACGGGGCCTACTGCACTGTGTTTCCAGTACTTATATACAAGAATCATGGTTCCGCTTTTACTGATATGATGGTGAATGCGGATAAGCTGGTGACGTGAGAAGGCTGCCAGCAGTTGGGCATTCCACATCAATGGATATTAATCCGTATCTCTTGGGAAATATAACTTACCGTTTCTTTTGGTATGGCGCTAAAAACGGAAGAACTGGTGGTCTAGAGCGGGTCGTCAAAAAAGAGTGATCCGAGAAAGGCAAAATGGACAGCTACAAGGCGCCGACGTAGCTGAGTTTATTTGGATACGGCATTCTAAAATTAGCGAGCGGTTGTGACCATGATCATAGATTCATAGCGGAGAGATGGAACCGAAAGCGGCCGACTCGTCGGACCGAAGACAGCCGAAAGACAAAGTGGTCTCAGTCCATAGTACCGTCACAAGGATAAGCCAATCTTTAAACCCGGCATATCGGATTCGGATGCTGCCCGTCATCGCGCCATTGAGTCGATAATTGAAAGAAATGGCAACACCGCCAGTGACACGAAATTAGCCGCCCAAAAGAGTTGCAGAAACGCCTGTGGTTTTAAAAAAAGAAAGACGGAGCCGTGGTACCGGCGCAAGGCTCTGCACAATATGATGATGGAATCAGCAGGATTCTTTTAGGACGGGAAGAGATGTTTACTCAATTTACAACTATGTAACGAAATGTCGTTACAGCCTGAAGTGTCGGAACTAGGGGAAGTTCAGCCCATTTACGTCGGCACACGCGGGTCGCCGCTAGAGCTTAAACAGGTAGATATGCCGTCCAGCGAAATGGCCTTCAAGTCGTGTTTGCCAGCATCATGATAATGATATTACCTTGTATTCTGCTGTAGGAGACGGAGGCATTCTGACCCTGGGCCCGGCAGCAATTTTTCCGCGCGGATCATGATTTACAAGAATCATGATCTGCAGACATACTTGCCTATTTAGTCACCCCGAAGAACTACGTTCACCTTTTTAAAGCCTACCGCGAGTATGATACAAGTGAATAGAATATGTACATTACATCTTTCAAGCAGCAGTCTGAAACCACTGCACCTGCGATCTGACTTCACCCTTAGGAAAAGAAACATCAAAAATGGCCATACAGCTCAGGATTATCATTCGCATCCAGAAACACATCACGCCCCGCACATCCACACAGCGCGAGCACGCCTTTCACTATCCAAACTACTATTTACGCTCGCCAGTGAGTATCGTGTCCTTCTCTTCATGTCTTCCTAGCAATGGGAGCTTAGGTAGCATTTCCGCACAGCCCGAATTTGGACTTTTTGTCAGGAGCCGGTGGGAAGTACGAAAGAACGGGGCCGAAGTGTAAGATAGAAATGGCTGAATGTCGTCAAGTACCACATGTCAAGTCGAGAGATAGTTAAGCCGCACACATAGCAGACTCACTGTACATTTGGATATCTTTTCCGATAAAAGACGGTCACAGGTAGTTCCACACCTTGAGCGTTCCATCTTCTTCGTCTCCGGCTACGATGCGTCCCTTGCACTCGCAAAGTGCAAAACCGAACCATCCTTTTTCTACGCGCGATCCAAATTCTGACATTGTTATCGTCTTCACAGGCGGCGCTGCAGGGGGTGGCCCGGATTGGGTCCGGGGTGGGTCTGGGAGCGAGAGACGCCGGCCTACAGCGCGCTCGCTGACCTCGGTGGCCTCCTTATCGATGTACAATTCATCTGTACATATTAACGTGCCGAAGCGACCAAGCGCAGGTGCAGGGTATTCATCTTGGAGTAATCGCACCGGAATCTCGTGTACGAGCATAGGAGGCAGCACATATGGAATGGATGCGGTGTCGCAGGAGACGTGCAGTACGTGGTGCTCGAATAGGCACCGTAAAGAGGGGTCACCAAAAGTAACAACAATCGAAATGGGACGGTATCGGCATATGCAGACGGTGCGCTGACTCCAGTCTGTGTCTTCGTCCACTTCTTTGCGTTTGTCCTTTTCCTCACTCAGCAGAGAGGACACGTCTTCGTTATTGTTGATGTATCCCTGTCCACCGCAAATCATACACCGAGCTGCGGCACAATCGTGCATCCAGGATACTCGCTCGGTTGCCACAAGTGAGTCTATCTTCCTTGTCCACTCGTACACCGCAACTGGGTGCAGCGCATGAGTGTGGTCTCTGTTCTCGGCTGAATGTAGCTGGAGGGCACTTGGCGGGACGAAATACATCTCCAAGACGGTTTCTCGAAAGACAAGAACATAGTCATGTGCAAAGTGCACCTTGAGGATACCAGGGATCTGCATTGAAGCGAATTATATGGACGCGATCTAAGCCTCTGCACGGTGCATAAACTCACCTCCCCATCGCATGTCGAGGATACTAGCTCAACTGCCACTTCCGTCCGGTCACCAGATTTGTTGGCGTGTTCGACCCCGGCCTCGGGTGTACCCTCCGTAAAGATCGCAGTGCTTCGGACCCAATCAACAACCTTCAGGACTCTATACCTGTGCCCGGTATTCTCTCCCCGCACGTACATCTGCAGCGCAATAAGTCTACCACACAAAGCCCATACGCTCACGGGTGCATGGGTAGTGAAAGACCTGACGTCATAGAAGTTTGAACGAGGACGTGAAGATGAGTGTAGTGGGGTAAATTGAAGGATCTGGAGAAGGTAGGTAAAACTATACAAGGGACTGTATACCAGAGTAAGTGCACTGCGAGATGGAAAATGCCGAACATGCCACAAACAGCAAAAGGAAGACTTACAGTTCTAAAGCCCTCATAGAAAGGGCAAGAAATGCGCCCCTTTCGTTCCGTAAACATGCGCGAGGGACCGGCTCCCGCATCCCGTTTCCCTCGTCCATTACTGCCCCAATGGTACCTCCCATCTTATTCCAATAACCAATTCCGGCAAATGCTTTCGGACCTGTACTCTCGACGTCCCACACCTGCATGTATGGGACCATTGAGGAATGATAGGATATCAAGTAGCGCCCTTCGTCCTCCTCGACAATTTCACCCGAAGGCGTCCGGATGGGAAGGAACTGTAGAATGTACAATTGCCTGATTTTAAGCATTACAAGCGAGGAACTCTTGCGCACTGGCTTCTCACTGCACCAGTTCCTGTCGGCGATTAGCGCCGTGCGAGTAATGCGCTCGAGCTCCGTAGCGGGATAAGACGCAAGCTCATGCTGTGGGAAGATCGTACGACCTGTAGTCTCTGGATCAGGAATACTTCGTACAACGGGAATATCCTGTGAGAGGACGTGGTAGATGAGCGCGTTATTCCAGACTGTATGAAGGCGCGTGACTGATGCGAAGTGCATTGAGGTCTTGGACAAGGTGGGTGAATCTGTCAGATCATCATTATATCGGGTGGCTCACTAGTCGGAAAGACAGGATGTCCTCAACGTCCAGCGGAGCAAGGATCTGGATGATAATATCATCGTTGAGATTCGACAGCATCGCGTCCCGATACTAAGCGTAGCAATATGTTGGATTTTATCCGAGTCACTGTTCCGTTGCGAGAAGTAGGCAAGTCGAGGGAATCCCCCTAAGCACGTAGCACACCCTTCTTTTATAATGTCTCCCTTGTACTAGTTGCAAAAGGCACGAGTCCTGTTATCGTTCATCGGTCTCGACGGGATATGATGAAATAACCAACCCTGAGAAATACGACGAGTATGCAATCGTGAAAAATAAGTATAATGGAAAGTGCCAGTGGACGTAAAAAGTTACAGACCGGCTGAAAAAGGAAGGAGGTTCACTGTGCGTTAAACACCTTTTCTACTGCTCAAGCGGGACAAACAACCTGCCTGAGTGTACAGGTGGATATAATTAGTTACGCCGCACCCCGAAATGGAAGGTGTTTCCCATCATCCATTTTACCATTGAAAAAATAGTGGAAGTGCTTGCTACCAGTACCAACATTTCTTCTACTGTATCTATGTAGCTTATGTGTATTCCCAATGTTCTGAGTGTTTAATTTCGTAGCATATAGACTTGTCAAATAAATTCACAGACATGTTTTTGGTGATGGGAAACACCTTCCATTTATAGGTGCGGCGTAACTAATTATATCCACCTGTAGGAGGACTAATTGGCGTTAAATATCGACGTGACCATATACAAGTTGATGTATTGGCTCATACAGTACATGTAAGAAACGACTTGAATGAGAGTGTTTGATCTCCTTCCTCTTTCGGTTGGTCTGTCTTTTTTTACATCCACCATGCACACTCGCTCGGACCCCGGGCGAAGAGATACTAGTAGCCATCATTCCATTTGACAAAAAGGGTAAGAGCCTACAGGTTGAAGATGTTCGAGGGTCCGTCTGGACAGAAAGGAAACCAATAAGCCAAAGAAGTCCTAGCCTTAACTAGGGGCGCCAAAAGGCACGGCGGACTCGGGTATGGATTGATTGCGGTACTTTAATCATAGACAATAGCATCGGTTAAAACTGCTATGTGGGAGGCTCTGGATCAGAAAGCATCTTGATTGACTAGCTTTACCCGGACCCTCAAGATCGGAGACAGCCAGATAGGTCTCTGGGCTTAATTGTCCGACTGGAGCCGCATCGCTGGCGGCTAAAGCACTGAAAGGCCTGGACACCTTGCAGCATGGAGCTAGGAGAGTATCAGAAGACCTGGAATATCGAAGAGAAAATGCCGGTTTACGTAGTTGATTAGAAGTAATCCCACAAATCAAGCATCCCCATTTCGTATCCAAGGACAACACGCCCTGTACGCTCGCACAGTGCAGAAGTGTGCCACCCTCCTCTTGCTCCCCGACCGAACACTGTTGTCGAGACAGTCGGATCCCCAGGCGGCGGCAATGGTTCTGACGAGCTGCAGGAGGACGGTGTGGTGGATTGAAATCGGGTCGGGAGTGGAAGCAGCCTCCCCGTGGCGCGATCGCCTGGATGGACAGAGTTGTAGGAAGGCTCTCTCCCCATGGTCCCGTTTTCATCGTCCTCGCTATAGGGAAACGTGTCCATCGAGAGAAAGGTACCGAAGCGACCCAACGCGAACACACTACGCCCTTCATCGAAGGTGAACAATGGTAACGAGTGGACGAGCGCGGGCGCAGAGTCATCGGGGACATGGAGTACGTAGTGGCGCACTTGCCAGTTTTCACGATGCTTGCCGAAAACCATGACGAGTGAAAGAGGGCGATATTGGCATGCGCAGGTGATATGTTGCATCCCGTCTCTGTCCATGCCTTCTTCGTCCATATCTCTGTCCATACCTTGCTCTGAAGATACGATGTCTTTACTATTGACATATCCTTCCCCACGACATGCGACACACTGGGCGGTGGCACATTCGTGCTCCCACGAGACGCGTTCCGTTACCGCGGACCAAGCGACCGTTACCTGGCCAGAGTCCATTTCTGTCCACTTGTAAACTCGTGCCGGACGTAGCGCACGTACATGTCTCCCATCCGCCTTCGAGTATGGACGGAGCGTGCCTGGTTGTAGAGAGTACATCTCCAGGACAGAAATGCGGACGACGAGCACCCAATCGTGCATGAAGTGCACGTTGAGGATTTTGTGGCTCTGCAGAACACCGGAGGGGATCAGTATCCGGTTTACGCCTTAATAGAATGCATAGACGTACCGCGGATGCTGAGGGAACGAGTTCAACAGACACTTCTACCTTGTCCCCTAATTCGTCATCGTCGTCGACCATGTCATCACTTTCATTACCAGTAAATATCGTTGTGCTTTGCACCCAATCGACGACCTTCAGGGTATCAGGCTCGCCTTTACGCCTGCTCTCGTCTGTCAGTGCGATGAGTCTACCACACAAAGCATGTACGCCCAAGTGCTCCCGGGTAGTGAAGGACTTCACTTCGCAAAATCCGGGATGTGAATTCGAAGACGAATGCGGCGGGGTGAAGCGCAGGATATGGAGATAATAAGTGATGGGTTCCCTAAGATCGCGCGACGGACGGTAAGCAAACAAAAGGTGAAATAATATTCGCCCAACAGGAGACAGAGTGCGTACCCTTTTCGAAGAAAGAAGACAGATACTGCGATTAGAGCGCCTCTTGTGTTTTGCAAACTTACGCGCGAAGTTGGCTCCCGTATTCTGCTCCCTTCATCTATTACCATTCCATCGGAGTATCCTCTTATTTTCCACTCTGCGGCGAGCCGCATTCCGCTTGTTGCGCCTTGGTCCGTATTTTCAACATCCCACACTCGTAAGAAGATGGGTTTTAGTCCAGTAAGGGAAAGCAGGAAGCGTCCCTCCTCGTTCTCATCCGTTACACCCGATGCTGAGCGAATGCGAAGGAAGTGTAAGGAACTCAGCTTCCCGCTTTTAGCGCACTCTTCTATAGTGCGTGTGCGCACGGGCTTCTTGCTCAGCCAGTTTCTGCTGGCATTAAGCGCCGTGCGTGTTTTGCGCTCGAGCTCAGTGGCAGAGGAAGACGCAACACCATCCACGTTTTCGGGAGCACGGGGACCACGAGGGATGGGAATATCCTTTGAGAGGACATGACGGACGAGCGCAGTGTGCCAGACTGTGCGAAGTCGCGTAAGGGAAGTAAAGTACCTAGAGGTCTTTATCAGGGTACGTGAGTCTGCTCAATGGTGGCTTTGTTGAATCACTCACCAGCCTCAAGGATAAGATGTCTTCAACATCAAGTAGCGCAAGGACTTCAATAAGTATGCTGACCCCGAGTTCCCACGACATCGCAGTATGACTGACACGGGTAGCACCTGAATGGACATACAGTATGGTCGATCTGCTCATAGTATGTAGAGTCCGGCGGAAGAGTTTTTAGTAGAGTTATCAGAGGCTCTGTTTTTATAGTACTTTGTACAGCCAAATCGGGGTTTGGTTCAGTTAAGGAGTCGGTGTATACTTGTATGACTCCGTGTGCACAGCGCATGAACAGGGGCGAAGCCGTCATGAGAACCTGAGGAATGCAATAAACACCTTTAGGAAAAGGCGTGGCCGATATTAGTGTTCTCGTCCGCCTGTTGCTACCACTTCTTAAGCACGAAAGACGCGCCCAAGTTCTTCCGAACCCACCCTGGCTGTGGTATCTATGAGGGACTCCATGGTGTTCCTAGTCGGAAAGCACACAAGCTGCGCAATTGCTGCGAAAAGAATGCACCGAAAGCCTAATACGCATTAACGTTAGGGGCGCAAAGTCCTGCACGTTAATATGAGAGGTTCGAGAGTAATCAACCACAAGGACAGCAGCTTCATGGATGCTGTGCAGTTTCTTAGCTGTGTCCATTTCATAGGTATTGAGTTAAGATAAGACGTTCCGAGTCAAAATGGAGGTGAAGCCCTCAACGGGCAACAGCCTCATCCGGCGGAGACTCAAGCGGAGACTGAATATCCGGCATTGCTGAATTGTACGCCACATACCTTTCCACCCCGCCTTGCCGTTACTTCTGTGATAACAATTGAATAAGATAAGTACATTAAAATCATATGTTGCTGAATACTCGCGAGGTACCCTCTTGAATGAAAATCGAGAAATAATGATTCCACTGCTCAAGTGCGCCATGTTCGCATGACGTGGTCGCATCCCGCCCAGTTCTCATACGCGCCATGGTCATTGTTCCCGCTTCCAGTTGTCCTTTGATAACGGTTCATTAGGTGGGCAGAGGCTGGAGGCAGTGCAACGATTTGAAATTTATCCAAGATCGTACCGCATTCAAGGGCGCTTGAGTAGGGGATGACCGTACCTTGCCTGACTTAGCGAGACCTACTAGAAAACGAGGTGGGATGAAGCGCACAATGTGGATATACATTTTAGATGCATCATTTGGACAACATTTATACAGTTAATTCGGTTATATGTAGTCCCACAGCTCAATCCATCCATTCGGGTGTCCAAGCGCGATACGCCGCGCACGTTCGCACAGTGCGACTGTGTACCACACCTCCCGCCAGCGCCTTTCGAATACCGACATTGTTACCCTCGACTCCATGGGCAGAAACAAGAACCCCTCGTCTGGTTCTAGTGGGCTAGGAGGCGGCATTGTGTCTTCAAATTGGCTTGGGAGTGGCAGAAACCTTCCGGAAACACGGTCGTAAATATGGTTATCACCATATGAAGAGTCTAGTGTCGTTTCTTCGATGTCTACGTCTTCTTCGTCACTATCCCATCTGTGTCTCGCTTCATCTATCGAAAAAAGCGTGCCAAAGCGACCAAGTGCAAGCCTTTCTTCCGAATACGCGTTATTTATTCGAAACGCATGCATGAGTACGGGTGCAGTGCTATCGGGGACATGTAGCACATGGTGTTGCAGTTGCGACTCGCCGGTGCCGCGCTCGCCAAAGAGCACGGTAAGCGAAAGAGGGCGGTAGCGACAAGTGCAGACAATGCGTCGAATCATCTCATCCTCGTCTCGCCCTCTGTGTTTACTTCTGTCGTTGCCTTGCACGGCGGGCCATAGCTCGACGTCCTCACCGTCGACATATCCCTGTCCATGGCACACTGTACATTGAGAAGCAGCGCGCTCGCTCGCCCAGGACACGCGTTCGGTTACAGCGGACCATCCGATTTGCGCCAAGTCGATGTTCTCCATGTACTTGTGCACCACTGCTGGACGCAGAATAGGCGCGCGATTCCCGTTCTTTGCCGAGTATGAACGGAGCGCGCTCGGTGGTACGAAGTACAACTCCAAAATGGACTGTCTGAAGACGAGCACCCAGTCATGCACAAAACGCACGCTGGAGACATAATCCTGTATTACACAAGGGATATCAGTGGCCGGATTAAACCTTCATATGGAGCATAAACCCACCTTTTCATCTGCCGAAGGAACAAGTTCAACTGAAACCTCCACCTCACTGTTTGGATCATGGCCATGGGCTACATTATCGCGCGTGCAGCCAGTACTAAAGATCACGGTGCTACGCACCCAATCAACAACCTTTAGGGTATCACGCCCGCCTTCCTCTTCTATCTGTAGAGCGATAAATCTGCCACACAGCCCCAGTACATACAAAGGCCTCTCAATATCAAATTGCTTGACGTAGTCAAAGTTAGAATACGGGTCCAAAGACGAGTGCGGAGTGAAGCGCAGGATATAGAGCTCGTAGGAAGTGATAGTTTCGGTGCTGGATGTCGGTGGATGAATGCAAGGTAAGATGCTGCTCGTCTTGCAGGAGAAGAAAAGCGCACATTTCTCCAATAGTATGGACATCATGATGGACAGAAATGGAAATCAGAGCGCCTCTCGCATCCTGCAAACCCATGCATGAAGATGGCTCCCGCATTCCATTCCCCTCGTCCACCGCCATGTTGCTGCAATGCCCCGCTACCCACCATACCCCGGCAAGCCGTATGCCATCATCCGCGCCTTCGTCGGTACTCTCGATATCCCATACGCGGAGACTACGGTCTTCTTTTCCGCCAAAAATTAATAGGTAGCGCCCCTCTTCGACTTCCTCGTCCGTCGCTGCCGTTCGGATGCGGAGGAACTGTACAGACCAGGAGAAACCCATATCTTCCAGTATGTTTAAATTACGCTCGCGCACTCGCACTGGCTTTTTACTCCACCAGTTTTTTTCTGCGCTAAGTGCTGTGCATGTTGCGCGCTCGAGGTCTACAGCGGAAAGAGATGCTAATCCGCGTCGCGAGAAGCTCACGTCATTCCCGTTCCCTGGAGCGAGGGAACTTCGAGGGACAGGAATGTCCTGCGAAAGGACATGGCGGACGAGCGCGTCATACCAGATTGTGCGGAGTCGTGTGAGAGAGCTGAAGTGTCTTGAAGTCTCGGAGACAAGTGAGACCGCCTTATCGTAGTTAGCATGATGTCGGGTCACTTACCAGTCTCAAGGATAAGATGTCCTCGACATCGAGCAGAGTGAATATCTGGGTCATAATGTCGATGTTGAGATCCCATAACATCGCCAATGAGCGCCGACTTTGGGGAACAGATGCAATAGACCTAATCATGATAATGGCGTGAGTAGAAGAGCGTGTTTACCGGACGCAACACAATTCTCCACTCTTAAGGTATTTCCACATTTGGGGTTGACTCCGGAAAGTACACAGAACCCACATAAATCGTGCCCATCAGAGTGAATTCTATATGTATATGGTCATGTGTCAAACACTAACTGATGCGTACCACTTTTCCCATCCCTGCATGCATGTCTAGTTTTATTAAAAGAGTGATTTGTGCATACATCAGGAAGGTTGAGTTAGTCCGTGGCGTAATTAAGTTTGATACCACTTGATCTCAAGGCAAAACTCCGCAGGTCTCCGTTCAAAGTCCGACGTCCTTTAAGATCAATGCGACGCATATGCTCAGAGACATTACTATTTGCCATGAAGGGACTTGGGATATAAAGCCAAGGACGAGCCCATCAATAAAGTGATTCAGGTTTGGAAGCTGGTAGCCTGCAGCTGCGTAGCGACGCTACTGCAGCAGTTTTACCTTTATCATGTCTTCACTCAAGTACGCAAAACTCCCCCTGGCAAAAACTCCAAACAACAGTTGATTTAGTAGGAAGACACAGGCTACAATTATAACGACATTCTAGTGTACGCCAGCGTGCGCGTATGGTAGTGGAAACAGGATAGCGATATAAGGTTAGAAATTTAGGAGGGTACAGACAGCTCTTGTAAGTGTGAGTGAGGAAAGAGAATAGGAAGAAAATAGGACAAGAAAACAGATATCATCCCTTCCGGGATCGATTCCGCGGTTTCAAGTTTTCAAGACCAGAGAACTCCGGGTTTAAAAAGAACCCCAAATGTCTCCAGGAGTCCGTATGTGGTAGACGTCATTCACAGCCCAAACCCAATAAAACGTCAACAAAGAAAAGCCAAGTCCTTACTCTCCCGGTCCGACCGCTAACAAGGACGTCGCCACTTCGCGAATGGGGTCCTCCGTGGCGCCACATCTATATTGTGGACCTTTGCACTCATCGGGGAACGGGACGTACAAACCGTGCGCGTGCAGCTCGCTAATGTACGCCTCGGCGGCGGACGCGTCGGGACACGGGAACTCCCAGGACGGGTAGACGAACTCGCCGAGGTCGGGAATGGGGGAGAAGGGCGACGGTGACCTCGAGACGTGGCGCGGAGGCGTTGATGGCGGCTGATAGCACACACCATCCATTGTCGCAATGTTCGTAGAAACGGCCAGAGGGAGTGATGTGTCTCCAGTAGGCGAAACAGAGGAGGCTACCGACGCGTCATTTGCCTTGGCCTTGGTGCACTTTATGCATTCGCCTGATATTGCTGGTGCGAGCCACGTAGTACACGTAGCATACTTCTCTCTTTCTCGTTCACGTGCCTCCATCCCATTGTCCCCGCAAATCATAATCCCGCTATCAACGTCACTTTCATCGTCGGACGAGGACCCTGCGTAGCTCGCGAATTCAAAGGCGGGGCGCAGTACACCGATGCTCTTTCCAAGGCCGGGTGCATATTTCACTGCTTCATGCGTAGACACGGCAACCTTGGGAAGCCCTACGGGGAGATTGTTGGGCGTCGAGACCTCCTCGTCACTCAGCCCAGCGGATGATACGGAGCTTTCCCTCTTTTCCGGCTCTGCGGACTCGGAAGAAGCTGACGAGACTGGTGGACGCACAATGAGCCGCACGCGCGAACTCGTACGCGCCAGACCCTGGTTGCCTGCCTCCGGACTTGTCGATGGAGCAGAGAAGCCCGTCGTCGGAGGCGTCCTTGGGGGAAATCGTAGTTTAATCTTGAGAGCGGAAGATCCAGGACTGATGGTTGGGCGCGGACTTCCGTTCGCGTCAGCGGCCAATGGCGTTCGCGGTTTGTTTGGCTCGGTACCAGAGTCGACGTTCGGTGTCGTTTCCTTGGACTCCGGGCTGCCTTCGGAGATAGCCTTCGGACGCTCTAAAGCCTTTGCTCTTGTCTCCATTCGCAGTGCGGTGAGAGGTGTGATCCCGGCGGGGAAGCCACTTTTCTCGCGGGGTAGCACGGGAGCGCTAAAAGAGACGCTGGCATGAGCGCTCGGAAGTTCATACATTAACGCGTCACATTACGCACCTCGCTGAAAGCTTGCTACGCTTCTGGGGACGCTCAGTCGTGTCATCAGTGGTGACTTGTCGCTTCGATCGCGTCTCCAATACGGAGGATCTGCGTCAGGGAAGGAAAACGTTAGCATGAACCCTTTGTATACGCAGACTGTGGGACGGTTACTCACCCTACTTTCGCCCCAGTACACGCCCGTGCAATACGTTTGCCCGGAGGCGGAGTGGTGATGAGGACGTAGACTTCGCTGCAGGACCAAAATAATCTTCAGTGCAAGACAGTACATGACACAGAATGAGAACCGTACGCTTTTGGCAGCCAATTGCATGCGGGCCTCGAGCTCGTCGTCAGTGGAGTACGGCGTTTGGGCATCGTACGCGGCGAATTCACGCGGTTACGAGGTGGATGCGATGGAGGGAACGATTGCGCACGGAGAGGAGATGGTGGTACAAGCCAAGGAGCGCGGGTCTACGGGCTCTGCGGCACGCGTCGTTGCTGTGCTTTTGAGATATGCTGGTTGCGGGCAATTCTGGATCTGGATGAGCTGGCTGTGCTAGGGGCTTATGCACTCCCCGCGTGCCACGTCCCGGTTTGTTCGGCGCCTTTGCAACGGCCCTCGGACGTGCGTCGCGCACGGGCTGGCGGCACGAGCTGGCGCGCTTCTGCGGGAGTTGCGGGCTGCTGATGCGCCAGTTAACCTCCTTCAGTGCTCACTGGCGGTGGATGGTCACGAAAAATACGAGTTGCTCAGACTGGATGGCTCAGCGAGACGCGGCTTGTAATTGCCTCCGAAAGCGGGAGAGGTCATGGTTACGTAGTGTTTCCCTTATCGGGAAGTAATCCGGCCCAAGGCGGTTTCCGCTTTTAGCTCTTTCGACCCGACGTCATGTGCCGACCCGTGCACTTGTCGGGCAGCGGCTCGCCGATAACATTCGGCGAATTGCATACCACAAACTTTGGACTCAACTCACCTGCGGACGGCGCTTGGCAGTCTGAAAGTCGCCGGCCGCACGACTGGGCGGGCTTCGGCGATTCTCTCCTCGGGCTTGACTTGCGATCTGAATTCACGGCACAACGCAACCGGAGGGGTCGGGTTGCCGCGAGAGCGGACGCGTCCTGCTCTCACCGCGCGTCCATGGCATCCGTGTTTCAAGGATGGTGCTCGGAGATCTCCCTGGTACATTCTGTCTCAGTTACATCAGCATTGATTACTGTCTATCCTTGCGTGCTTATCGGCTTGAATTCAAGTTCAGAGCACTGAAACGGCTCCAATGCGATCGTTCCAGCGCGAAGGGCGCCTCTCTCAACGTCATTTGTCAGGTCGTCGTCTGGGCTCGGTTTTCATTGGATGGCCTCGAATAACCGCTCCCAAAAGTGCTAAACATCGATGTGATCGCGGTGTACCGCCCTCCGGCTCCGTCGCACGTCGTGATCCAAACGGCAATATATCAAGTCCGCGTTTAATGCCTCCAGAATCTTTGTTAACCTACTGGTATCGGACCGAACGAGCAACAGGTACTCTTTACTCATTGTCCTCTGCCCAAAACAAGATACAGAATGCACCGAGAAATTTCACCAAAAACGGAGAATGCTTCATCCTATCATTCTTGAGGATATGTCGAAAACGGCAAACAGAACGCGGATGTTCGCTCCCACAGCTCAACACACCAAGTCCAGAGTCCCGATATCTATCAATTAATGGCAGAGTCTGATATCAAAGTTTGGGTTACGAAGTGCGGTCATTCCTGGCATGCACCGCGTTGCTGTCATAGCACCTTACTCTGGGGTAACTGAGCTATTGGTAGTCGAGAGCCACCATCTGACGTTACCGGAGATCATCATAGCTACAGTTGACGTCTTCCTTTTAATATCGGGACCGTCGCAAGACAGACTTGGTTTCGTCATGTTCATTACCCAGGGCCAAAAGACGCAATGATCGACTTTTTGGTCTCCGTTCACCATCCAATCGACCCCCCGAGTTTCTTCACTTGCCCGGAAAGGGTGACTTTCGACGTCGACTCGGAATCACAACTGCTGACTACGACGGTTCGATGGCCCGTACTAGAAGCTGACAAAAGATTTCCTGGAGCCCACTCAATTGATGCCGTAAAAGGAACATCCAGCTACTTAAGAGTCTCAATCAACGCAACCGCTGCTGCCACTCCTCGGGCTTAACCGAGAACGAGGACTGGCCGAAACTCGGCTGGCTTATCCTAACTATTCATTTGCTAGTAGAATAAGGGAAGGCGTTTTCTACTTTGCCCTCTTAAGATTCACCGTGTTTTAAGCTTCGGACGGATGTGTTCGATTCCCTCCTCGCAACTTGAATACACGGCGGCCGCAACCGTCGGAGGGGTCGGGTTGGTGCGCCTGCTCTCGCCGCGTCTCCATGACATTCGTGTTTCAAGGCTGGTGCTGGTCTCCCAGGTGTATCACGTCTCAGTTACACTGACATTGACTACTGTCTACCTTACGTCCTTATCGGAATAATCGGATTGAATTCAAGCAATGAGACGGCTCCGATACGATCGATTCAGAACGGGGGCGTTCCTCTACCATACTGCATCAATCTAAGTCCGCGTTCGATGTTTTCGAGGTCTTTCCTGTGTGGAAACAGCCAGTCTATGGTAGCTATCCACATAACCCCTAATTTCTTCAGAACTCGGCGTTTGCGTGAGGCGGAACCTGAGAACGTAGCAGAATCCTTAGGCAAATATTGGACGACTTGGATTAGTAACTTACCTTCGGGAGCGTCAGTTTCGTTGGGACGAGGTTGAGTTTTGCTCTGGTCCTTAAGCACGTTGCCAGGGCGTTGCGTGTGCACGGGCAGTCCGGGAGCTCCCGAGTTTCTCTGCGACGTGGTTATGGCTGGAACTCTGCGGGTTATGATATGGGTCACATCTTGAATTTCGGAGTGAGTTGAACTCTTACGGCGGCTTTTCCTTCCTCCTGGCAAGCGGAAGTCAGTTCACGACATCGAGCATGTATTTAAAAGAAGACTCACTCTTCTGTAACGGAGTGTAAGCAACTAACTATCCACACTGTGAGGTGGAATTCCCGAGGAAACTTGTCCTTGACAGTTGCTTGTAGACATTGTTAAATCGAAGGAAGCAGAGGTGCGTATTGCGTATTGCGGGCAGCTACGTGGGATGGAAATAGTGGTAGGTGGTAAGGACAGCGCGAGAAGTTCCCTACTTATAAACGTCTCAAGGACCTGTGGTAGTGGGATGCAGTGCGGCTAGTAGGGCTATGTAACCTGCGTAGGTGGCAGTCACAGAAGTCAAGAGAAAATGATATGGGCTATGTTATTATGCACTCCTTCTGTGATTTCGTGTACTAGGTCCAATATTTGGCGAGATCAAGTACTTCCGCTCTTGCAGTTTCATGAAGACCTTTTCATCATTCACGTCCAGCAAAAACCTACGGTACCAAAAGAAAGTTCCACGTTGAATAATCAAGAATTTTTGACCGCTGTATCGGCATGTCTCGGGCAAGTCGGTTGAGAACGGAGAGTCGATGTAAATACACCCGTATTAGGAGACAATGAGCTTCGGTGTTCTAGGATGCCTCGTTAAGATGCACAGCTCCAATCATTTCGTATCTCTTGGCAAGTTGGGAACCTTCGGAACAGAGTCAACAATAGTAGCGAATATAGTCCCTACATGTACGGTGTGCATTCATGTATAGCACGCAGCTTTGAATCATACCATGCATATACGACTTGTATTGCCATAGAACTGTATAGCACAGGCTGCGACCCAAAGAAAGGAGAAGGCGAGTACTTGCAGTGTTCTTGCTTCTTCGCCAGAAGGGATTGTTCAAACTCTAAAGTACAAAAGCTGTGGAACAAAGAAACCTTATACACCCACGCCGCGAAGACCCCGTTCGCGGAAAACCTGCAGGCTTCTTGCCGGCGACGGTCTGTATACTTTCTGGACTTCGTTTACCCATCCCCGCCCGCAGCACTCCATACTCGGAGGTGGAATTTAGAAGTCCAGGGTTACGCGAGCGTAACGCTTGTTAGTGTTTGCAGCGGAGTTTGAACTTTGTTTACACACAGCAGGATCGCGGTATACAGTAAGTGGGTGACTTCCCGTAAGCTTTTAATCAGCTCATTAGATTATTTTTTTCGCCCAAAAAGGCAGGAATACGTAGGCGAAAAAGTGCTGGGGTCTCTGAGCACCGCCTCTGTAGGTAAAATGAGGTTGAGTAAACTTTAATCTGGAAGGGGGGGTACCCCCCCTGTCCAGATTTAAGTTTAATCCAAATATTGCAACAAGCCACTTTAGGAAGGAGACCCTGGACGGCAAACACAGATCTCATTAACACTTACCACATTTGGCTATGCCAGCTCTCGGCCCATTCACTCAAGACGGCAACATTTATTCTGTCTGTGAATGCTACGGAAATAATCAACAACTACAGGTGGATTTGATTAGTTACGCCGCACCCAAAAATGGAAGATGTTTCCCATCACCCATTTCGCCATTGAAAAAATAGTGAAATCACTTGATATTAGTGCTGATGTTTCTTATACTGTGTCTACATAGTTTGTGTATACCTGCGGCATTGTAAGTACTCAAAATTGCGGCATATGAACTTATCAAATAAATTCACAGTGGTGTTTTGGGTGGATTTGATTAGTTATGCCACACCCCAAAATAGAAGGTGTTTCCCATCACCCAAAACACTACTGTGAATTTATTTGATAAGTTCATATGCCGCAATTTTGAGTACTTACAATGCCGCAGGTATACACAAACTATGTAGACACAGTATAAGAAACATCAGCACTAATATCAAGTGATTTCACTATTTTTTCAATGGCGGAATGGGTGATGGAAACACCTTCCATTTTGGGGTGCGGCGTAACTAATCAAATCCACCTGTAGAAAACTAACTAGGCACAGCTGGGGGTGCCAAAAAGGGTCCAAATTTATTCAACTTTTTTGATTAAAAGCTTACGGGAAGTCATCCAGTCTCTTATCAAATTGAAATAACTTAGTCTGCAGATAAGTGCTTTCACTGTTGTGTACGGCTGGACTACATGCGTGATAAGTGCACCATATTTGACATTGCTACGGTGTCATAGCTTCTTATCGGACTACCGCCTTTTTACGAGAGCTTCGAGCGTTCACGTCTATGTAGTCGATAAATACTCACGTATCGCAAGTTCGTAGATACAGATACTTTGATATCATGAGTTCTGGCGAATCCAATACAAAAAGACAGAGTGGCACTACAGGTTGTATGAGGTTCTCTGAGAGGTAAGAATTCCACGGGACGATCAGAGAGAAATAAATGTATTCAGACTATCCCGACACCGTCGCTAGATCTGGTGCGGAGCAAATGTACATTTCCCGAGTGGTGGCACCGAAGTAATATTAAGGGGGTCAACAATATGGTAGCGATTGCCCTCAAGGACGGGCGTCGCACGAAACAAAATTGCCCAGACGAAGATTTTTAGCTCTAGTCGAATGGTTTAATAACGTCTGCGATGACTCTTTCGAAATGAAAGTCATTGGATAGTCTTACCTGTTACTGCAAGGACCCTCCCCGGACAGGCCCAACGCCCTAGTCCAAATGGGAAATAAGACGAGCTGACCGTTACCGCTTGCTTTCCGGTCGACACCCATCGGTCACCCACGAAATCTGAAGCATCTGGTCCATGGTATTCTGGGCTCAAATGAGAAAGCGTGGCCATTGGAATAACCATATATCCTTGATACGCCCTCAAAGTCAATTTATGAATGAGCGACACGATAAAATAAAAGATTTACCCTTAGGAATGGTGAAACCTCCAATGATAACATCCTGAGTAGTTTTCCTGCAAGTGCTTAGAGTGTCACCCTTTGTGCGCAGGACTTCTCGTATGAACGAGTCGAGGCACGCCGCTTCTTGCAGAGCTTCATAGTTAGCTGAAAGTCTGCCCGTTGATCGATCGACAGTTGAAAGGGAGACCAGCTCCTCGCGAAGAGATTTCTGATACTCAGGACGAGTAGCAATCTCATAGATAATCCACACAGAGACCGACGCACTATCTAAAGACAGTCAGGAGAATGGTACAGCACTTAGATGATCGAAGTCTGCTTGCGTCTGGTGAACTGAAGCAAATATCAATCTATGGAAGGGTGTCAGAGGGTATATTGAGAAGAGTGAGATCTGTTTCGTACCCCAAAATCAAACTCATTGTATGTAGAAAAGTTGATAATCTTGACGTTTTCCCCCACATTACTTCATGTTTGTGAACGACGTACTCAAGTACGCTCTAAAATATAAAAGGATATGAGTTCTACCGTTCGGGGAGGAAGTAACGAGGAAACGTGCGTCATAATCATTTTCTATTGGAGGAACAGTCTTAAGTCCAGGTGGCTTCGGACGAAGGTCTCTCCACACCTGGGGACCTATAAACAAGAAAAAGGGAAGAATCGAAGTGCAGATGACTCTAATCCTGCTTTTATTAGCATAAGAGGCTATGAGCCGACACCTATATTATGGACTTACCATGTCACCACTTTCCAAGCCCCGGGGAAAGTCCTTGCCCATTTGGATGTGTTTTGATACAGGCCGGTAAGCACGGCAATTTCGTCTGCTACTTTCTCGATTACAGCAAGAATTTTTTCATTAATGAAATGCTAGTATTGATTTTATTGCATGAGTACGAGATAAAATAACTGCTATTGTTACTGACGAGATGATGACGTACCGGGCCCAGAATCGATAACACCATGGCTTCCGATATGCATTTATGGGCGAGGTCGAAAACATCCACAGTTGAAACGCTATTGGTTTGATATTTGGACTGGCAGCTTTGGGGCATCATGTTATTGACGTGCTTTACAAATACAGGAAAAACTATATTCAAAAGAATCCTAAGTGCATTCAACGAGAAAATAAATGAAAGGAAGGAACCTTGGTCCACGATTACGCTCATTCGGGCTGAGACCGCATTTCGAACAAGGTCGTCAATGTCTTTGAAAAATGATCCGAACAGTTTATGAAAATACGTCAAATTGAGGACCTGTTATTAAAATTCCCGTCAGATGCGATATGGACAAGCCCGAAAGTGATTACCCCTGCTGTGCCTTCTTCAAAACTAAATATCGAATTCGACGTCAAAACGTTTGAAGATAGCTGGTCATTAACGATATATTCGAGCTTTGGAGGAAGGAAAGTGGTAGGAGTTGAAATTAGAATTATCGTGGAAAAATAAGGCGGGAGATTTTACGATACCCTCCCTTTCCGTGGAACGCCAATGACACTGCCATATTTCCTCAAAGCACTCTCGTACGCGACTCTCGAGTTACGGAACATTTCATGTTCCTATATGCCCCAATCCATTTGTCAGCACTTTCCGTCCTTCAAGACAAGTTGAATGAACGACACGTTTACCGAGATTGGTATAACCGGTGGATAATTGATTTCACTCCTTTCTGTAACCTTAATTATAGTTAGATAAATGAGTGCACATTGGAGTGATTCAAATATGCCTTTCTGTACGCAATTAGCATGGCCAGGGCGATGGTAGCCGCTGTAGCAGTGACGACACATCGGGGTGTGATGAAATTGAAGAGAAGAGCGGACGACACACTCTCCAATGGATGAAGCATACTAAACCGCAGCTTGAAAGACTACCCACACATGAGCTCAGTACACTCCTAAGGCTGGGCCGCTTATATATGCGCTAGGCGTTGCCCCCAAACTGCTTTTTAGGTTCCACCAGCGCGAACATCACCGACCAAATATTGATAGGAATGGACTGTGTGATAGGAATGGACTGTGATGTCCTTCTTTGTCGACAATCATTAACAAACATAGGCCAAACCATCCTATATCACCGGCGCAGATAGCCAGCCGAGAACCTTGGAGTAGTAAAGTTTGGTGGAATTTCACAATAACGACGGTGCGTCCGTACCTCGGATATGATGTTATAGATGTTTTATATCCCTAGTGTCGGCGAAAGGGAGGCTAGAACTTCTTTTTATGATCGATGCATTTCATCGCCCAGTGTGAAAAGGGGCTGGTCGCACTTTGGATATTGGGTTGGCTAATCTTAACTCGATAATAGTTAAGAAAGTCTGCAGCGAAAAGACAGAGCTGTGTTGGTTATGTGAATCCAAGAAAGCCACGTTCTAGATCCTAATTGGTTTTCGTTACCAGAATTGTTCTTTGGAATATTGATAGCTTGTTGGGTGCGCGCCTATTTCTTGCGGGCAACTGCATGAGTACAGCGGCCACGGTTGATAGAAGAGCACATACAAAATCAAAACTTAGACGCACTTCAAGAGGGCCGATTAATCCCCAAAACCAATAATAACATCGCCACAAATAGCAAGCCATACATTACGTTTGCTCATAGTATACGCAATATATTGACCTAGGCGCACGAATGAGTCGGCGTTTAGGGCATGTCGGAGAGGTACTAGTATCAAACAAGATGTCTTCCCGGAAAAACACAGGTGTGCTTCCTTCGACACTATCCTCAGGTGTTCCCATCTGAAGGCAAAAGTAAAGTCGCCGTTGATGAATGAACGTGTATTGGATCTTTTGTGTGACAGAGCAACGAGTGTGCAGCCGCTTGTAGAAATATTTTCTTCGAATACGTGATTGTGATCCTATCTCGACGAGAGCTTCGATTCTGATGTATCAAAAACTCCCAGCGTCTGTGAGACCAAGGCGGAGTCTTCGAGTGTCCGGAGACACTAATTGCGGAACGAGTCCAAATAGGACTTCGACCTAATATTCGGGTTTCGACTGACCCATCGTTGTCGGCCCCTCCGGTAGGCAGAAGAAACTCCTGTAATTTTGTCGGTGAACGGCCTGATTCGGAACGAGCTGAGAGGCAGCAAGAGGATGGAAATGGGTCTTGGGAGAGATAGGATAGTGGGTGATAGTGGGTGAAGCGCGTTTGAAACCCAGACCCGGCAATCAAACCGGAATTAGATCTTGAAGGTCACACACGACGTCCACTCTACTAGTTATTCAAAATTCAAAATTACCCTGCGACGTCTTCTTTCAAGTTCATCCTGGAGTGGTCTTGGTTCCTGATCGTACTACCGATGGATTATCACTGCAACTCGGATAAAGTCAGAGAAGGCACTCAGTCTTATGCAAGCACACTTCTGATACGACAGGCGGCGACCTCGAAGCTGCGCGGTCACGAACTTTGTTCTAGTGGATCCCATCTATTCCATTTTCATGTGTAGTTCTTTCGAGGCGGTTATTTTCACCTGCGAAGTCACACATCTCATGCAATCCGTTATAAGGGACGTTGAGATCCCGGTACGCATTCTTCCGTCATCGGTATACTATGTGGCCTTTCTCCTCGTCGTATCCAGAACTAACTTGTCAGTCACTTGAAAGAGAATATGATTATATCATAGTCGGTGAGCCACGCCCCATCACAGTGGAAGCTGGGCGCTCACTACGCTGTTAGGTGGGGGGACCGCCGGTTGCGCTCTCGCCAATCGACTAAGTGTTGATCCCTCCGTCTCGGTCCTCCTTGTCGAGCGCGGTCTTGCAGCGAACACATGGACGTCTCGCGTTCCGCTCTTCTCGACAGACTTTGCTTCCGATGGCTCTCGAACGTACAAACGGGAGACTCTTCCGCAAAAAGCTGTCGGAGGTCGGAAACAAGAGCTTTTCAGTGGCAAAGTCTTGGGCGGAACTTCAAGGATAAACTCTATGTTGTATACGCGCGGCATTGCCGCTGAGTACAACTCCTGGGGTGCTATGGGTAGAAAAGGTTGGAGCTTTGACGATGTACTACCACTTTTCAAAGCCACCGAACGAAGCTTGGATAAAGGTGTTGGTCCCGAAAGGGGTCGGAATGGTAAGTGATATCCCAATTATTATACCGGCACTGAGCAAGAAAACATTCATATAGGCGAGTGGACGACCCGCACTCACGAGAGTATATATTTTTCTCCAACAGCTCGGTAAGGAAGGAACTTTATATCGATGTCTGTAAAGAGTAGCTCATAACTTGTTTTCGACCAGGGTTTTTGAGGCCGGAAAGAAGTTAGGCTTGCCATATATTGAGGACCTTAATTCTTCTACAAGCCCCGCGCTTGGATGCGCCAAGGCTCAATTCACAATAAATGAAAAAGGATACCGGCAGTCAGCGTTCGCTGCGTTTCTTCCACTCAAACTGGCCTTGGCACGCAAGTCCCATCTAGCCATCTGCACTGCGACGGTTGCAACCAAGATCGACATCAAACCTGGCCCTGGTGGTGTACCACGCGCTGAGGGAGTCCAGCTCAAGCCTACATCGGCTCATGCAAAGACCATGTATGTGACTGCAAAGCGCGAAATTATTCTATGCGGTGGGCCGCTTGGAAGTCCACACATTCTCCAGCTGAGGTTTGGAAATTTCCCGTTATGTTTGCTATATCTGCTTATTGCAACTTATAATAGTGGAATTGGTCCTAAAGGGCATCTTGAGTTCCTAGGAATTCCTGTTCTGAAAGATCTTCCGGGAGTTGGATCGCATTTCGTGGGTCCACCCTTACTTTTCGTCAAGGTCATATGTAACTAATACTACGATATAGCAAGACCATCTAGCTGTACCAACTGTCTTCCATGTACCCATGGAAGATTCACTCGTCGCCGTGGAGAGAGATTTCCTCACTTTCATGCGCGAGTTCTTGAAGTATCTGACCCGTGGAACGGGACTGCTTCTTTCGCCCGTCCTAGAGTCGAGCATTTTCGCAAGGGCCAACCTGCTGGACTCGCAGTCGAATCTGCAGGCCACTGCATCTCAACTTGATGCCCGTGACCCCGCGAATCTTCCAGACATCGAGATTATTCCGGTGAGGGGCGTGTTAATATTGATTCTGCTCTTCTATATTCAATCGGAATATCTTTGTTGTGCAGATCGCTTATGACGGTACCGGTGTGCCCTTCGACAAAAGTCAGGGCGCTTACGGATTCCTGAACGTTCTCCTTCGGCCCGAATCGAGAGGCACTGTTCGTCTTAAGTCAAGTAACCCAGACGATCCTGTTGAATGCGATCTTGGCATGCTAACTGCTAGCGCCGATTGGGAGGTCTTAAGGGCATCTCTGCGACTCTCAATGAGGCTTGCAGAAGAAATTCGTGCAGACGGTTATCCAATGACAGACTACCGCGTCCCTGCCAGCAAAAACGACGCCGATTTGGACGCCTATATCGTGAAATGGGCGAGGACGACGTATCATTACTCGTCTACCTGCAGGATGGCACCCGAGAACGACCCGGAACCTGGAGTTGTCGACGACGAGCTCCGAGTTCATGGGGTGCATAACTTGCGCGTCGCGGATAGTAGCATCTTTCCGCAGATTATCACTACGCACCTTCAGGCACCTTCTGTCATGGTGGGCGAGAAGTGTGCAGAGTTTCTGAAGAAAAGCCACTAAATTTTGGTGTCTGCTTTTCGATGGCCTCCATCACCACACTTTCTCCAGCTTATGTGTGCCTTTCGTCAGAGACCCCTTGAACAGACCATAGCGTCCCTTTTGAAATACATGTCCAGTTTACATTACCCCACTTCCAATATAAAGCCGGAGTCACTACCAAAGGTATACTCCTTTAGCAGGCTTTCTATTAACGATACCGCGCAAAGTCCATTGAGGTCCAAAAACATTGAATGATACTGTACATCAGTCGCTTGGCTAGCGAAGCTGACGCCCGAATGTGGAGTATCTAACTTAGTCTGTAAAAACGCCGCTACTACAGACACACAGTAAGTAATAGGGAATGAACCGCAGTAACATTCCATTTTGATCGGCGTCTCAGAAATTACAAGCCGCGAGGCATGGTCATTTTCCAGAGCAGGTAATATTGACCTCTTATCGCGGCTCTAAGCCCGAATATCAAACTAACTTTCAAGTTCTCGGCTTCTCAGGCCATCTCATAGTAACTCAGAGTAACTGATAATTGAGTGCTCTATGGGTCCCATGACGGCTCCATTTCTCAAACGGACATGTTATGTATGTCCACGTTTTTTGGTCGGGAGAGGATTTAGTCTATCCACGAGAAAGGAAAAACTTGTAAGCGTCCTTACGTGGTGATCCTTTTCTACAACCGGACTCCTACTACATGGCAGTATCTCCTTGATTCTAATTTTCTTGGCGTACGGTGATTTGCCTGGTGAGCGATGGCTAATAATCCGGTAGTGTCAGGTACTTCCGCCGAGGAGTTTCGTCATCGCCGGTCTGACGCCAAAAGATCTAAATTATGTCAATCTGGACATCACTAACAAAAGAGTGAGCGAAAGATAGGCCACTGTGCATAAGCTCACTGCTTCCTGTACATAATTTTCGTTTACGACACCTAGTCATCCACCAGGGCACAGTCGCTTCGTGGTCCGGATAACCTGCTGTCACTGGCATAGGCTGGAAGCACGGCGGAAATATCCGATCGACCTAAAGTCACGTCCCTTAGTGCAGTACAGATTAGTAGAAGGGGACACTCCATTTCCGGGTGGTGTAAAGACGCGTACTCTATTTGTCTGTTTTTACGGCGCCTATGAGGTATGAGGCAACGTCAATACCGGAGGCTCGGTGTACCCGGTGAACAGTTAAAGTTGAATGAAGCCGTTTCAAGCAGAGGATTCCTGAGATGGGCCCGGGAACCACTGTTAAGAATAGCAACAGCTTATACATCAGTTATCCTGAGTTGCTATTGTGCTCGGAAAAAGCGGGGGCACTACGGCGGCTCAGATCTGTTGATACTTGCAGTGCTGGACTTGAAACGTATGCTCGGTTTTTCCGTTAACCCCGCACGGCGCGCAGCGAACATCAGTGCTGTGACTCGCGGACACACTGCCTTACAGTCGACGCAAGTTGGCGTGCCCCGCGTGTCACCGGCAGACTGCCTAAGAGTTGTATGTGGCCCCTGATCCCCCACGTCATTAAAGGTATGGACGGTATACATCTGCACAACTCGCGTGTTTGTAGTACGGTTGACGAAACCTACTATTACTATGTATACGTCGTCAGCTTGGCTTACCTCCTGGAAGTATCACTGCTGGTGCATAGTCTAGTGGTACAACTTCTTATGTAACAAGACGAATATCTCACGGTGTACATTACATATACCTTCTCTGGAAGTAGATTGGATTCAACGTGGGCTTTCGCCTGAGTCAGTCGACGCTTACCCTCATCCCACACACGGAGGCCTTGATTTTTTTCAGCAACAGCAAACGAAAGGAGCTTTTCTACTTTCGAGTACTCATCGAGGTTGGGACGTCTCTAGTGGCGAATTATTTCTTTATGGTTTGGTTCCAAAGAATTTTATGGTTTTCCAACCCATCAGGAAGTTGAGGGTCCAAATCGATATCAAGCCGTGAGCCTGGGTCTCGACAAATTTGATTTTGAAAACCCTCCCCCCAGAAACCGCTCTTTAAACTTGCTCCTCTTTTCTTTTAACCCAAAATATGTAACACAACTTTATCTGCTTACCGTTTAAACACCAGAAATGTGCAACAGCCACAGGACCGATCCCTTTACCCTCCTCCCCCCACCCCGATCAGAGGGCCATCTTGCCTACTCGCAATGGCTGACATTACTAGTCCTCCTCCGGGTTTGAACTTCACGGCAGCAATCTACCCTTCGTTGACATTCATCTTGGTGATGACACCTTTAGGATCTATGCTTGTGCCAGTTATCATCTTACTCTTCTTCTTCTCCACACCCTCGTCGAGGCTGACACCGGTTTTCGTACTTAATATTCTCGCCTGCGTCCTAGGCCTTCTAGAAGCACTTTTAAACGATGCTCTTGAAGTGAAGCAAATCCTCGAGCCAACGGAAACTTTCCCTCAGGCCCTTTATATTGCTACGATTGCGTCCACGGTCTTGTCACCTATGATTGTGGACTCTGTCCTTTTGACTAGGGTAATTGCGTTCTATCCACGAAACACATCTGCCTCCGTGGACAGATTGAAAGCTATCGCCTTTCCCATGCTCGTGAAGTGCGGTCGGTTTATCGCCGTTGTGCTCTATCTACACAGCTTTACGGTTGCATCCAAAAACACGAAAGGCTCAGTACTGCTTGTTGGCGAGTTGACCTGGTTCAAAAATCGCTATATTATTGCGGAATGGACTCTCCAAATTGTCGATAACACGTACGTGCTTGTAGATTTTCATCGGAAAGCTATTCTACATGATGTTTACTCACCCCCTCGTGCAGGTATTCCTCCCTATTTTTCTTGTACAAACTGCAACTGTTTGACGCATACGGCCGTGCCGGGTGGGTAGAACGGCATCGTAGGTTTCCTCTCCTCTTGGGGTTGGAGACAGAACACTGAGATAGCATTTCAGCTACGACGCTCAGACGAATTAGAGGTCTATTCTACATAGCCCTAGGGAACTTCGTCTTCCCTATTATTCTCAATGTCACTCAAATAGTTCTCATCACAACCGACAGATCATTTTTGGATGGGACATATGTACTGGTGGTGAACAACTACGTCAGTATCCTAGGCGTCGTCTTTGCTACAATCTGGACAACGAGCTCGCATTGGCATCGCTCCAACTTCGGGCATTCCGGCTCGACGTGGAACCAAGAGGGCAGTGACGGCTCCAGTACGGAGTATAATCTGCGTGGGGGCCCGAAGAACACACATACCGTCAGACTTCCTGGTGGAAGGTCTCGCACGTTAACGACGACTCTGACTCCTTCTTTGTCACGGAGGACTGGATACAATCGTGCTATGGGGCCCGCGGACAGTCAGAATACTACACACGAAGATATCGAGCTGGGCGTAGCCCTCTCTGGCGAGGATACGGGATCGAAGCGCTCCGTTGACAAACCCGAGAAAAGTATTGGAGGCGGTTCCGGTTGTTTGACTCTCGCGTGAAAGCGGAGTCTGTATTCTCCCTTCTTTGCTATTATTCGCGTTGTATAACCGTCCAAGTCTCATAGAACTGCTCGGGACCACATTGTTGTTTGGGGGTCGGGATATATGTATGACTTACGCCTACTCTCCATATTTATCTACGTAGGGAATGTTACACAGTAAACGGCAGAAAACTATATGCATATCGGCCTGTATTTAAAATAAAGATATTCACAGATTTACAGGAGGATCTTCTTCCACTCGGCAAAGAGGTGCGTGCGCAGCATAATCTTAGTTTGAAACCGGCACCAGAATCAAATTGTTTAGGTTGCAGTGTTTTGAAAGATCGGGTCTGTCCCCCATCTGATCTGCGCTCTACAGTCTACTACTGGGTCGATCCATGACTTATAAAACAGAAAAAGATTGGATCAACAAAAGATAAAGTTTGGTCAGACGGAGCAAGCATGTCTGTATTTTAATCTGACCCAAAATGACTTAGAAATCCGGGGAAAACCACTTGCAGCCACACTGTCGAACGTGGTGTCTAAGACTTTGTATCGCTGGCTCTCTCAAACCTTTGACAAAATTCAAAGCCCTTTCATATAAGCGTATCGCCGTCTATGGCGCTTGTATAGTGTTCGCGTAGTCTACAAAGATTCGTGAAGTCTGTATGAGCTTCGTTAATAACGTAACAGTAATGTCAGAATGGGTTCAGACACATGTCTTCGATAGGGAGGGGGTAGAAGCGGTAGATACATAGTCTATCTCCTGACTTGTCCAAGAAAGAAGTTTAAATTTCGAGACCACCATGACGTCAGATAGTCAGAGTTCACTAAGATTAATATCGTTTTACAGGGATAATATGAGGTTTCCAAAATACTTGCACAGCAACAAGTTCGAGTCTCACCTTTGTGATTGCAGAGTCGACCGTATCTCTTATAAATTGAGACATGGTCTGCCACCTCCCGTGCACGTCCCGACAGTTACTATTCCCGCCTTTTGTACTGCAAGCGTTTGCCTTCGAAAACATATCCTGCAGAAACCCTGCGGAGAAAACTTTCGTAGACCTGGGTGATTCGCGCAAGATCGGCAAGGATCGATTAACAAAATCAAACCACCACGTTGAGCCCTCATATCTGGTGTTATAAACACTCCTATCTGCAGACCCGCAGAGCGGGCACATGACGAGGCCTGCATATGGGTCGGAAAGGCTACTAGTTCTGATGACAGATGTCACCGCGTCCACTACCTTCGTGTGGAACTGAACCAGGTGAAAATAGTGCGCGGCAGACATATCGCGCAGCTCGCTGAAGAATACTCCAGCTACACGTCCCCGCAACGTCGCGTGCGCTGCAGCATAGGCCTCCTCCTTAAGGCGGTAGCGGCATGCAATTGCGAAAACACGTAGTGCCAGAGTGTCGTCTGCAATGCTGCCATCAGACGGCGTCTTTTCCGCCGCTTCAATTAGTTTTGCGCAGAGCACGCGCACGACGAGCGACATGTCATACTTGAGCGCGGCGGCTAAGACTGGCTCGATTCCTTTAATGAAAACATCTGGTTTGTTTATAGTCCCACTGGCAAGAGCTCCCGGAAATGTCGGTGGTGGAAGTGGATAGACCAGGCGCAGGAGAGTGTCGAGAGTGCCGCTATTCTCGGCGACGTCGACCACCTGTGGACCTGATTGTTCGGCGGTGTCACCCGACGTCGATGACGCGTCTTTGGGTAACTGAGGGAGTGAAAACATGTCCTTGAAGAAAGGAGAGGCGAGTGCCAATATGTTTTTGTACACTTTGAAATCGACACCATCGGGGGATCTCAAGATTACGCCTTCGGCCGGAAGGGATAAATCGGTAAATGGGTAAGGGGCCGTGAACCTAGGGAGAGGCACTACGATTGGAGTGGTAGAAGACATCTTGGATGCCAGATATCAATCAGTGAGCGATCGACAGGGTAAGTCAAAAGCCAGATGAAATAAGTCTTTGGCCCTTCGAGCTTTATGTGAGGTGATCCCCATCTGCTCAGACTGCCACTGTTTTATAAGCATCGGAAAATGTTCGGCGCATGTGTTTGTCTATATGCAGCATTTCCAAAGATGCGGAGTGAAAGGGTTCGGACGCAGCAATGCAGCATGTTGTGAATAAGAAGCGACGACGTGTTGTGTAAAGATCACATCATGAGAGTCACCTTCTAAAGAATTTCCAAATACGGGCGTGAGTACAGGACCGGCACTAGCCGCGGAACTTTAACTGATCATGCGGCACCTCTCCATCTTCAACTCGCACTTATACTGCAAAGCATCTAAGTTCAAGCCGTTTCATTAAAAGCATGCAGCTTGGCGAGGGACAATATATGCGCGCAAGTAAAGCAACAGACTAAAGCGTTTCTCTGGCTGAAATGCCGAGTCTGCACTCCGGAAACGCCTACATACTAGTCCGGCACTACGTCCTGCAAGTGGGTTTCGTCGGTCGGGCCGAGATATGAAGCAGAAACCTGGAGGAATTATAAACTCTCCCACACACATTAACGTTCAGCTATCTCCGCTTAGAGTTAGCACGAATTATCTAACACAAGAAGGCGATCTCTGAAGTTCGGTTGTTCTGACCGCCATGCACTTCAGGCTCAGTACCGGTTCAGGTATACATGCGGCTCGGAAGGGGGGAAGCAACTTGAGCCTACAAATGTGACTTAGCTTTGGACTAATCTATGAGAGAAGTTTACAATCCCCACAAGGTGGTGAACTCGGAAGAAACGCTAGATTACTCAGAGGCGCGACAGTGGTTCTCGAGTAACAGCAGCTTTGGCATCGGATGATCATGTTTTCTTGAAATGTTTCCTAGAACCACTGCTGGTAGCTTGGAGCTCGGACCACCACGTGGAATAAGACAGGTATATCTCACTGGCATCCGAGGCGAAAAAGGTTCGAATACGGATAGTCACAGTTCGTTAAGGTTAATATCGTTCTGCAGGGATTATGAGACGTCTAGTAGACACTTGCACCGGAACAAAATCTCACCTGCGCGATTGCAGATGCTACTGTATCCCGTATAAATTGGGACATGGTCTGCCACTTCCCATGCACATCTTGGCAGTTACTCTTATCGCTACTATACGAGCCTGTTTTCCCGTAACAAGCGCTTGCTTTCGTAAACATATTCTGCAGAAATGCAGCGGAATATACTTCCGTCGATCTGGGCGATTCATGCATGATAGGAAATGCTCGATCAACAAAGTCGGCCCACCACGCTGAGCACTTGGGTCGTCCCCCGATACTGGTTTCGCAGACTGGACATTTGACGAGATCGTGATAAGGGCTGGGAAGACCACTCGTGCTAATGATAGACGTTACCGCGTCCACAACCTTCGTGTGGAATTGAATTAGCCGAAAATAGTGTGCCGCGGACATGTCCCGCAGCTCGTCAATGAATACTCCAGCCACACGTCCACGTAATGTCGCGTGTGCCGCAGCGTATGCCTCCTCCTTTAATCCATATCGGCATGCGAGCGCGTACACGCGCAGTGCAAGAGTGCCGTCTGCGACGCTGCCGTCAGGCAGCGGTTTATCCGCCGCCTCGGTCAGCTTTGCGCAGAGCACGCGCACGACGAGCGCCATGTCGTATTTGATCGCGGCGGCGAGGACTGGCTCAACGTCCTTGATAAATGCCTTCGAGTTGATGACGACACCACTGGGAAGGGTTCCCCGAAACCTGGGTGACGGAAGCGGGTAAATCAGGAAAAGCAGTCTTTCGAGTGTGTTGCCACTCTCAGCGACTTCTATAACAGGTGGGTCTGATTGAGCGCCAGTCTTTGTGTCGACCTCGTCTGATATCGACGGCGAGTCTTTAACGGACTGAGGGAGGGAAAACATGTCCTTGAAAAAAGGGGAAGCGAGCGCCAGTATGTTCTTGTACACTTTGAAATCGACGCCATCAGAGGATCTCAAAATTGCGCCTTCTGCTGGAAGGGATGTGTCGTTGAACGGATACTTCGCTGTGAGCGACATGATGAGGATAGGTGCGACGGTCAAAGTAAACAAGATGCAACGTCGTGTCCGTCGGCTACTCTACGAGGGGATCGCGTACCGCATAAGTAAAGCTTTAACGCCTCTAAGCGTTGTTTCTCTGAATCACGTCTAGCAAACCCAGAGACAACCTAGACATATTTAGCTTAGGCGAGATATCCTCCAGCAAACGTAAGCGAAGGATAATTATTGACAGAGTACATAGCCGGATTTTTAACTCAGACTCGCTTCTGTCAAGTCAGACCCGACGGTGGATTTTTTCGGTTATGTTTTCTGCAACATTAAGCCGAATAACCCCTGGTTATATGTTACGAGGATTTCTTCGTTGGGTATCGGTAAATGCGGCACAGCGTGTTCTATCGCGTTTACTTGAACATCCCTAATATTCGTGTTGACGAAACTTGGCGTACCAGTTGTATTGAAGTTAGAAGAAGAAAAAACTCAGAAAATTGATCAACGCAGGATCGACGTGGCAGGCACGTGCCGAGCACGCGTCAGGGGCCCGGGGCTGAAGCGGGATAGTCCGATGAAAGCCGCAGCCCTTCTCCGTCTACCATCCACCGTCTCGTAACTTGACGTGTAATTCTCTACGAGCGGGATTTAAAGTGTGCGAGATAGAGGGTCTGATATTAATACGGAAAACATAGTCGAGTCATGGCAGTCCATACAACGATAACAACCTCGACACTATCGGTCATGCTTTCTTAAAACTTGCCTTTCGAAAATTTACTGGAAGCATCGACCACTACCTCGCGCGTGAAAGAGGAAAAACTGTTATAATCGAAAAAGGAGACTTCCAGTCTGTCAGCTATCATGAATTCGAATAGTCACAGTTCGCTAAGATTAATATCATTCTGCAGGACACATTAGCTGTCCAAACACCCACACCCGAATGAGTCCTTACCTTTGTAATTGCAGAGCCGATTGTATCCCGGATAAATTGAGACATGGTCTGCCACTTTCCGTGCACATCTTTGCAGTTGCTCGGAGCAGCACCATAGTGGTTTGACTTTTCACCGCAAGCTTGTGCCCCTGCGAGCATATCCTTCAAAAACGTCGCGGAGAATACTTTCGTGGATCTGGGAGATTCGTGAAAGATAGGATAAGCCTGCCCAACAAAATCGGACCACCACGAGGCACATTCGTATTTGGCGCTGTAGGGATATCCTCCACTGCTAGTGGACTCGCAGGCCTGACACTTGATCATATCGTCATATGGCCTGGGAAGCCCGCTCGTCCTGATGATAGACTTCACCGCATTTACCACTTTCGTATGGAACTGGATCAGATGGAAGTAGTGCGCCGCGGACATGTCTCTCAGCTCGTCAATGAATACTCCAGCCACGCGTCCACGTAATGTCGCATGTGCCGCAGCGTATGCCTCCTCCTTCAAACCATATCGACAAGCGAGCGCATGCACGCGCAGCGCAAGAGTGTCGTCTGCGACGCTACCATCAGGCAGTGTTTTATTCGCCGCCTCGGTTAACTTTGTACAGAGCGCGCGCACGACGAGCGCCATGTCGTATTTGAGTGCGGCAGCGAGGACTAGCTCGACACTTTTGATAAATGCCTTCGAGTCGCTGACGACGCCACTTGGGAGAGTTCCTGGGAATATGGGCGGTGGAAGCGGGTAGAGGAGACGAAGGAGGGCGTCGAGTGTGTCGCTGCTCTCGGCGACGTCTATCACTGGCGGATCTAATAGAGTACCAGATTTTGCATCGACTTCGCTTGATGTCGACGACACGTTTTCTGTCGACTGGGGGAGGGAAAACATGTCCCTGAAGAAAGGGGAAGCGAGCACCAGTATATTTTTGTACACCTTGAAGTCGACACCGTCTGAGGATCTCAAAATTGCGACTTCAGTCGGGAAAGGTATATCGTCGAATGGATACTTCGTCATCAGCGACATGGTGGGCAATAATCCGATATTTGGGTAACTTGTAACCCGGGTTCAGGAACGGTTCCCAAGGCAGTCGTACTTAAAGTTAGAGAGAAAAAACTTAGACAAATGATCAACGAAGGATCGACGCGACAAAGCACGTGCCGAGCACGCGTCGCGGGCCGATGGCTGTACTGATCGGGCGGGATAGTCCGATGAAAGCAGCCCCGGGTCTCCGTCTACCATCCTGTACTCGTACCTCGACCATAACTCACCTCCCATCCTAACCCCATCCAAAATGTCCGGATCCATCAACGTCTTCGTCGTCTCGCCAGACACGCGCTCCGAGCGACGCCTCGACCTGCACCTCTCCGTGAAGCAGCTTAAAGCAAGTCGTCGCTACCTTCGTCTCCGTCTGCGGCCGGGCTTAGACTAAGTATGCATACAAAACAAACAACCATCCAACCCATCCTCCATTTTCCCCAATCCCCCAACCCCCCATACACACCTGACAGGCGAAACTCGAATCGGTGACGGGAATACCTACGGCGGCGCAGCTCATCCGGGTGTACGACTCGGAGGAGGAGAACGCAGCGCCCGTCGGCGCGCTGGACGACGACGAGCGTCCCTTAGGGTACTACAGCCTGCGCGACTGGCAGATCCTGAAGGTGCGTTCCCTTTCCCCCTACCTTTTCGAGACGATACAAAGAAGAGCAATCCGCTGATGAACAATGAACAACTAACCACACAGGTGACAGACACGAGCCCGCCAGGCGTATCGTTCGCAGGCCAATTCACGGACGTCTCGCAGGTAGACAAGTTCGAGCTGTCCGACCAGGAGTACGCTGCACGGCGAGACACTGTGCTCGCCTACAAGCAGCGTAACAAGCTCGGGCGTTTTGCCGATGGGCAAGCTGATCTCTCTGCCTCCACTGCCACTGCCGTCGCCGAGGCTGCGGCTGCGCTCCCGGCCATCGCGGTGGGCCAGCGCTGCGAAGTCGATCCTGCCGGGGAGGGCGGGCTGGTACGACGCGGCGTCGTGTGCTTCGTCGGCCCGACCGAGTTCGGGAGCAAGCAGGGCGCGTGGGTCGGGGTACGGTACGACGAGCCGGTGGCCAAGAACGATGGATCGTAAGTATGCTTTTTTCTTGCCCTTTTCCTTCTTATCCGCAACGCGCAACGTACTTGGTTCTTCATCTCTGTATTTTTTTTTTCGTTGCTTGCTTGTTTGCTTACTCGTTTATTCGCCGCAGCGTGAACGGCAAACAGTACTTCTCGTGTCCAGCGCCGTACGGCGGCTTCGTGCGCCCCGAGAAGGTATGTGTAGGCGACTACCCGCCGATCGATCTGGACGAGGAGTTAGAGGAGATGTAACGTAGCTTTCGGTATATGAACTACTCTGTGCCGTATGCCATTGGGTGTGTGTCCAGAGTATTAGCAGTACAGTACAAAGGCAAAAGTTTCGTAAATCATCCGAAAGCCCGGTACTCTAAAAGTCTATCATCCGGGTAGGGTTTATTATTATGCCTGCGCATATACGCATGATATACCGTACTTTAGTACTGCCTAAAGTCACCGTTCATGTCATTAGTTGCGCTCAAGTAACGCAACTCCTAAGCAAATCGGCCCGGAGTCAGTTCGCAGGAACATGGAAGCTGGCTGGCGGCGTATGGTCAGAACAAACGGTCTCATGAGATATTCTCGATTATACTTATGGTGTAACGAAATAACGATATCCTTTTGCAACAGAGGCCTGAAATTCGCAGGTCGCATGCAAACTTCGATTGTGATTCTGCGGCTGCTGCGAAGCAAAAGAAACTGAGCACGCTATTTTTCGGGGCCGTTTCCTTACCTCGGTTCATTAGACCTGAAAAATGGTGGTCAGATGGTCCTGTGCATGCATGAGCAATTCCCAAAAACTTTATAGCCGAAACCAAAAACCCAAGAAAAAAACAGCCTTGACACAACCTCCTCGACCCGACACACACACCACACGCACACACCACACACGCAACACGTTCACTCGCGTGCCTCCACCCCACACTTCTCACACGCACACGTAAACTTCCACCCAGCTCTTAGCCTCCTCCTCCGCTCCTCGACGCCCAACACCACCCCTTCGCCTCCAATATACGAAATACAGCACTCCGTACCCACCTCCAACGCGCGCGCAGCGACAAACGCCCAGCGGCGCGCGACGCGACGCTTCGTCAGCGCAGGCGCACACGCGTGGTTGAAGAACGACGCGGCGGGCCACGTGCCGTAGCCTAGCATCTCCGGGTCTTCGCGCGCGACGCACCCGGGTAAGGGCTCCGCGTCGGCGTCGGTGCTCCAGATGCCGAAGCTGTTGGCAGTGTCGCGGGCGAGGACGGCTTCGAGGGAGGCGCGGTGCGGGGAGGAGGAGAGGAGGATGTGGGGTGGGAGAACGGCGAGGAGGTGGAGGTAGGAGGAGGTGGCTTCGTGGAGGGAGGAGAGGGAGGGGTAGGGCGGAGAGGGAATGAGTGTGAGGAGGGAGGGCCAGTGCGTGGAGGTGCGGGCGAGGACGCCGCTGAGGAGGAAGAAGAGCGTGTCGGTGTCGCGGATGGGGAGGCGCAGGGCGTCTGCGAGAGCTTGTTTTTGCGCTTTGGAGGGAGGTGGGGGCGGTAGGGACGATTGGGGAAGGCGAAGGGTGCGGATGAGCTCCGCTTGCTTCTCGGTAGCGTCCCATGCCTGCATATAATAAGCAAGGGAAGGTCGATAAAATGTTTAAGCACTCACCTCCTCGATCTCCCGGTCGGTAGGCGGGCGTGCTGCGTCGGCCGAGTTTTCATCGCATACCCACCCTCGGCTGCGCTTCTGCCTCTGCACAAAGGCCTCCACGGCGCCATACGCCTCTACACCGTCCTCACCATACTCATCGCGCCACTGCACCTTGCACTCATCGCAGCAGAACACCATCCCACCGCCCGCGTCGAACCTGCACTTCCAGTTGCGCCCGTTGTCGTAACGGAAGCACCAGGCGCAGACCTCTTTCCGGAAGGCGTTGTAGACGACGTAGACGGCGGGGCTGGGAGAGGCGAGGAGCTCTGTGCCGGCGGGGATGTGTTGCGCCGCGAAGACGCCGTAGCCGGAGTGCGGCGAGCACCTGAGCGAGAGCAAGGGCGCGTCGGCGGAAAGCGCTGGCGCGGTGCGATGCCGAGGATCAATGTCGCCGCCAGCATCGGGTGATTGCGACATGCAGAGGGACTCAGAGTGCGGGGGAGAAACGACAAACAGTTGTTGCGAGCATATTTTAGTCGGAAACCAACGTGCAAGACTTCCGAATCCGAGATCCCGCTCGAGACTCCGCGACCCTCTTCGTCACTAGGAAAACACGCGCAAACAATGCAGTAAACCCTCCGAAATGAGTTGTTCATCTTCGGAGGAGAGTGGGAAAAAATAGAGGGCGCGTGGAACATGCGCTGGGTTCCGTGTGATCGAAATAGACGGGCGGTCGTCTTGGGCACTGAGGAGAAACGGGAGAACGACCGGGGGCGGGGGTCAGTCAGACCAGGCACAGGCATGCACGGCAGCGGTCTGTACCAGATATTCTCCTCGGTAGGGCAGGACAGCTGTTCTATTTGTATGTCATTAATCTATAGGATTTATACGTGTCTGTGGGACGGGAATTGGACGGGTGTATACGGTTTTCCTTGGGGACGAGGGGCTTACGTATGCGCACAGCTTCCGTCAGGACTTTCCACCGTCGAAGCCGCTGCAACGCCCACCCAAGGTTTCTGTCTCTCGTCCGCTGGAACAGAGAAAGCCCGGCCACCTGCAGGAGGGCGGCCGAGAGCACGTGTACCCGCAGCTTCGCTGCAAGTAAATAATATATTTATTGCACAGGCCGTTGAGGCCTCGCCGTCCGAGCTCGACAGCAGAGCCAGAACCGGTGGTGGCTCGAGTCGTATTGTCGTCTGTAGGTCCGCCGGTGTTTTTCACCTTTCCCTTCTACCACCATCTACCCATCTTCGAGGGCGCCCTCATTGTGTGCATAACCAACCCCTTTTCTCCCCCTCCGGCCCCGTGTACCCTCTATTTCTCCCCCTTCGCCGTGTCTGCCCCGTCCCGATCCACAACGACCAAGCTCCCGTTTTGGCGAGGCTGGGTTCAAACTTGGTTTCGCTGATCTTCTCGTCCCCTTCGACTCTTGTGCTCAAACCCCCACCATCTCCTTTCCTCTCTAAAATTCCCCTTTCCTCCCCCTTCTCCTTCCGTCGGGCCTGCTCTCCTCATTTTTTATTTCTCCCCTATTTTTCGGTCTCGCGTTCGAGCCCGGCGGGACACCCCGAGTCCGCTATAGTACCCGCAGATCACTGATTCCACCGCCAGGGCCTGCCTTGGTCGGCTTACTCCTCCTTTCTCTCTCTTTCCTAAACTCCCGTATCTATGGACACGAAGCCGTCCGACGTCCAGATCACGCTCAAAAACGGTGAGAAGGTCAAAGTCAACGGTATTTAATATATTTCTTTCTCTCCCTCCAACCCGCGCGCCTCCATTTAGCGCTTCTTTCCCAAAACAGACCATGTCTACTGCAGTCCGAACTGGTCCATCCGCGACGGCACCCCGTATTCCGTCGCCCGCATAATGGAGTTCCTCCCGCCAGAGGACAAAAAGGGCGCACCGCGCTCCAAGGGAAAGGGCAAGGAGACGTACACCCGCGTGCGTCTGGCGTGGTACTACCGTCCCTCGGACGTCTCCGACCGAAATGTCGCCGACTCGCGCCTCCTCCTCGCTGCAATCTATTCAGAGATATGCGACATCAGCCAGCTGCGTGCAAAGTGCTATGTCATCCACCGCGACAAGCTTTCGAACCTCGCCGAGTGGAAGAGGAAGCCGGACCGCTTTTACTTCCACCGTCTCTTTGATCCGTACATCAAGAAGGAATTCGAAGTCTTGCTCTCGAAAGACGTCAGGAATTGTTAGTAATGCACGGCGTCATCTTCGCTCTTCGTCTGACCCTGTTCTATAGTGCCCTCGCAGATCAGGGAAGTCCTCTTGTCACGCTACGAATATGTCGTCGCGGAAAAGGAAGTCGTCCCAGACCTGACGGACTCGCTGCGACTCTGCGATACGTGTAACGAATGGTGCGCCCAGTAAGTATTTCTCTCTCGTACCCGCTATCCGCACGACCCGTAACCGACTGCAACCGCCCACCCCCCAAAAGCCTCGACGCCGTCCAATGTGCCCGCTGCAAGAACCACTTCCACATGTCCTGCGTCAACCCGCCGCTTATTGCAAAACCGTCGCGTGGTTACGGCTGGACGTGCGCGCCATGCTCGCGACGACACGAGGACCAGGTCGACTCCGGCAAAGTTGGACACGGCGCTCAGCAGCTTCGGGAGGACACACCGAAGGGCAGTGCGTCGGCGCAGCCCCCGAGGCCTGCGCGCGGGAGGGGACGTCCGAGGAAAGATAGGCTGGGGACGGTGTCGGCGATGAGCGAGGAGGAGCTCCAGGTCAAGCATTACAAGCTGTGGCCGTTTAGGTATTTTGGGTGAGTTGTCAGTTTAGATAGGGGACGAGGGTGTCTGCCTTCGCATTCCAAGCCGTCTACTGACGAGATTTTAGTTTGTACACTGTTGCTGAAGACACAATGGACCCCGACGACCTTATATTCCCTCGGGCCGCGACCCGAGTTGGCCCGAAGTACCAGGCGACTGTCCCGCTCAGCCTCGACGACCCCGCCCCGCCCATATCTGCGCTATCTCTATCGGCCAACGGCGCTACTGCGTCTAGCTCTGGTGCGTCCCTCACGGAGCTTACTAGCATTTTATAATTCTCAGCGCGGTTATCGTTCCCCTTTTGGTCGTTTCGCATTATTACGTACACGAAACCCCCTCTCGCCGTAATCTCGGTGGGTTACATAGGCCTCATTGACGAGGAGCGAGGGGGCCTCGACACCATAGAGATCCTCAGCATGGTCAGCCACTTCGAGCCGCGGGAAGGTCAGGAATCGTGCCTTCTCGGCGTCTCTGATATTTTTTTGATTGACATTTTTCCTCCTTGGGACTTTTTCAAACTATGTTTAATTGTGCTCATTGCAGTTAAACATAGTAAGTGAACAAACTTTCAACCCTTTATCATTTGTGTTACTCATGGCTGTGCTTAAAAACAAATTAGTGGAGAGCGTTATGGCTGATACGGCTACACGGAAGGACCAGCTGCATTCTGTTGATTGGTTAACGGAGTTCGTGCGCCGGGTCTGTCAGGGCCCTGGGTACGGCAGAGGGATACGCACGATGTCGATGAAGGCTCCGATGCGGCTCATAAAGGTAGTCCTGGCTGCGATAGTTCAGCAATTCCTAGTGTTCACAAACCTTGTTTTGTAGTGGAAGAAGCATGAGATGCGCTATACCGACCGGGACTGGAACGACGAGGAGGTTGCTGCGTTTGAGGACGGAATCGCGCAGTTTGGCGCGGAACTTCGGTCGGTGAAGGACGAAGTCGGTACACGCTCTATGCCCGAGGTCGTGCGGTTTTATGGCCGGTGGAAGAAGTGAGTTCAAAATAAGCTGGCAGGCCCTGAATTTGGTGGACTGATGAATGGTGTTGCAGTGCTCGTTTACGAGAAGAGAACGCCCGCCTCCGTGAGCCGGACGCGTACAAGAAGGCCAAGATACCCCGCTCTGGTGCGGCCTCCCCGGCGAACCGCTCGAGCGCGAACTCGGACGATGAGGAGTCGTCGCTCGTCGACGTCCCCACGAACACGCACGCACGATCGTCGAATTACTGCGCAGCGTGTCGGACCCGCGAGTCGCGCGTCTGGTGGAAGGCGCCGAAGGGCCTCGCGACGGGTATCCTTTGCGATAACTGTGGTCTGAACTGGCGCAAGTACGCTGATCTCAACGCACGGCCGACGACGCGCGAAGAGACGGCGATGAACGCTGTTGCGAACGGTGTGTCTGCCAGCGCGCCGCTTGGGACGAAGACGAGGGGTGCAGATAAGAGGGAGGGCACACCCTTGACTGCGCCTACGGCCAAAAAAATCAAGGTTAGCTCCTACAGGGCTGTCGGTCTTTGTGGAAGAACGACTAACTTGTGGTTTCCAGATTACTGGATCTGTGAGTACGAAATCTACCCCTCCGCCCGTGCAGCCGACCCCGGCTGCACAGCACCGCTGTCTATCCTGCTATCGGATGGGCCCGCATGGTAAGGTGCTGAAGTGCAAGCAGTGCGGGGTCGCGCTGCACGCCGGCTCGTGCGGTGCTACACTTGAACTCGGTCAGAGCGACTCGTGGCTCTGCGAGCTGTGTGAAAATGAGAAGACGATGGAGTACTCTGTGAACACCGACTGTCTTCTCTGTCCACGCCCGCCGAAGAGCAAGAAGGTCGGCTTGTACCCGCCGGCGGACACGTATCTCCGCGCCTGCAAGCCGACGGAGGGACAGGGATGGGTGCACGCGCTGTGTTCGATCTTTATTCCGGAGATACAATATTCGGATGCTACGCGATTACGGGTCGTTGAGGGTATTAGTGCCATTCCGAAGCATCGATGGACGACGGTACGTTTCTTACTATCAACACCCGATTCATTCATTGCCGGCGCGTACTGACTAGAGTCAAGAAATGTTCCTTATGCAGCGTCCCTGGAGGTGCAGTCGTGCGGTGCGGTAACTGCCCAAAGGAGTATCATGTTTCCTGCGCGTGGAAATACGGACATAAGTTCGGGTTTGAGATTCAGCCGGTTCGTGGCCCTGTTTAACTATTCTCGTATAAGTGCATTTTAACGGTGATTACTTTAAACAGGTGAAAAGCTCACGACGGGACGTCGCTACCTTAGTGACCTTCAAGCGCGAGACAGGCGTGATGAACGCTGTAATATGCTGCAAAGACCACACCAGCTACCGGCGGGATACATTCGACATCTGCGATACGAACGAAGTCGGGGAGGTACGTTCCTGTCTCGCGGGTCTTCTGCCTCTTAATGCCGAAATAGCACCGCTGACGCGTAAAAAAAACTTAAATTTTAATTTAAAATTTAAAACTATTTATAGACCGCCCTGCAGGTGTTCGCGCGGACGTACAAGCAGGCACACACGTATTCGCACAGCCTGCTGCGCAAGGCCCACCGGCTCGACCGACTACTGCAGGCCGCGATCCTCGACGACAGCAGCAGCACGTCGTACGTCTCGTTCCTCGCGGAGCAACCGTCCGCCGCAGACCACAAGTGCGAGACGTGCGGGACGGAGTACTCGCCGTTCTTCCACCCGTCGCCGACGAACCCAGACGCGCGGGTGTGCCACTCGTGCCACTTCGTTGCTCAGGCTGCCGCCAAGGCGGAGGAGGCGGAGAAGGCGGAGAAGTCGAAGGCGAATGCGGACGTTGTGATGGCGACGGTGTAAGACTTTTCTTATTTTTTCGAGCACGAACAAGTCTGGTAAACATTTGTAGCATGAGTATTTTGTAACGCCTTCAATTTCCTTATTTTTTTTCCCTCCAACGCACTCTTGGCTTTTGCATACACATACCACAATTTTTCCCTCTCGAGACGATAAGGCACCCATCCCCCAAGCCCCCCCGCTCCCCCTATACGCGCTCCAGCATTAGTCATTAAGTCGCATCTGAATGTATTTATTACAGGTCCTGTTACTGGGGAAATTACACTCCGTGCACAATAATGAATACAGATGGGTAGTGGAGATGCCGGAAAGGAAGAAATAACTAAAGAGAGGTGTATTGCTAGCGGAGTTAGAAGGAGAAGAAGGAAGAAAGAGAGAAAAGCGGTTCCACCCGGAGAATATAATTGTCAGATGCGAGGAGAATTTAGAAAAGAGAATAATTTGACTATGGTTTGACCCGCTTGTAGTAGAGGACGTATGCCGGCTTGCCCACGACTTCTCGCGCGTCGGCCGACGATATGCGGCTATCGTCGCAGTACAGCCAGTTCCCACGCGAGTTGACAAAAGCAGTGTCTGATTGGACGGTTAATATTTAGTTTTTTCTCGCACTGGCGAGGAAAAGAGTCTTCGGCACTCACAATGCCCACTGCTTAAAGTCCCAAAGTGGTTGGTGACAGCGTACAGGTCGTACTTGTACGGCGGGACCTGCGAGCGCGGGTCGTCCAGCGAGATCGGCGCCGACGACTTGCGCTCGCTCCCCGGCGGGAGCGGCGGCGGCATGTAGTTCGTCAAGTCCAGCCCCTTAAGCGGGAAGTCCACGTACGTCTCGAGCTTGTCTGTGAAGTGGCCCTTCGTCGTGAAGCGCTTGAGGTGGATGAGCAGGACGGGCGGGAGGCGCGAGATTGACAGGCGCTTCGTCGCTTTACGTAGCTGTTTGCAGTTCGGGCATTGCCTTTAGGAGAAAACACAGCCATTAGATGGACAGGAATAAAACAGATACACTGCAGATGACGTACCAGGCGTCTGCCTTCTCCATGACCTCCTCCTGCACGAATGCATCAAGACACTGCTTCAACGATGCGCGAGAGCCACGGACGTGCTGGATCGGTAGCGAGAGATACATGAACGTGTTGTACGTCGTCGACGTTTTGCGACACGTCAGACATTCCATGCGATTGCGGAACTGGCCCTGGAAGAAATCAACCACGATACTGTCGTCGCGCATACGGTACATGTTCCACTCCTGCTGGCTCGCGATCTGCTGAGGAAGCACCTCGAGCTCCGCCTCGCGCTCCGGCGTCACCTCCATCGGCTGCTTCTTGAGGATGCGGTTCAGGTCCTCGTGCAGGCCGTCGAGCAAGGAGTTGAGGAATTCCTGCGAGTCGTGTTGCTCCGAGCCAGCGAATTGCTTGGCATACTGACATATTGATTTCTGCATGACCGGATTAGCCATCGTATTACGGAAGGAAATGTAAGACCGTTGAATACTTACTCGGAACGTATGAGGTGTAATTATGGGCGACTCCTGGTGCCAGAGATCGTGCAAAATCAATGCGAAGGCCTGCGTAAGTTGTCCCTTTGATCCGAGAGGGTTCAACATGTTCACAGCACTTTTCCACCTTCCATCTGGGTATAGTCAGCGGGCAAGTCACACATGGAGGAATAGTAAAGCAAGTTACCTGTGAAGAAGCGCGAGAAAGGTACCGTCGCGCTAAGACACTGGATGGTAGAGTTCATATAACACGTGTTGCCAAGATTCTTCAGCCCAGACGTTGCAAACTGGGTATCCGGCCAGTACACGACTGGGTAGTCGGAGTTAATCATCGGAGGCCTCGGTAGGTCCTGCATTGACAGCGATGACCGATGTCCATGCGTGGATTTACGGCGATCTTGTCGCTCGCTCGGTGGCGTAGCTGCTACCGGTGGGGGACGCACAACGTGCTGAGCGGAAAGATCCGGGTAGTCGATGGACGGCCTATTCGCGAAAGTGGAGACAGCCTGCTCGGATTGGTCGATGTAATCACTCCGTCGTCGCGAAAGTGTAGTCGGATTAATTGAGGCAGTCGGCGGAGGCGATGTCAGGCTTGTTTGCGCTGACACAGAAGGTAAAGAGGCGCCGAAACTTGAAGTGGGCCGAGGGTATTGTGGGTATGCGACGGAAGACGAACTCATCGCGTGTGATCCATTGAGATATGGCGGGGACTAATTTACGTATGAGTATCATGTCAATGCTGTACGCATGTTACAGTTACTCACGTTGTCATATAGACCTCTAACATTAAACGAGATAGACGATGAAGACGGAGGCCTAGATATTACAGGCTTCCTAACGAGGCGCCGCGTAGGCTCCGTCGGAGACGCTGCGTTGATATCCGGTGTAGAACTGCAGATCAGAAGAATTAGCAGTCAGCATAGCCATTGATTGATGCTTATGTTCAGAAGCGGAAGATCATGGGAAGCAAAACAAACCTCTCATCTTCCAAAATTTGGTTCATGGTGTATGAGTTCCGCGAAAGTATAGTCGGCGAACGAGCGTCCGAGGGAGAAAAATCTCCTCTTCCATCAGTGTGGACATAAGAGGAGGTGACCATTGATCCATTGATGGCGGGAGCAGACGAGGTCAACCTCATGCGCTCTATATCAAGCCCGAGTGATGGCGAGGCTTCAGATTGCGCGATCTCATTCGGGTACGCCGCGCGCCATGCTCGCAGACCTCCGACGAGAATAACCGGTGGCTTCTTCAGCATGCGTCGGAATGCAGTCTCATAGATAATGCGCACTGCAACAGACATGGGTGCGATAGACGGACCGAATGACTCTGAGTCTGCGTCGTACATGACGACGAGATCGAACTTGTCACGGTTCTTGAAAAGCATGTTTTCGCTCTGTGGCGCAACAGAAAGCGCGTCTTCCAGCTTCTCGCTCGTCAGGCTATGGCTAAAAGTCAGTAACAACAAAATGAAATATTGGGAAGCACGCACCCATCTCGAAAAAGGACGTGTGGCTCCAGACACACGACTGCGTCGCTCCTGATGTGAGCTTTTGCGAACTCGTCGCGCGTGCGGACGTCCAGCAGCAGGATCTTCACTTCGTTCTTTCGGCCCATGTAGTCGTGTAGCATCTTCGGGAAAATCGTGTTGGTCACAGGAAATTCGACACCACGCGAACGCTGCGAGTCGCCTGTGCTCGCTGGAGACGAGTGCGCCGGCGATGCGCGCGAAGAGGACGACCCACCCGTCATACTCAAACTTGCGGGTTTATGTGGGATAGTGGGCGACAGCGGGCTCCTTAGAGGTGGTGCGTGCGAGGGAGACGCCGGACGACTCTGCAAGGCATTCATGGTTGGTGGGATGGGCGTGCTCGCGGGCCGTGGACCCGGGTCAAGATCAAGTGGTAGGGAGGGGAAACGCTTGATGACGGAGGGAGAGTCTAAAGGTGTTCTAGAGGATGCCCCCGGCTTGTTCGTTGGGACGGATGGCAATTCCGGTAGTACGGCATGCATACCCTCGTCAAGTTCATCGATGGAAGGGAACGTCTGGTTGAACTCGGTTAATGTGAAGTGTGCGATGTGGGGAGATGATGCCGTAGAGGACGATGGAGAGGGCGGGCCGAGAGACGAAGGCGAGACGAAAGAGTGCACAGACGAGCCTGTTTGGTGGTCCACCACAGGCTGAGACTGCGAATGAGAATGCGAGTGATTCTGCGATGAAGAGATTCTGCTGATGGCACCCGTCTTCCAGTCTGTTGCCGATGGCGGGTTCGAAGAGAGGTCCCGCGAGAGCCTTTTAGTGGTCTGCACCGATAGTCCCGCGTCCTGCAGCGATCGCATGCGATCCGCTATAGACCCACCCAGCTTGTGGACGGGTCCATCCACCTGGTCGTTCGATCTGCCTGGTGGTAAGCACGCATTCGGACAGAAGCTGGTGACATGCGGACACACACCCTTTCGAGCTTTCAAGCTCAAGCAGCGTCGTCTCTAGACTCTTTGTTTTCGACACCGCCGCGCTTCCAAATTGCTAAATCACGCAACTCAATACGCGTAACGATCAGTCATCTCCGCACCAACGGACGCACCTGCTGAAACTCGCCGAATTCCTTCCAAAGGGCCCCTTTCTTGGCCTGCTCTTTCTCTTGGCGGAATTCATGATGCTCCATAACGGTCTGCGCGAGCTGCGCAGCGGTGAGTAGCGCTCGAAATGCGCCATGCAGGTCGCCCTTGTCCTCCAACCCACGTGCGAGTGCAGCCTGGCTGCGAGCGGAGAGTAGCAGAGAGTGTACGGATGCGCCGCGCACCGACTGTACGCCCGTGCGCACCTTCTCCTTGATCTCCGCTACCGTGAGCTCATTGCCTGACCCACCCGTACCCCCACCCGCGCTCGAACCTGAGCTTAAGCCGTTCGCCGTTGCTGCAATAAAGAAGGATTCGTCAGTTTTCCGCGTATAGGTATACTTTATTTGACCTACTAGTTGGTGGTGGGCCGAAATTTCTCAGTGCCGGTGACGAAGGCAAGATGGTAACTGCGGGCATGCGAATCGCAGACCGCCGTGCAGCAACACTGGCAGTACACGCCTGCTAATTCTGCTGCGCGAGTCCTTCGCCGGCTTAAACGGCGACCGAAGATGCTGAGGAATGGGTTGCTCTAAGTCGTGCGCAGCAGCTCGCAGTCGTTAGTATTTCGGTGACGGTGAAGTCAGGAAGAGGCTGTTGCCGTCCCTGCCGGATGCGGAAATTTTCCCACGTGCCTCGGCTATTGTTTTGGTTTGTCATGCATGGTTGGTATTCCTCCGCTGCTCCTGAAAAACAGATCCATAAGTCTACAGGTAGTATAGTAATCTAGCCACGCATAATACAGAAAGCGAAGCGCATATCGGCCAAGTGGAAAGCACAGAGCGAACTCGAAGGCCGGATACAAAGTAGGCAACGATGGTAGGCAAGATACAGGCATATTGTGCAGCGTTAGCAATGTAAAAAATAAACACAGCACCAAAAGAGAATTTTAGCGGCGCGGAAGATAGGGGGGTATAACGTGCAGCGACGGAAATTTTAAATATACGCAATACTTTTTGTCCGCCACATCATTTATCCCTAAGCGCGCAACACGGGCGGTGCAATATAGGCGAGCGCCGCGCGGGCGGAGCCGAACGGTGCATCAGGAGTCGGAGAAGGACTCATATCGACCGCGCGCGGGCGCGAGGACCAACTCAGGAAGCGCGGAGTAACGCTACCTGGCGGTGTCATGGGTGAAGAAACTGCCCTCGCGGGCGCAGGCATGGGCGACGCGGGAACCGGGATATAAGAGAGGTCGACATCGGTAGGTCGAGGAATGGGCGCCCAGGTGTCCTCACGGCGCCGCGTGCGCGTCGGGGTGGCTGGCAGAGAGCGCGCCTGGGACTGTGCAGAGACGGGCAGGGGCGCAGGCGACAACCCTGCGAGGTCGTCACTGTTGTCGCCGCTGAGATCCAAGTCACCGGGGTATCGTGCCGCGAACGCGCGCTCCATGTCTCTGCTGCGCGCGTCAAACAACTGAGCGAGGTCGCCCAACGTTGGGCTCGTGCGGCCGCTGCTGGAAAAGTCGCTGACGCTCGACGCGTCATCCTCTTCAGATGCGACAAGTTCGGGACGGTCATCCTCGCCAGCAGGTCTTAGATTCGCAAACGCCTGTGCCTCGCGGCTGCGAATGCCTGCTTGAGCGAGTACCATCGCCGTTGCGTGCATGTATCCCGACTCCGGCTCGGGAACGGACTGGGGCTCGGTGGTCTGTGACGCAACAGCTGGAAGCGAGGCGCTTGCAGCGGCAGCGGCGGTGACCTCCTCTGGGGTAAGGAAAGCCTCGTAGACGACATTTTCGCCCTCAAAAAACTCATCCGCGTCGGGATCAAAGGCGTTCACATAGCTCCAGCGCTCGTAGGTTGGCGTGTGTACCTCTGCGACGCGCACGGCGGGCTCGGCGGGAGCAATGAGAGTGGAGAGAAGAGGGCGACCCATGGTTGTCTTTTTGATGTGCGAAGGAAGTATGCACAGAGTTTGCGAGAGGATCGGGAGGTGAGAGCGACGAGAGGGCGACGACGACGACGGGGCAGTTTTGGGGAAGATGCGGGGGCAGACGCGGTACTTAAGATTTTGATTCCAACCACCTTACGTAATGCTATCCTCCTGCCAAGCTCGTTCTTAATTTACATTTCATTGATTGGCTTCTAAGCGCGCGAAAATCACGGAAAACATACAGACAGATTAATAAATTTGGTTCTCGACCTTGGGTACCATCGCCTCGCCGGCGTCGACATCCATAGCGCTCTCAGTGTGGCCGTGGTCTACGCTCGTCGTCCGGCCTTGGTCCAGTTCGCTGGTCATGTCCTCGCTCCCCACGTTACTCGTCTCCATCTCCGACATGGCCTCTCTGTAGAAGACGGGATGGGAAAGAAAGCGGCACTTAGACTCATAGCTCCGCACTATCTTATCCATACGGGAGTCACTTACCGCCACGCGGCCCGGCATAGTTCCTTCATCTTCCCTGTCTTGAAACGCTGGTACTTCGGGCTTCCGTTCAGCATCATCGAGTCCCAGGCTGCACCGAATTCGTCATCGTTACAGACGGAAGTATGACGTCCGGATAAAGGCGAGAACCCATACCTTTATCTTCGTTCAAAAGCCTCAATTTGTCCAGGGTGACCCATTGCCTGTCAACCCGCAATCAATAAAGCCCGCACACTCATCGCCTTAGGGGTAAAAAAAAGAAAGCCCACCAAGTCTTCTTTGAGTCCCAAAATTGGACAAGAAGCAATGACCCTCCCCCGCCCCGCGGCGCACGTCCCTTCTCCCGCAGTACCGAGGGCGGTACGTCCGGATCGTCTTCTTCATATACAACCGCCGGCCACCACGGGTATGTATCTAGAGTTCAATACATCCACATTGCAAATCGGAATGAGATTTGTGACGAGGGTGCGTACCTGCCTTGGCCCAGACTTAAGATATGGAACGAATAACGTCAGTCCAACACATCGTCCCGCAATCGGAGGAGATAAAGCGGGGAATAATGCGCACCAAGCGTACCGCCCTCTAGCACCTCGCCCTCCTTCACTAACAGCGTCGCAGGGCCAAGCTCGGCATCCCGGGCGGCATCGCGCGCGTCTTCTGCTGCAATGACCATTCTACCGTCAGGTCTCCGCCCCGGCTCCTTCGGCATTCCCGACGAACTGCCTGGGTCTACACTAACACCCTGGTCTTCGTCCTGCTCATGGTCCCCGACGCCCTCGTCTTCACCTCCATCCTCTACGTCGCTCAATGCGCTGAGCGAGCTCAGTTCAGATCGCTCCTCTCCGTTCGCCCCCTGAGTCTGAGGTTCAACCAGCGGCAACATAGCTATGGCATTCATGGTCTCCTGTCGCTCCCGCTCTCGCTCCTCTTGCAAGCGTCTCCTCCGTGCTAAGTTCTTATCACGACGTGTCGCAGGGGTGTCTAGCTCCTCGATGACCTCTCTTGGCACCGGAGCTAATTTTCGTCTCTTTGACTTTGGTGGCGGACCAGCTTTAACGGGTTCCGTCTCGGGACCGATTTCGGGTTCAGGAGCCAGTACAGCCTCTGTTTCGACGTTCTCGGCGGCTGCGCTAGCGACGACGTCCATAAGATCGTCGTGGGCTGTTTCCGGCTGGGCGTTTAAGAGGCTCGGATCCGACAAGTCGACAGTTTCACTTTTCTCGCGCTTATGCAGCATAGGCGGCTGTTCCTCTGACTGCTGTGCCGATGCCTGATTGTCCTGTCGCGGAGATGTACCACGCAGAGTAAGATTTTCGGCCGCCGGAGTGCTATAGGACAGCGTCGAGCGTTGGCGTTCACGATCTGCCGTTATGCCAAGCATTGCCAATGTAGTTAGTAATAATAATGAATAGTCAATACCAGCGGGAGTAAATCGCTCACCGGTCTTTGACTTTTTCCGTGGAGGCGGCAGCTCGTGTTTCTCAATCGGCGCACGTCCGCCACGTCGTGTACTGCTTGACAGGATCCAGCCAGCGTCAAACATAGAGAATGAGCGCTGTGTATCCACATCGTCCACAACGGGCGGCTCGTCCGCCTGCCCGGGGAGCACGGTCGGTGCTCGGCGTCCTCGCCGTCCAGGTTTGCTGATCTTCCCATCCATCGAGCCCTCTTCGTCCCCCTCGCCCTCGCCCTCCCCGTCCGCGTCCGCATCCGCGTCCGTGAGTATTGACTCCGCCTTGGATGATTCCCCACGTGCTTCCGCTTCGAACGCCTCGATTTTGGCCTGTGCACGGCGCGTACGTGGCACGACCTGTGCGCGGAAGCCGGCCGCCTGGTCGAGCATGCGCTGTCTGCGACGTTCTGCTTCCGCGCGTCTGTCGCGCTTCGCCTTCGGAGGCTTCGGCGGCGGCGGAGGCTTGAGTTGCTCAAGCTCAAATGCGAAAATGGACTCGAGTGGGTCCTTGTCCAGTATGAACGGCGTATCCGCATCGATTGCGTCGATGGAGGTAAGGAGATCAAGTACACTGAGAGGCGGCTCGAGGTCGCCGACTAGCCCTGCTTCAGGGGAGTCAGAAGGGATGTGTCGCGCTAGCTGCCGGACTTCATCAAGAATGTGTGCGGATGAGGCTTTAATTTTCATTGCTGCCCTGTAGATAGGAGTATCAGGTTTGTTGTAGATTACCGCGTTGTCGAGCACAAGATTCACGTCGTCCTGAGGTGCAACTTATAGCCGAAGCCGATTATTAGTATAATTTAGAGCTCACCTGGAAATCTTTAACGTTCCAATATTTGTTCGCGTCAAGCTTGGTGTCGATAGTTTTCCAGCACATCGGTTTTTTGATGACGTCGAAATAGTCTGGGACAACGGTCCTTGAAACGGGGTTTTTGAAGAATTCGTTCCGGTCCAAACTGTAAAGGTCGAGTTATTGCGATCCTTTGTCACGGGGATACTAAGAATACATACGCTTCAATTCTCTCAAAAGCGTTTCGAAGCTGAGGAGCGTGCGGGAAGAAAACGGTAGAAATGACCTCGTGGATCACTTGCGCCTGCTTTTGTTTTTGCATCTCACGCTTTCGCGTCAGCTCAGCGAGCATGCGAACGGACTCCAAATCTTCCCTCAAGCATTTCAAGTACTAGTGAACGAACTTATGTAAGTCGGAAAAAAAGAAGAGCAGGAAGGTGCTCACTTCCAACTTGATCGCTATCTCCTCCTCCGTTTGCGCCTTTCCGGCCGCACTCGCCGTCCAAGGCTCCAAGTGTAAACGCTTCAACAATGGGGCGCCTCTCCTTGCCTCGCGCTTCAAGCTCCAATAGCGGCAGACGAGATGCACAAAATCAAGTTTCTTTCTGATATTGATGCGGGCTATGTACTGTATGAGGTTGCGCACAATGATAGCTGGGACAAGTGGCGCGCCAAGTTTGTACGTCTTCGCGTAAGCGCGTGCTTTTTTTGAGGAGCGCGGTGTATGTACATCTACCAAGCTCGCGTTGCTGAAGTCGAACCCTGATTCTTGCGGAGCTTCATCCAGTTCTGCGAGCGCGGCCTCGTGGATAGCCAGTTGCTCTTTCTGCTAGTGATAAGCGGCTGAGCGTACTAAGTGCGGTAATTTGCGCTTACCGGAAGATGTTTCTCGCAGTAACAGGTTAATGTGGCTGGCTCGGTTCCGTGGGCACTTTTCATGGGCATGAGTAGTTTTTCCCTCCGTGCACAGGTCGTATGAAAGGCGAGGAAACACGAGGTTTTGCTGCACTGGATGCATGCACCTTCGCGAATGCCGCATAAAGAGCATTTCTGGCATGCTATTAATAGGATGACAGTAATAAATAAGACCAGCTTACGAGTTTCCATCGCTGCTTATTGATCCGATCTACACCAGTGATAGGTTCCATGAATACATCATTTGCTACGCGAGTCTCGGGCACCCATATTGCACATAACAAATGTGCCCAATCTCCGCTTATAGTCTGTTTGAATGCACCGCCTTCGTTTGGGCAAAGTTTACAGGACTGCGGATGAGGGAATTAGCTGTCGATGATTATATGCACAGGGAAAAACATGAGATAGACTTACGACTGGATTTTCAGGAGACACTGTGCATTTCCGACACAGCCATTGCCCCTCCGGAATATAAGGAACACCATAACAGTCTGGGGGTTTTGAGCAGAGTCTCCAGATAGACATTGGCTAACGCGCACCCTGATGCACAGCGAGATTACACCCATCACAAAATACAATGGCGTTGCTGTTTTCTCCTTCGGCGTCGTCACAAATTGCACAAGTAGAGTCTTCCGAGGGAAGAGCCATGTCGGGCTTTGGTATGTTCTTTGTCTGGAATTCACAAATGAGTGGATGCATCACAAAATCATGTGTAAAGACACACCAGATCGAACCATTCCTTCTCTAGCCTGTCCATAATGATTTCGAACGCCTCATATGAGACCTTGTTCAGCTGCTCGTTGCGGCGCTCGTTATTCACTGCATCCAGCCATTCCTGGTCTGCGAAGGAGTTAAAAGGGTAATAGGAACGAAAGTGCATAAGGCGGCACACCTTGCTCATCCATGTCGTATTCCACTTGCAGTGCGAGTTCATTGTCCAGAGGTTCTAGAAGGGCGAGCTCAAACGGCCGACCGATGACATGCAGCAACACGACCCACTCACCAATATATCGGAGGTAATGTTCCGGCCTTTGAAAGCTAGAGAAGTCGTTGACTAGCAGAACAGGTTAGAAAAATGTTCACCCCAGGACGCTTTTCTGTACGGACATCCATATGAACGAGCTTGCTGGTCGTGGACACCAGCAGGCTGAGTCGACGCGTCGTCCTCGACTTTGGTGAACGAGACCTTCGGTATAGCAGGCGTCGGTGAATGTGCGCCGCGGGCCATCGTGTCCGGAGAGCGTGAGCCGGGTATGGAGGTAGCAGAGTTGACGGCGTCGAAGAGCGCAGCAGCGCGGCTAAGTTGCTGACTCGCCCGGCACAGAGCAGCGAACTCGACGATGACCGTGCGACTTTAGAGATCGACGTCGCGGCTAGGCCACACGATGACGTAATCGTTTGGTCGGCACTATAAGATGAAAATTTTTGGCCCTTCAAGCTGGGCATATTTCAACAAGTACTAGCTAACAGTTCTCTTAGTCGACCTCCCAAACTTTCTAAAACATGGAATTCGCTGCACATACAATGACTTATAAGTCATTGATAGTATCCAACGTACTTCTCAGTGAATATTTGACTCCTGATCATCCTTTCAGCTCTGAGTCAATGATCGAAAAGAGGTTCTCCTCTACAGGGCTGCGTGCCAGTGAAATGTATTATCAAATGAAATCCTAATCTTCACAATGGTCTTGTGACAGCGGTTCCTATCCCCGCTCTGAAGTTGGTTGTATTAAAGGTATATGTAGTCATCGTAAGTAGCCATAGATATTGCGTGAAGACGCACCTAACGGTATTTCATGTGATTACGCACACAAAAGAAGTAAAGCGGTAAGTTTATGTTCTGGAGCAGCTGCTTGATGGACTCGGGTTGACGGGGGTCCGAAAGTATAAACACTCCGGGTCGTGCTCCACAGGACCCCACACGCCCATGTCGTACCCTGCAGGTTGATACTTTGGTGAGTCCCAATTAGCCAAAATCACACTCAACTTGAAAATATGTCCGACGCGCGGCAGAATCCTAGCGATCCGTCGCGAGAAGTTGTTCGAACCGCAGCCGTTCACCAACAAGGGATCCACAGAAAAATTTCTTTAAGAATCCTTTTCTGTGTGGGCTGGATGTCAAAAAGGATAAGTAGCAGCAGGAGTGGGCTTAACTGTTTTTGAATACGTGAGAACGTAGCCCTTCGGTCTGAATTAACCGATATTTCCAGTACAGCATAGATCACATACTAAATCGTAATCACAACTTCCATTGCTTACGGCTTAGATCACCAGTAAGTTGATGGGGACTATTACTGCCGTACCACATAGGACCGGCGAGAGCGACGCCGGAAAAGGTAACAGTCAGTACGTGCTGAGCAGAGGACCCCGTTCACGCCTTCGTGGGCGCTGTCGATAGCTTGCGAAGTCAAATATTCTCACCTTCGTATAGACATTTCGTATTTCGCCTTATCTCTACACGCACTAAAGAAGGTTAACTGAATGGCTCACAAATGCACTGCAAGAGTTTCCGCGGTGGTTAAAAGGGTCCAGTATCAACCTGGAAAACCCCACCCGACCGCTGCTCCTCCCCAGTTTATGCCTGTGGTAAGCACTCGCGCTTCTAGATTCTTATAATGCGGTGTTCTCTTGTGAAACGAGTCCCGGGTTTGGTGTTTTGTTCAGATACATACTCGACGCCCGAGTCTGCAAGTGGATAACCGAAACGACAGCGATAATGGTGAAGGAATCCAACGTAGACGTGCTAGTAATAGGTGCGGGACCAGCTGGTCTCATGGCTTCCAATGGCCTAGTGAGGGCGGGAGTAAATGTCCGTATCGTGGATAAGAGGGCGGAGAAAATCGCCGTCGGACACGCCGATGGAATCCAGCCACGGATGAGCGAAGTATTCCAAGTAAGCTCTGCCTGCGCTTTTCGTTTGTCATACTCCGTATCCTGATAGTTTATAACCACCATTGTAGAGCTATGGACTTGCTGAAAGGCTCCTGCGCGAAGGAAACCAGATGCATATGGCCGCGTTTTATAATCCAGCACCGGATGGCGGCATTATGGTATGTAATACACTATATCAGCCTCACGTATATGCACTTAGTTCGGCCTCAAATTAGAGAGATGGTCGAGCACCAGATTCCATTGCTCCGACGGCTCGATGGCCATGGGTACGTGCTACTGCCTTGAAAACTGTATCCTAGTTTTACACAGATCCTTGCACAGATAACACTTCACCAAGGAGCAATCGAGGCCATGTTCCTCGATTCGATGCGTGAACACGGGCTCGAAGTTGACCGACCTACGAGACCAGTACAGATTTCTTTCGACGATAGGGAAGAAGTTTTAGCGAGTCCTGATAGCTATCCAGTGAAGGTCGGCAGTTCTGTTCCGTCCACTTTACTGTGGGCGGGCTTACGATAGCTTTTTTTTCCGTTCAACAGGTAACACTGAAGCACCTAGGACGTGAGGACACTGAAGAAGAAATGGAGGTAGTCCATGCAAAATATGTCCTTGGCGTCGACGGTGCGCATTCGTGGGTTCGCAGGGGGCTCGGATTCGCGATGGAAGGGGAACAGACTGGTAGGCTTTTGACTGATTAATGATTATATAGCAGCTCTTCACAGAAATGATACAGACTACGTTTGGGGAGTCATTGACGTCGTACCCACAACCAATTTTCCAGACGTCCGCTGCAGGACAGCTATCCATTCGAAGCATGCTTCGTGTATGGTCATACCACGTGAAGGCGACGTCGTCCGTTTATACATCCAGCTTCCCGACGAAGATGCAAAAGAGGTGCTAGATGCCCATGGCAGGATTGACAAAGTGCAATGGACCCCCGAGCGCCTGATGGAAGTAGCCAAACGTTGTCTTCATCCGTATACCATCGATTTCCCAGGTGGTGCGGAGTGGTGGACATTGTACATCAGTACGCGTTGTTTCCTTGTCTGTTCCTAGACCTTCCATACCGATTGATGGTCGAAAGTCGGTCAAAGAGTGGCAACTAGTTACTCCAAGAAAGAGCGCATTTTTATAGCCGGTGACGCATGCCATACTCATTCCCCAAAGGCTGGCCAAGGTATGAACGCGAGCATGAGCGACGCTCACAATCTCGGTCGGTCGTTCAGGTACCTTGCGCTTTAAGCCCTCATTCACTTTATTCATGTAGTATGGAAGCTGACTCACGTCCTGCGTGGTTGGGCAGATCCCTCGCTGCTCAAGACTGTACATCTTGTCCGCACACCGAAAATGAAGTTTCGTTGACTCGTCATTTTAAGTACGAATTCGAGCGCCGAACTTTTGCGCAGGATCTCATTGAATTTGATAGAAAATTCTCCGCACTGTTCTCCGGGAAGCCGCGTACGGAAGATTGTCAAGACGGTGTGACACACGAGGAATTCCTAACGTACGTCTCTCTTGAGGATCGAACGTGATCGCAGCCAAAGGAGCACACTAATTCCAACCACAGAACATACCAGACGTTTGACGGCTTCACCACTGGGATTTGTATCCAGTATCAGGCCTCCGCAATCACTGCTCAGCAATTTCTAGCGACGAGCCTCGATATTGGCACGCGCATGCCCCCACAGATCATTCTTCGTGCTGCAGACGCACGTCCCTTCGAGCTGCACGACTTGCTCCCCTCCGACACGCGCTTCAAGCTCATCGTTTTCTCGGGCGACCTTAGCATAGAAGCGCAGAGCGCAAAGATTATGATGTTCGCGTCGGAAACGGCTGGGGAGACCGGATTCTTGTCTAAGTATGGGACAGGGGCCACAGATGGATGGAGGAGCGTTTTCGAGATCATCCCCATCCTTGCAGGAAAGAAGGAAATCGTGAACTATACGAGCGTCCCTGCCGTCCTGAGGTCGCATTGGTCCAAGTATGTCTTTGTTCGCTACTTGCATCCCCGAAAGACACACTTAATGTCCAACAGAGTATTCATCGACGACGTGGACACGAAGGGCGTATCCGGCGGTGCGGCTTACAAGGCGTTCGGAATATCGCCAGAGGGTGCGGTGGTCGTTGTGCGCCCAGACGGATATATCGGCACTGTTGTGTCGCTCGACGATATGAAGGCGTTGGACTGCTACTTCGCAGGCTTCATGAAATTTTCGTCATAGATGTGTCGGCCTGGATGATGAATAACCGAGAGACTGTATTGATGGAATTAAATGAAATCAGTAAGAAATCGTGTATGTGCACTGGGCTAAATGAGGTTGACCTTTATAACCTCTTCCAAGCACTGACACAATTAAATCCGCTACGACTGAGACCAGCAAAGGACGGTACACTAGCTGCTCCAAAGCAGCCACACGGCAACGGTTAATTTTAGGGTGCTTTCGGACGAACGGGTTTGCTACCGTTGACTGTGGCTGGGGTCTGATCCGAATCTTTTAAGGTGGCTGGACACAATTACTTAATGACGTATGCTTACCAACTCTTAAAATATAAGTCACGTGTATAGTGACTAAGCACATATGGTGCAATGATTGCGTGATAAACGCACAGACCATGTCACGTTACTCACTCCTGGCTAAAGAGCCAGTATCATACTTATAAGGATAAGTCCTACTCTTATAT
>JAKOPK010000018.1:0-169595 GCA_024195185.1 Coniferiporia weirii
CGGAGCTCAACAACAACAGCGGGCTCGGGGTGGGGGTGGCCAGGACGACTTTGGTGGGATGGTGGTGGTAAGAGGGAAAGGGGTGACGTGACCGACGTGCAGAGATATGGCCGCGTCTCCGAGTCCAAGCGCGTCCTACTACCGCTCCGCCGGGAAACAATGCACCGAGTTCAAACTCTTTGACCTTGTTATCACGGAATGGAAAACAGACGCGCCTGTGGCATTAAATCAGTTTCGATGGTTCAAGGCGAGGCACGAACGGAACATGATATCAGTTCGAACTTGTCTCATCTGACAAGGCTTTAGGACGGCAAACCTGCACAGAATATAGTTGCATCTCCGGGGGGAGCGGAACGGGCACCCAATGGATCGAATGCAAACAGCTTTAGCCACACACACTGGCAGCTTTTTTTTTTGACAATTGGGAAGGGAAGGTACAGTCTCCGAGAGGTACAGTTTCCGAGACTCCAGTTGTCAGCTGACATAGAAGGCATCTCTTTGATAATGCATGAGTGGCGCTCCTTCTGGACAGTATCAGCTTGGAACTGGATGTTGCGGGAGTCCGGGGGTCGACAGGCCTAGGATCCTCCACAAACAAACCGTAATGATTTTGTGGCAAAATTAGCTCTAGTATACTTAAAAATAAACAAGTCAGGAGACAAGGCGCACAGTCGATCTGACTAATGCTCAACTAAAATATTCGTGTTTCGTGTTTAATTGATTGATATCTATGTGGTATGCAGTAGCAGCTCGCAGCATTCGAGCCAGCTGTAGTGCTTGCCGGCAATTTGCGTGGCCGAAACTTCCGCAAAATGCCGAGCTCGTTTTGTTCGTGCACATCGTGAACAGCGGCTTCAACGGCTTTCCTCGCGTCGTCCAATACTTACCACTGTTATGTTCGACCCTCTTGCTGCTTCCCCCTTTGCTGATGACGGTCTCGCTACGCCCCCTTGGCCGACAACGCCTCATCCTCCAAACTCACCTATCCCGAATCTCAAACGGTCTCCATTTTCTCAGACGCAGACTCCCGACAAGGCTCCAACCTCTCCCTCTTCTTCCACAGGCCCATACGGGAAGGAACCGCAAATATATGGCCAGCCTGAGGCTGGTCTCATCTCTCCTACATCAAACGTCGGCGTAAATGGCACAAAATACGAGAAGCTGGAACCGTATCTTCGTGCGAGAATTACTATGCTTGACAGAAACAGGAGAGATATACTTATCAGATTCGACGCGCAGGTGAATATCAAACTTTCACCCCCTGCATTCCTTATAGTCTGACATGACTACTTAGACAAATCTGCCTAATTTCACGGGGTCAACTTACCGCAATATATCGCGGTCTTATGCCGAGTTCCAGCAATTCTACGACTCTATTATACACAACAGCCCACAGACCATCGTTCCTGCTCTCCCTCTAGCACAAACATCCGCGCCGACTGACGAGGAAGATGACCGTCTGGTTCGGATTATGCTGCAGCGTTGGCTAACTCGCGTATGCGAGGACCAGTTCCTTATGCGCGACGAGGAAACGCGTTCTTTCATAGAGAGTGACTTCGGTTATCAGCCGATGCCTCGTAACCCTCGCAAGAAAGCGGGTTCCGGGTTTAGCTTAATTAAACGCGGTGTGCCCGACGAGGACGAAACTTTGCAACGCGCACGCTTCGAGTTAACGAAACTGGAAGGCCAGTTCTTCGACGCGGCTAAAGCAATTGACAAATTAGCGCGTGCCCGGAAAAGTAAGAGAACACTAAGCGACTGGAACTTTGGAAGTGGTCTGACAGTTCCTCTTGCAATTAGCACTTTCCGTTGCTCAGGCCGATATGGGTAACAAGCTTGTCAGTGTTGCAACAGCAGAGGCCCACCCTCCTCTTGCGAATGCACTTCGCAAGCTTGGGCGTACTTGGCATAGTATATCCGACTTGGATCAGGCAGCGGCTATCAGCGAATGTGTGATAGTGGGGGATTCTTTTGGTTATCAGGGCATGAATGCGAAGTCTGCTAAAGAAACTCTTCAACAACGGACGGCCGTACTTGAGGAATATCAGGCAGCTGTGAAGACTAGTATATCGAAACGGCGACACATTGAAAGGCTGAAGGCAAGCTCAAGCATAAACCCTTCTAAGGTGGACGAAGCTCTTGAAGATATGGAAGAGGTAAGCATCTTTTTTTTTCCAGACGGAAAATTAGATATTAATGAAAGCTTGTAGGCAAATAAATACGAGCAAATTCTTTCCCAGAGAGTTGACGGCATCTCTCACAATCTTCATCTTGCATTCGAAAGGCACAACAAGCTCGTTGATGAAGACATTACTGCCGCACTCATCGAACACGCCCGGTCCATGATCTCCTACGAACGCCAGAGGCTGCGTGAACTCGAATCCCTTTGTCCCGAGGTTAAAGCAGCAGACAGCAAATTTATTCCGGCCACCGCTGGTCCTCCTCGCCCTGCATTCATACCCAAGCTTGAGGATGATCTCAAACCGGCCCCTCTAGTTCGGCCTCCGCCTACCGTACCACAGGAACCCCTGCCAGGGTCCGCAGCATCGTTCCGCCCTCCAAATATTGGACCGGCCCTGCCAAGCAAGTCCCCTATAGCCTCGTCTCTACCTCCGCAGTCGCCTGGTGCAGGACCCTCCACTCCGTCGAGCCCGCACTTCTTGAGAAATGGCACGCCCGCCTCGCCCCTTGCGGGACCACCGCTCGGTGGGCGGCTCGTCGAGCCAGCGTCAACACTTGCCTCCTCCACTCCAGGGCCCCCTCTCGTGAATCGTGCTCCGGGTACAGCGTCCGCTGCGGCGTCATTTTCTGCACCTGCGTCTTCTGCGCCGTCTGGGGCTGCCTCCCCGTCACCGCTCTTCGCGACACCTGCCGTTTATCACGAGACAGACCCCCTCGGGCCTCTTGGGCCTTCTGCCCAGGTACGCCGCTCGGTCACCTCAGGCTCGTCGGTCTCCCCGCTCGGCTTTGGGCCCAATGTAAATGGTAGCCGATTACCTGCGCAGCAGGAAGAAGTCGACCCGCTCGGACTCGGGAAGCCTCGATATATGTCACAATCACTGCAGCTTCCACCGAAGCCCCAACGTCCCCGACTGGATGCCCGCGAGGCTGCGAGCAAGTTGGCCAATATGTTCTAATACATACGTAGAAAATCTTCTGGAACCGAGGTTGGACGGAATGTTACTTCTGAGTGTATATTAAATGCGACGTATTTGAAAAAAAGTTACGTGCAAATGGTTGTATGCGAGTGAAAAATATCAAATGGAAACACCGTGTTATGGATACATCAGAAATATTAATATTAGGGCAAAGTGTGGCAATGGTGAAAGCGCAAACGGCTCAGCTGTGATCAGTGTCACAGATGAGGTCGAGGATATTTTAGAATGGACAACATTGGTTCGGGCTCGCACCTGGTCGCCGCACAGGAGGTCGAATAATCAGTGGTTAAAGTCGTTGCATGTGTATGAGGGCCAACCGCAAGGCATTATTAGCAGACTTGTAGGCTCATGCTGACCCTCCATCGATGATTCTGAGCTTCGCCCACGCAACAGGATGCTCATTTTTTCCATGTGATATTAAGTCTCGCATGCTGCTCTCGGAGAAAACGGGACGTGGGTCTGGAAGATTGAGAGTTTGAATGCGAGTGCTGAAAATTTGTCAAGGCGAGTCCAGTTAAATAATAAGCCTATGTCTCGAATATCGCTGATGACTTACTTGCACAGTTGACAAAAACGCTCGTCGTTGTCGTCATCATAGAAAATAGAGCTAATACAATCGACGACTGGACGTTTCTTCTCGGATTCGTCATCCGTGAGGTCGCTCCAATCTTCGTCGTCAGCTTCGTCATCATCTTCTGCGTCTGCGTTTCCTTCATTAATCACAGCATCCACCTTATGAGATTCAGACACGGTGGGTGCAGGCTCCGCGTCAACATCCATATGCTGTGGACCAGTGGTAGCCGAGGCAGTTGTTACAATGGGTGCTGGCGCGTGAGGATGCAACACAGACGGCGAGGTAGATTGGGATACCCGTTGTGACCGCCATGTATCATAGCTATGTAGATTGGGCGTTGAAGTTGTCATCGGTGTTGGCGTCTGCTTAGAAGGGACGGTTGTTAAGGGTTCTTCTTCCCTTCGCAGAGTGTCTCCGGTTGGGGGTGTAACCGAGGCTTGTTGTGGCGTCGACTGCACTCTAGTTTGCTCTGGAGTAGGGGACCAAACCGGGAGGTCGGGCATCGTTGGATGATGCTGAGATCCTGCCTCTATTTGCATTTGTGATGCGACCGGGCCAGAAACCAGCACCGGCGTAGGATCAAGTGATGTGGATATCGACAGAGACCGATGTCGCATCTCTTGCTTGTCTTGCGCCGGGGCAAGTACAGGCGAAACGGCTATCGGTGTTCGCGAAGCCGTTTGCAATGTTAGTCTGAATTGGTCCTCCGACACTGCCTGGGACGCCGAGACCTTCACAGTACCAGCACCAACTAAACTCCTCTCCGTAGACAAAGAAGAATTCAATAATGGCATGTATTGAGACGACGACGGTAAAGTCCTCGGATTGAGTAGTGGAACTTGGCTTCCTACACTGACAGAGGTAGGAGTAGATGTACCTGGTACGTTCGTGATGTCCACTGAAGGTGTGTTATCGGATAAAGCGCGACCACCGGCATTCCCTTGGATAGACTTAGTGTGGACAGCTAAACCGATCTGCGCGAGATTAGAGAGACCCACATCAGCGCACGACCGTTTCGATGGAGAGTTGAATCCCCAGAAAAAAAAGGACTTACGGATAGATCACGCTGTACTTCTCGCAATATGGGATCTGCTGACTCGTAGGTCTGTCACCACGTAAGCTTTTACGCATCAGGAATCACTTAGACCACTGACCACATCGTCATGCTCAGTTTTTGTAGCGACGACCCCGGTCGATAACTTTTTTGCTTGCGTCAGCGCGATGCGCCAATTTCGGGACCGAGATGAACTAGCTCACTTGATTATCGCCATTTCGGTGTTCCCGTCTGTTAATTCCATCTTGAAGAAATCCCGGCAATCGACGCCCCTTCAGCAAGTCTAGCATGTATTGATATTTTATTTCGAGAAATCTATAAGCATCGCTAGAACTCATGTTCTGAGTTTCCTGAAGCATAGCATATTGCCTTCCGAGAATCTCTAGCTCTTGCTCCTGCCGAGTTAGCTTTTCTTTCAGCGCATGGATTAGTTGAGCGTCACTTCGCTCCCTTTCCTGATCGGCACGCTGCCGGCTTTCGTGATTAACTATAACCTCGGTCAAACGCGCGTTGTCGCTACTACAATGCTCCGCAGATGCCTGCAGTTCTTTGTATGCGTCAACGAGCCTGTTGTATACCGTCTCTTGTCTCTTCAGTTGAGCGCATACGTCACGATAACCTATTTCTGTTATGCACCCATTCGCTGTGGATGACAGGAGCGCAACTACCTGCTGGTAGACAAGAGGGTCGTACGGAGCGATGGGCTGTGGTTGTTGGGGTCGAGGCACAGACCTACAGCACATATGAGAAAAGAAGGCTAAGCTTTGAATCACTGACAGAACGACACTAAAAACTCACGACTGGGAACCCCGGTGAGCTGCTCGTGTTACCTGCTGTACCTCCATCTGTTGTCTCCGATCCTGTGTCGTATTCGCAGTATTAGATGATGATGAAGAGCGCCTCCCTTCCATGCTGAGTCGGTGCAGGTCGGTGGCCGCAAGCTCAAATGGTAAAATAGAGTGAATAAGTGAGCCCGCCCTCAACGTGACGGCATAGGGAACCTCCAAGCCAGTTCAGTCTGTGAACACCGGCAGCTTAATATCCTCGCCTGGATAATTACACGATGGCAAAAAGTTATGAGCCGAAGGACAAATTGGCATGAGGGCGGTATACGGTGCACTGAATTTAAAGAGTGCTGGTATACAGTAAGTCGATTTTCCCACACAAGTAAAGAGCAATCAAACGGACACGCCGGAAAGAGAATGTTATTGAAAAGTTTGAAACTCAAAAAAGTATTGTAAACAGCGACACCCGACCGTCGACGAATTTCGTCCTGTTCGCGTTCGTTCATCATGCCTGCAACTCGTTTGAGGACGGATGCGCCTGCCGACGCCCCTTCTGCCAAGAGGGTGAAGACCAGCCATCTTGCGGTTCCCGACGGGACCGATTTCATACCGTACTTCGCCTCCGGCTTGCTGGAAGACACCAGCGTCGACAGTCTGAACGCCGATTATCGGCAGTCTGGACCTTTCCAGCACGCTGTCATCGATAAGCTATTCCAGGATGACTTATTGACGAAAGTCAAAGACGAATGTATAGGCGAGCTAAGCTTTACGGAAAAGGAGACGGATATTTACAAAGTGGGTCCCGCATTTCGTTCTGGAGTCGTTCTGACACAGACGAAGGTGAATCAAACAGGGGACTTGGCATCTTTATCATTTCTCGCGGAGGCACAGATTGCACTGCTCCCAAATTTGCTGAAGCTGCGAGATGCACTATACTCGCCAGCCTTTCGGGCATTTCTTAGAAAGGTGACAGGCTGCGGTCCGCTGTCTGGCGTGAAGCAAGACATGTCGGTGAACTCGTATAAGAAAGGTTGTCACCTTCTCAATCACGACGACGTTATCGGTACACTTCTTGCATCGTAACTACCAATAGGAGGCTAACAGAGGCCCAGGAACACGTCGAGTGTCGTACATACTTTATATGCCGCTTCCCCAAACGGAGCAGTGGAAGGCGGAATGGGGAGGCGCACTAGAGTTGTACCCCGTCAGACCGGGGCTCGGCGGTGCTGAGGAGCCCGAGCCTATTCCATCGAAGACTATCCCGCCGAGCTGGAACCAATTCGTATTTTTTGAAGTTCAGCCAGGTCACAGTTTTCATTCTGTTGAAGAGGTGGTTGTTGACGAGGGAGACTGCCAGAGACAACGACTAAGCATCAGCGGGTGGTTTCATAAAGCGCAGGAAGGAGAGGAAGGCTACGAAGATGAGCAGACAGAGAAGAACAGAAGCTCCCTGGAACAACTTGTGTGTAAAGTCCTATCATGTGTAAAATCCAACTTACATACCTATACTTTTAAAATTGCATAGACTTCCACAACAACTACATATCTACCATATCCCGACAACGACTCGCTTCGGATGCCCGACTCTTTTTTCACGCCCCTCACCGGGGATGAAACATCTTTTTTATCTGCCTTCCTTGATCCTGTCTATCTTCAGCCAAAAGTGTTAAGCGGATTAGCCAAGCGCTTTGTTGAGGAATCAAGCCTAGAGCTCCACAAATTTCTTTGCGAGCCACTCGCGGTGAGGCTTGAAGCGGGCCTTCGTGCGCGGGACAAGAAAGACGGACTTGACTCCGAAAGCCGCGCGGGGCGCGTACCACCCCATGGGTCTGGTTTCTATGAAGGTGCCGAAAATGTCTGGACACTTCGCGGGCCACCACACAAAGCGCGCTACTGTACACTCTCTTCAACATCAGTCGCTCCAAAGAGCGGTGAAGACACAGATTATCTTACTATTATTTCGTCCCCAAAAAGCACGCCGGAGCAGATTTTACGCGTACTGCAGGACACCCTTTTCCCGAGTCTCGCGTTTCGATCGTGGCTAGCAATTGTTGCTAAGCTCTGCCCACTGCATTATGCCGTTGAGGCTCGACGCTTCCGTCCAGGGCTGGACTATACACTGGCGACAAGCAATGACGAACAGAGCATTCTGGATGTTGTATTAGGAGTCACGCCAGAGCTAGTGGACACAGAGAGGAACGGAAAAAATGGGAGCGGCGAAAAAGGCAAGACAAGGGCGAGAGACCAAGAAGAGGATGAGGAACCGACGGGCTGGGAGAAGGGTGATTGGGGTGGTTGGGAGGTGGGTTTTTTGCGTCGCTGCGGGTGTCCCCAGATTTCTGACCTTTTTCTTAGTGTTATATGGCTCCTCATGAAGGGGAGGAAGATCCGGCAGTCTACCGCTCTGGTTCAAGCAAGAAAATAACCTCAGAGTCGCTTCGGAAAGATGAAGAAAATAAAAGGCGTAATATCGAGGATGGCAATGCCGACTCACTACCCACCAACAAAAGTGGAAGTGTAGATACAGCTGCCGGCGGCGCCAACGACATTGGAACCGAAAGCGGGGATGAATACGACCAGAAGGCACCCTTTGAGAGCTCTGACTCTGATGACGACGAAGGCGACGTTGACGATGACAGCACACTTTTGACGGTACAACCGGGCTTCAATCGCTTGATGCTGGCATTACGGGATGAGGGCGTGATGCACTTCGTGAAATATGTCTCCGCAGGCGCGCCAGGATCACGATGGGATGTTTGCGGTGAATATGAGGTTTTTATGGCAGAAATAGAAGACGAGGATGCCGAGGAGGAGAAAGGAGGCGTGGAATGATTTGAAGTTCTGGTTTAATTATATCGTTGTTGCTTACTCACAACTCACAACTCAATCTATGTTGTCGCATGTAGTTCATTTATAGGACAGACTAGTAAATTGAATTAAATAAAAAACATTCAAGTGTGCTATTGTAACAGCAAGTTCCGTAGGTGGAATATGGTGTATGGCAAATAATGGCTACATGGGCCCTTTCACGAAAAGGTAAGCCGCGTCCCTTCGCTCGGAACAATCGCGTACTTTTCTCGCTGGGCAAGTGCGAGTGCTGCCCCAGGCTTTGTCCGCTTATAAGATTTTGTGGACCTGTCGTCCTGCCGCGGCCGCTTGTCCCTCGTGTGCGGCGGTAAAGCAGCCGCGTCGTTTTTATCCCCCTCCTCCGCGTTTTCGTTGCTAATCTCGTTGTCACCCGTGTCTTGTTGCTTCTTCCGTCGCATTCCCCTTTCTCCGGATTCAGAATCATTCCTCCGGGCAAACTTCCCGTCGAATTTTTTGCCATGACTATCACCGCCGCCTGTACCCTTCTCCCGGTGCCCGCCGCGTCGGGCGGCGTCAGGTGAAGCGTATTCTACGACAAGTTTCCGTCCGTCGAGGAAGTGGTTGCGGGAATTCGTAAGTGTGGCAGTTGCGTGAGCCACGGAAGTAAAATCGACGAAAGCGAATCTTCCAACAAAAGAGTCAGTTTCTTGACACGGCTCCAAAAATGGGGAACATTCGGATTGACAAGGAAAGGTACTTTCTTCGAAAGAAAATTTTGCACCCACCCTTTACACAGTCCACTGTCTTCAAATGTTCCCATGCGCACTTTCTTAATGCCGACGTCAATCCCCACCTTCCCCCCCTCCTTGGTCTTCGCTCCATCTTCGTCATCTTTTACGACCGAAAGATCAGTGTCCTCCCCTTTTCTTTTCCCATCTTTCGCCTTCGCTCTCGCCTCCTGAATCTGCAACAATGCCTTTGCGTGACCCTCGATCATCCCCCGGATACCTTGTTCCGTTGCTTCAAAACCTAAGTTTCCGAGGAAGAGGCATGGCCCTGCCGGTTGCTTTTGGGAGCTCAGGATTTTCTGCGCCGTCTTTGAAAGACCGGAACTAATGCCCACGGTGGCACCGCCATTTACCCCGGGCCCAGCACCAGGGGTTGTAGAGGGTACAGGACGACCTTCGAAGTCTTTGCCTGTTGATAAGGGAGACATTTGTAACATGTAGCTGCGCATATCGATAGGTGTATAAAGCGAAGTAGATCATACCATCTTTAATGAGGAGTTTCCGGCCATCAAGGTTCTTCTCAGACATGGTCACTGCGATTGCTTTCGAATCTGGGGTTCCGAAGTCCACGTATGCGAAGCTATCCGAGTTTTAAGGAAAGAAGAACATCGTAGACGAAGTTCTAAAAAATAAGCTCACCCTCGGTTTACACGTTTAACGCTTTTCCCTCCCTCTCCCGCATCGTTCTTCATCGGCATATGCACACGCGTAATCTCACCGACACCATCGAAGAACGCACGCAAGCTGTCAGGCGTGGTTTTGAATGACAGGTTCCCCACCCAGATGGAATTTTGACGTTTTGGGAGTGCGGCCCTGTCCTTATCCTTCCCATTTGCATTTACTTTATCCTTGGCCACCGATTTTGATTTCGTGAGCCCTTTCGACGCGCCCTCCTCCGAGTCTGTCGCCTCCGCATTTTCCATGAGTTTCTGCTTCTTTTTGAGCCGGCGTTGTTCCTTGTGCGAGAGCACTTTTACTTCTTCCTGCTCTTCCTCTTCCTCTTCCTCCCCCATCTTCTCGGATTCATTGGCTATCTTTGACACAGCTCGATCCTTCGGATTTTTTTGTAGAACCTCATCGTCGTCTGAGCTTTCCTCATCGCTCGAGCCACTACTGTTGTCTGAGGTAGAGTTGCCAAGTTTTCTTTTCAGCAGCCGCTTTTGTGATACAGGCATAGATTTTTCTGAAGAAACCTGCGAGGATGAAGACGAAGCAATGGACATGGTGACGTGCCAACTGCTTTCAAGCAGGTACTGGTACTACTGGCGCAGGCAAATATTAACGTCGGGCGTGATTTGTAATCGGAAGATATTTGATCGGCCTGTTCGATCCGAGAAACTTTGATGGCGAGGATTTTAAGCCACAGGATAATCACTCTCGGCGCCTGTAACAACGAGCTGGTTCAACTTATGCCTCATCTCAAAGCTACTGCTGGTCGTTTGCACAAATATGCAGTTATATACAATAGAGTGGGTGACGAGTATGGCCATGCAAGCAGACGATGAATATCTACGGAAACCTTGAGATGACCAAAATACACAGTTTTTGTTATTTCCTCCCCGAACGCTTCTGCTCTTTGTCCTTTTCTCTATCCATTTTCTTCTGTTCCGCCCTCTCACTCTCCAGTGTCGAGAATACCTTGTTCATCTTGTCCGCATAGGAGCGGTCCTTCTCCTGTTGTTCCTTTTGCTTCACAGCAGACATAAAGCGGGCGTCCTTTCGGAGCTCGCGAATTGCGCCTCTGCGCTCCTGTTTGTACTGATAACGAAGCTTGGATGCCGCCGCTCGCTCGTGATCCGGATCGTTCTTCCTGAGGTAGCCGGATGACGAATTCTCGAACTTGGGGATGTACGTCGCGATAGGGATGGGTTTATGAGCTTGGAGAGTAAGTGGACGCCTTGATTGACGAGCGAATTTTAGCAATCGGCCAACCATGGCAGCTGTGTCCACATGCTTTGTCTGTGCATCTCAACTGTTAGTTTTGTGCCATCAAACATAAGCTGCGCACTTACCTTCAATACCTCTGATGCCCAACCGAGACTAACACCGTCTAATATGGCAGCTGCGGGATCGAAAAGCTCTATAAATCCATCCAGGCTCTTATACATGTCTGCATACTGTCCCAATAGGCCGAAGGACGTAGCAAGGAGATCGATCTTGGCTTGTTCGACACTGTCAGATCCGGCCTCCATGATCCGAGCGAGATTTGGGGGTCTCGGAATAAGAGCCTTTGCTAGCTTCCTGTTTAGCTGTAACGATTGACACAAGGCATTGCCGAAGTCCGGACAGGGGAAGGCGCCCGGTAAGGAGTCGACATATTTGAAGCGATGGGGGGCCAGACAAAGGATGGCATTTAAAATGAAATTCGTTGCTTCGGGGATGAGTCGCCTTGAGTGCTCCTCGAAACGAAGGAAAAGGGTGCACAGGAACAGGCCACTCAGGAGATCATGAAGAGTCCTTACGCGACACAATCCAAGATATGAGCCCATCAGCAAACGCGCCGGAGAAACCACTGGGTGATTCAGATCGCTCGTAGGCCATATGTGACTTATTGACCATAGCAAGGCCAGCTCAGAAGTGCCTGGCCAAGTTTTCGCATTAAGAGAAGTTGCGTCTTTAGATAGTCCACGATTAAGATTTTTCTGCATGAGCTTCATCTTTGAAATAAAGTGACCAGCAGACTCAGTCGGATACGCCTTTGTCAGGTCACGGACGTGAGAGAGGAGTGGAGGGAAAAGCTCAAACAAAGGTGAGGGAGGTGAGGTGATGTGAAGGATATAATCGATTAGAACTCCAGTCAGTGCCTAGGGAGAAATATATATATTAGTAGCGAGTATAGGCGATTTGGATGAGAACCATACCTGAAGCTTATATTTATTATCCTTCCCGAGACTAGGATGGTACAGTGCGCGGATACGTTCGATAACGATGGGTATATCTTTTTCATCGACATCTTTAACGATGTTTAGAAACTCCTCGTGCGATTCAGGGCAGGGGAAGGTGAACGGGAGCACCGGTTTAGAAGCCTTTCCCTTTCCCTTTGAGTTTGCCTTGTATCCCGACACTTTGGAGGACATTATCTCTGCTTCTGAATCGCTAGCCTCCCCTTCACTACTTGCGCTACTTCCGGTTCCGCTATCCTCGTCTTCATCTTCCTCGGCTTCTTCGCGTTCAGTGCCTTGCTCATCCCCCGAGCCTTCTGCAGAGGATGCGTCCTCCCCTTCTAGACCGGTACCGATCTCATTCCATTCTGCATCCTCATCATCCAAGAAGTCATCGTCAAGGTCGTCGCCGCCTGTGTCTCCCCGAACCTTCTTCCTCTTCTTCCCCCTCTCGTCGCTGCTGCTCTCGTCAGGATCACCCATCATGCGCCGCTGCCGCCTCCTCTCCGCTTTCTCGAGCGCTTCTTTGGCCTCGAAGGCCAGTTCGTCCTCGGTCTTCGTGCGGTCCTTCGGCTGCGCCCGTTTGTCCAGGGCAAGCTCGCGGACGTGTTGATCGTAATCCCGATCCTCTTCCCTGTCGTCACTCATGAGTTTGGCTGAAACGACGTCGGCACGGCCACCAGCAAATAAAAGTCCACGAATGTCGTCCAATTCATTGTCAAGCTGGTGGCGAGTATTTTCGTCTTGCTTTTTTTGAAGCTGTCTCTCATACTAAAAATAACCGGACATACTCAGCGCAATTATGAGACAAGGTTTAGAGTAGGTTGACCTTGTGCTGTTTGCTTTTCGCAATGACCTCAGTCATGACCTCTGCTTTGGATTTCTTCCGTGGGGGCTAACACGTGGAATTTCATTAGTATATTAGCTTTCGGACGACCACTTAATGAGCTCACCTGTCCCTCTTCGCCCCCGTCCTCATCACTATCCTCATCGTCGAACCCTCCAAAATGAGCTTGTTTCACGATTTGTGCGTCAATTTTTCCTGGAAGAGATGTCAGAGAAAGTCATGGACAGACAAAGATAATGTTCACCATCCGAGTCGGAGTCATCATTCACACCCGTGCCCAGCCCGGCATCATCAAAATCATCCATTTTAGACAGGCTTTGACCGTAGTGCGTAAGCTCGTCTTCGTCCTCCAGGTTAAACACGGCTCCCCTGGGCGCACGCTGCCGTTCCTTCGTGAAGCGCTCGAGCATGCGCTCCTCGGGAGTCATAGTTGGATCATTTTCACCAAAACGTCGGTCGATGATCCCCCCAGCGTGATTCTTCGCTTCGTACTCCTTCAACAACGTTCTCTTCCTCTGAAACGCCGTAATCACTTCTTTAAGTCTGCGCAGTTGATTCCAGAGGGTGATCTACTCACCTGCTCGATGCCGGCCTGTTTGCTCTCCTGCGGTCGACCTGTGACACCTTTCAGCCTCCGCCCACCCACATCGTGCTTGAGCCTCGTAACCTTGACGTCGAATGGGTTCAGTTTCTGCTGGATCTCCAAAAGCTTCTGGTCATTCTTGTCCTTGTTTGCCTCTCGCGGAGGTGCTGTATGTTTGCGCTTTTTTCCAGATGGGGGCTTTCCGTTGAGCCCCGCCTGTGTAAGTGCGGACTTGAGCTGAGTTAGCTGCGAGCCCTTTGCCATTTAAGAACCAAAAGACAGCAACAATACGGGTACGGGTAACAGGGAGGCACTCCGAGTCCCAGACCAAAATTTCAATTGAAAGTTGGCAAATCCAAATTACATACACACAGCTTTCCGGTTTGGGGAAGATTTGCGCGAGAGCCCTTGTCGACCCGGAGCACCTCGCGTTTGCCTTGCACGCTGCCCTCAGCACCGTCGAAATTGGCGACGGCGACAAACAGTAGAGGTCGGGGGCCATACGATGTCGCTGCTATCATCTTTCGTCAAACCAATTGCTTATCTTTCTCTTCCTGTCTTCATCCTGCACAAAGCTAGCAATGCATCTCCTCTTGCTCGCTATTACGTCCGTCTCGGGCTCTACCTCTCAGCAATGGGCGTTTGCTCCGTTTGGGGTGTAATTGCATCGATCGGCATGACGCTCGCTGGGAGGCGTTTCGACATCAACTGGGTCGTCGCCCGCAGTTTTTACAATCTCGCGGGTGGATTGTTGGGGATATACTTCGAGGTCGAGGGCGAGGAGCATCTGTCGACTAAGCCGGCTGTTCTCATCGGAAATCACCAGAGCATGCTCGACATACTGTACATCGGCCGGTGCGTGCTACAAGTCCTTCTTACTGAATCTTTGGGTCTCTGACTGTCAGATCAAATTATTATTTGCATCGAAAAATCAATAATCATCCGCCCGTCTGCAGTATATTCCCCACTCGAGCATCGATGACTGCAAAGAAGGAACTACAGTGGATGCCGCTCCTGGGGCAATTTATGACCCTCTCAGGCGCGGTGTTTATTGATCGCAAGAATAACTCACGGGCAGTACAGTCGGTAGCCGCTGCCGGGCAGACAATGAAGGATCGCAAAACCTCCCTATGGGTCTTCCCAGAGGGGACGCGGACCAACCAAGAAAAACCGGACTTACTCCCGTTCAAGAAGGGAGCTTTCCACCTAGCTGTTCAATCGGGCGTGCCAATTACTCCCGTCGTATGCGAGAATTATTGGCGACTGTATCACAAGGGAGTCTTCGAGAGTGGCAAGCTCAAAATCAGAAGTGCGCTTTTCGCACTTAGTTCACACGTATGCGTTTAATGCTAATCGCGTTTTCAGTTCTTCCTCCTGTACCAACCGTCGGCCTCACTGCATCCGACGTGGGAGAGCTTGCAGCCAGAGTGCGAGAACAAATGCTAGAGGCGCTTCACGAAATTTCTGGTACCCTCCCCGACGTGCCTTCCTCTCCAAACGTGGAGGAAAGCGTGGTGGAACCTCCTGTCCCTCTACAGCAAGTCACTGGAGGTATTCCGGACGAATTGCCACAAACCGAGGAAAATGAATCCAATCGTGAAGACGCATCGCCGTCTGTTCCCGTTCCTCTTGAGGTCGACACACGCATGCCGGCACATCCGAGACGAGATGGAAGTGACAAGGGCCCAGAGACGGAGGAGGATGAGGGCATGGTGCTTGTTGATCGACCAGATACCCCATCGGATGCTCATGGGAGCCTGTAGAGAGCGTTTTTTCTACTGGTTTTTTTGGATGTTGCATAGGCTCTGGATAGAATCACGCCTTCTAAGCTGCGCATACTAGTATTTTCATTTAAACGAATTGTTTGTTGCGCCAGGATACGGCGTATCAGGAGATATTATCTACAAGCAGCTGTATGCCAGCGCGCCCAGGCAGTCCGGAGTTCACCGAGCGAAACTGCATATACTGTTCAAGCCCGCAAAGCCACGAAACCCTTCAATCCCACTTCTCCAGCACAAAGGCGACGTCCTGAACCCACGCGCGCGCCGCCGTTACGTGTTATTTCGAGGTCGTTGGGGGCATAAGCGCAAATTTCCCCACAGCAGTGGCGGGGACGACCAGTAATAGAACCGGAGACTAAAGCCGAGGGTGTGCAGCGCGTGGTCCACGAATCCCCGAGCATGCTCTCCAAGCATAGCCTGAGACTCTGCATATGCTCCAACAGCACACTTCGGCGTTCGCTGGCGGCCGTCCGGAAGGCGTGCAGGCTTGTTCCCAACCCCCACCACTCTCCCGCCGCTGTCGCACGTTGCAATGTCGACAGCGAGCTTGCCATCCTACCACTATGAACCGCGTGATGCCGAGCAGCTGCTCGCACAGAGGCTGCTTCCACAGCGTCCCCAAGGCAACTTTGTCAAGAACTCGCGCTCAGGGGGCGTTTCCCTACGACTGACGGGCCAACACGATGACGTTGATCTTCCTGAGTATGGACGAGGGGGCATTGTTGAAGGCACAGTAGAGCTCAAGAATGTCGATTCAGTTTTAAGTGTTGACGTTAAGGTACGTGTCGCTTATACGGCTCTTGTAATCGATCGGATTCAACCGCATGACATTGTGTTAGATTGAAGGTGCCATACGCCTCAAAGAGGTTGCTGAGGGTGGCACAAATACTTCATCGCTTTGTCTCGATATCAAGACACTTTGGAGTCGTGATTCCTCAGATGGACCATGCCCATGGTCGCTTTCATTCGCTTTAACTTTACCCTTGACGTTCAGCGATGGAAAGACGACTTATCCCTTACCCCCTACTTTCGAGGCGCACCTTTCCGGTGTACCAGGGTTCACTGCTAATATCGATTACGATGTGTCTGCGACCGTCACGAGGCGCAGAGTGAATCTATTTGGACTCGCTAACACGTTTGTCTTCCCTTATTCCCCTTCCCAGGAGTGCATAATTGAGACTTGCATATTTTATTTTGCAGTACCGTGACCACACCCTTCAACTTCCGTCCCCGTTCTCACCCCGCACTTCCTCTTCCTGGATCTTTGACTACAAACTTTACGCACCCGTCTACGATTTATAACGAAGATTGGGCTTTGCATCAGACCGTCATCAAGACGAAATCCCCTCGCGGAGACAATATCAATGTTAAAGTGCGTTGCTTCATGGCGTCTACACGAACAGCTACTAAGCATATTTATTTATAGTTATACCTTCCGGGCTCGCATGTATACTGTATGACTGACTCTATACCTTCCCACCTCTTCATTACTTCCTCAGCATTCTCCCTTGCGTCTTACCTCCCTTACGCCCCTGTTGCGTCGCGCGCCTTCTCCACTTCTACCGATCCAAATAACTCTGCCGGTCTCGGCTCATCGGGACTCGATGTAACTAGAATTCAAATCTTGCGGCAGACATCTGTTGATGTACGGAGCATCACGAAACGCACAACACCTGTACGCGGGAACAACACAGATATATGGAAAACGGTCCAGATTGGCGAGGGCGTGTTCAGACGCTATGGCGCCGAGGCGGGGAGGAGCGAGGCAAGTCTGGGAGGTGGCCAGGACTGGGTAGCATGGTATAGCGAGATTAGAGTCGACCAGAACGTGAAGGTTGCTGGTTTCAAAGCAAGCGGGTTACACGTGAAGGTGATTGCGCTTATTAGCCTTTGTCCTGCCCCTCTTTTGAACACTCCATAGGATTTCATCGTTCTTTCCATGAACCCGCCGGATCCCAGCAAGTCTCCGTTCTCAGACACTCGGCTTGTCATTCCGATCAAGCTCACCACCGACCCTTGGTCTCCTGATGCATTTGGACCCGATGTTGGGGACGCAGCCTATTCTGATCCAGGTGACCCTGCGCTTTACGAGCACGAGGCTCCGGAGTTGACATACGATGGCTAATGGCCAGGCTGGCCAGGCCTACATTTAATTGAATATATTGGGCTAAACCTGTGTTATGCCCGGCTCGCACGAGAGTGCCCTAGTTCATCCGCCATTTTGCCTGGTTTCAGTAAATCAGTCACTGCAGAAGGTCCGCCCGCCCGGGTGCTGGCTGAGGTAAATAGCAGTAAGAGTATGTTGCTTGACCAGGTGCCATAGAACGTGCTGCAAAGTCCGAGGCGGATTTGGCCCCCGTTTTGCACGTGCCTTTGGCACGTTCCTTGCTATTAAGAGACTACTAGTATTACTATGTCTCGCGGATGAGCTGGCATTACAGTAATCATCCGGATGTACAAGTGCCGCCCACACGGAACGGATCCGGACCTTGAAACCTTCCACATTAGGCAACGGGGGACCTCATCATGGAACCTAGAACACTCGCTTGAGCGCGAAAGCGGAGTCCGGACGGTACATAAGCCCTCGTCTTTCTTCGCCAACTCCACCTCGTACTTCTTTACTTGAGCAACCACCAACTCTTCTCATTTATATTCTTTTTTCCTGTTTTTCTCTTTTCTCTATTATTCCAGGGGACAAGGGCTATTAGCTTTTCCTGCAACATCTGTGTCATGTTCAACACTCTTTCCGAGTCGGCCTCGGAGGCTCAGCGGAGGCTCCCCGGTTTGTCTCTCCCGCAGCTACTGAGAGTACCGTAAACAGTACTTACCGACGACGCAGATTGTTGGGGACACAGAGGTGTACGTTCTTGGTTATGATGCGGGCTTTCTCTTCTCCTGTGCTCTTGTTAAACGAATGCTGCTTCAACAGGCCTCTGCTGCGTACCCGGAAAACAGTCTTGCAAGTTTCGAAAAGGCAATGCGCGACGGCAGCGAGGGCATTGAGAGCGGTAAAGTTTCCATGCCACATGCGCCGCTGCGCTCCGTGACAAACGCTCGCAGACGTACATGTGTCGCTTGACGACGTGGTGGTGATGTTTCACGACCCGAGTACGTGTTTGCAGGACTTTGAGTGATAGCTTGTAATACTTGACGCCCCTTTGTACTCACGACAGGTTTGGAGCGCACGACGGACATGACGGGTGAGTATTGTCTGAATTCGGTATCTTAGTCGCTGACGCACGTGTTAGGTTTGATTCGGGAGAAGAACTGGTATGGCCCTGACGGAATGGAGCACGCTAGAACGAAGAAGGAGCCGAAGCAATCTATTCCGACGTTCGCTGAGACCGTTGAGCTTCTCATGAGGGTATGTCTTCTCACTCTTGGCTGATTTCTATTTATGACCTTTGTTCAGGAGGATAACCGTCACATTCTCTTCAATGTTGACGTTAAAATCTATAACGATCCGACACGCCTCTTCTCTCTAATGCATACCGTCATCTCGTCCCAAGAGGGATGGGAGACATTGCTTGCGCCTCGGATTGTCCTCGGGCTCTGGCACCCTAAGTTTATAGCTCCTGCGAAGGAGCATCTTCCCTACTGCCGCCGTTCACACATTGGGCTGAGCCCGTATGTTGCGCGTCAGCATTTCTGGGAAGGCTGTGATGCGTTCTCAATGGCCTTCGATGCGCTCCAGACGTCGGAGGGAGAAAGGTAAATGTATTTGTTTCGTTCATTTATGTCATAGGTACTAATTCTTCTCAGGTTTAGGAAAGAGTGCAAGGCGGCGGGAAAGAGGCTCATGGTTTGGACAGTCAACGACCGCAGGCAAATGATGGAGGTAATATGGCTTTATTCATTTTATATATTTACTCTACTGACGAACGTGTGCAGTGTATTCGCTGGGAGGTTGACGCAATCATCACCGACGTGACGAAGGCCTATTTGGATATGCGGGCCTCAGTTCAAAGTAGGTTTTCCCTCGTTATCTATTGACACCCTGAACTCACACGTGCGTTACTATTTATAGTGGACTATGCAAAGGCGGACTCTGAGAACGGACGCTCTTTCCTGTGGACGAGTCTTTGGTATTACACGCCTCTTCAGCTTGTCAGATGGAGGCTGCAGGCGCTCTACCTAGAGAAGCTAGGGGGTCCGCTTGCCTCATCGGAGGCCATCTCCAAAGCGGCAGCGGCGTTGCCCGCTACGGCCACTACTCAAGTGAATGCGTAACGATTTATTTTATTCTCCTTTTGCTATCATTGCTTTTTGTGCGACCTTTGACTGTCGCGATAGATGCGCGTTTCGGATCAATAGACGATTTCCTTAGACATTTTAAATAAAGTGTGAAAATTATGCAAAGATATTTTCGTGTTTATCTCGCTGGATGAGGAAATCGGCATCGCGGCGGTGTCATGCAAGTGTCGGGCCGTCTCGGCAGGCTGAGCCGATGGCAGACTTTCTATGAGCAAGGGACGCATCGGCGTGTCCCGTTTATCGCGAGGGCTTGTCTTTACGTTCCACAAGGAGGTCTCTTGCCGCAAACGGCATGGAGAAGACTCAATGCGTGTCCATCGGGCTACCGCCTATGTCCCAATCGGTCAGCGCACCGTGTGGGGAGGGAGCCTGCGCGGCATCGTCCGACCGGGGGTAGTAGAGATGAAGGTGTGCAGGGCTAATGTCGCCGTGAGAGAGACCGATGCCGGAGAGGGCATGTCTGGCTGGTGGCCGGGCGGCTTTGAGAGGAGGATGCGCGTACAGTTCGGAACGGCTCACCGAGGACGATAGAGCGGAAGGCGGATTTGAAGGAGTCTAGGTCTGCAGCAGAGGTGATTGGCTTGAGAGTGTGAGAGAGAGTAGCACGGACTGTGCGATCGCGCGCGGCCTTGTTGGACATCTGGAGGATGCAAGGAGCAGCGCTCGACGCGTCGATACTAAGTAGGACGGCCGCGTTGTTTGTGCGCCGTGACGCACTGATGAACGCCGATAGTAATATGAAATTACATAATCAGATGATTGCCATGTGGTGGCGCGTGACATAAGCGCGATAAAGCACCAGGATGAGCAAGAGAGTTGGTCTCATACACACTTGTGCTACGCAATTACAGTACTGAGTACGGAGCCGCTTCCCGCTGTGTTCTGACTCGTTTCCCCTTCTCCCCCGGCTCACCATGGCCGCCCTCCCCAGTCCGCTCTTTGCATCCCGTCCCCGCAGGCACAGGAAACGCGCGTCGCTCTCTAGGCTTTCGTCTGACACGACATCCTCTTTGCCTCCCTACAAATCTTACTTGCCCGCCATCGAGCCCTTCGATCAGCCCCCCGAGTACCCGGACAGCGCCGAAGAGGCTGACGAGGAGACCGACGACCAATCCGCCTTTCCATCGCCTCCCGTGTCTCCCAGGAGGCGCAAGCTCTTCAGATCGGTCTCTCAGCCGAAACAATCCACCCTTTACGCCAATCCCGTGTCTCAGTCCGACTCCTATCTCGATGTAAGCTATATGCCCAATGGTACCTTCGTAACCACTCACCTGGTGGCCGTGCAGAAAATCCTGGAACGCTCGATTGCCGCTCTCGAGCTCTCTAACGCCCTCCTCCAGTCCTCCGCGACTACAAATTCTGCACTGTCCAGTGCCCTCGCTGCAGACTCCACTGCCGCGGACAAGATGCTCGACACTCAAGCCCGCGTGCTAACTTCCCGCATACGCAATAACAACGGTGTGCACGAGCGCTGGATGGACGACCTCGACGAGCTTGCAAGGGACGTCGAAGAGCTCTATGATGGTAAGCCGAGCCCGAGCGTTAGCCGTCTGAGCGTGCCCGTGAGGCGTGCTCCGGCAGAGACAACCGACAGCTCTATTAGCAGGAGTTTGCCTTCATCCGGTCTGCATAAAACACAGCGCCTTTCTTCGCCTTCTTCGCCTGACTTGCGGAAACGCGGAAACTCTGTATCAGATTACGGTCGCCTTCGACTCTCTTCACCCGGGCAACACCATTTCCAAGCGCCACCCCGTGCGCTGACGCAATACGTCAGCGTAGATGCAGACTTCGGAGAAGCGTCCCGGCCTACCCTGGGCTCAACCTCGGTCTTCTTACCATCGACGATCGGCCTTCGCTCGTCTGCACGTACGCACGACATTCATTTGCCCTCGTCTTCCACCTTATCTCCTCCTCCCCCTTCCCCCGGACCCTCCGCCTACACGTCTTTGGCACGGCACGTGTCCCGTTCGTCAAGATCACCGTATGTTTGCCCTATACGTAAACGCGCCTGGATTCTGATATTAATGCTTCCGATTTACTCATCCGTGCAGATGCAGCTCTCGATCATCGAGTCATACCCCTACTTATCGCCAGCGCTCATCTTCACGTTCCTCCAACCAGACGTCTTCCCCGCATATATTACCCCGACTCATGCCTCCTCCCATCGAAGAACTCCCCTCCCAGTCAGACTCTTCAACGTCCGATGGTCCTCATCCCTTCCGTACTGTAGAATCTCTCCGGAAAATATTGGACGAACAGCCAATGGCGTCCGGCTCGTCAGACATGAAGGGCAAAGGCCCGGAAAGCAGATCACCCTCTCGCTCGCGTACAGTCCCGTCCTTCCCTCCTCGATCCCCGCCAGTCGAACCGGTCTTGAGTACATCGACAACCACCACGAGCATATCCCGACTCTTTACGAAAGGCTCCCACTCGACATCCACCCGTGCGCCCTCTCCTCCGCGACACTCGTCCCTCAAGCAGCGGCCTCCTGCGCCGCCCCCTCTGCAGACACAGCCATCGACGTCAAGTCTCAGTATAACAGACTTCCTCTATCCGGGGTCGGCGACCGCAAGCAGGACGTCTTCTGGTCATTCGACTCCGCATCGCGTCGTGTTCGGTCCGCTTCCGGAGTCGTATGCAGGGAGCAAGCCTGACGGTACGCCGAGTAGATTTCAGGAGAAAAAGGAGGCGAAAGCAAAATCCAAGACTCGCTCCAAATCGAGGGCCCGGGACGCGAGACGGGGTAAGAGTAGCGATGGGACGGGGAAAGGGGGCAGCGACAGCGACAGTAGTTGGTGGACAACGTGGTTGACAGGCGGGAGTATGTTGAGTATGAGTGCAAATCGACAGGAAGAGCGTGTGGAGGACCGGGTAGCGAGGTCGTGGGGACGGCCAGGGATGGGTGCTCTCGAGGACTGGACGGTATAATGTCGGGTGCGGAATCATGTCATTCTGCTGCAGCCATCATGCGTGCGCGGAAGATAGTAGTGTGCCTTTCATGGCGCCACGTACTTTCATACCTTCAACCCATGTAAAATTCGGCACTCACATCGGGAACAGTTTTATTATTTTCTAATTCCTAAATGCCCTCGGAGTTGAACTTTCTATTCTTCGTGTTCTAGCACTTCCCATTCGCGTCGTTTGCCCTTTTTCCCCAAAGAAAAATCCAAGCTTGTAAAATCCATCTTGTAGGTCATGTAGTTCTTATTGCATACTGAAACTGGCTACACATAAACATGGCATATAAGAGAGAGAAAGATGTGGCAATATTATAAGTACAGACGGAGTTCATTAAGCCAAAATGAGTCCGTGATAAGACAAGAGAGGTACAATTGCAGATATTGACAAAACAGATAGAAAGATAAAGCAACGGCCCACCCTGATACTCCCTTTGAACTCTGAGTCACTTGGACTCGCTATTGGCGGTGAAAAATAAGCACAAAAATGCCGTGACGATTGTTAATAGAACACCAAAGAGCACATTAAAGAGCTGAGAATGGGCAGTCGAGCGTCTGCTATTGATATCTGCCGCCTGAAGCACCTGCTTCATAGTCTCGAAGAGCACCGGATCCACGGCTGCATTCGTGCCGGCAAACGGTGCCGTTTTTGCAATATACGGTTCGGGTTGTGGATTTGTATGCGGAGGCATCATCAAGTGCGCCGCCCTGTCCGCTTCTGTGCGCTCAGGAGAACGGCTGTAGAGATGCCGTACGGTGTCGTTGCTGCGCCTAACTGCGAGCGGTATATCATCTGGTTCGCGCCGCGGCACCCGCCTGCTCGGACCCGCGACCGCGTTTCTGTGGTAATCATCGCGTTCGCGCATGGCTGCCCTCATAGGAGGTTCGTCGAGCTCCGGCAGGGGAAGGAGGTTTATCTGCACCCCATTGCGACGCGCGCGTCTCTGTATGAATGGAATATACTTCCCGGCGACCTCGTATATCGGCGAGGCACCGCTCGCACGCAGAATCTCGCTGAAAGGCGTGCTGTGATTTGAGCTTACGGTCGATACGGTGTTGGAGCGTTGACTGCGAAGGGTGCCCGCCTCGGATTGGTCGTCGAGGCTGAAAATACTCCCGGGCGATCGTTCACCGCGAAATCGACCGACAGTCGCGCCAGCAGAGGGGTAAGCCGCGCCAGCAGAGGGGTAAGCCGCGCCGTAGCTATCGTCAGAGTCATCGTCCTCATCGTCGCGCTCGTCGAAGTCGTCGTACGCAAAGCCACCCAATCGGTCAGCGAGCCGGCCACTGTCCCGCAAGCCCTGTGGCCCAGGTGCCTCGCTCGCGACGCGGTCGCGCCTGATCTGCCGCTGTGATATGCTGTGCTCGGGCAGGATCATCGACGCGGAACTGCCCACGAGCATTGTCGGCGCCGCCTGCACGGGCGCGGATGCGCGACGCCGTCCGTTGTAGGCCTGGATTCCCATCCCCGCTGCTATTGAGCCGCTAAACTCGCTGGCGTCGCGCACAGGCAAATTGTCGTCATCGACCTCGATCTTGGGCCCGATGCGCTCCCTAAGGGTGCGCGGCGTGGGCATGACGGAGACCTCGCTCGGTCGGTCGTTGCGGTCGAAGGTGCCAGGCATGATAGGGCGTATACCTGGTGGGGGTGGGCGCGTCGCGGGGGGTGTCGTTCCGGTTACTGTAGACGGGGCGGGGCTGCCCTCCGGCGTATCTGAGACTTGTATCCTGCACGCGCCGCGGGGGTGTCCTTTCATCAGTTCGCCGCAGCGGCGGCAGCGGTGCGGTTTGCGCGCTTGGTTTTCAGGTGAGGGCGAAGAGGACATCATTGTTGTCGGTTTTAGCTTTGTTCTTGGGCTTCCGCTATCGTACTAAGAGTATCTGCGCATTAAAAGGATAAGGCGTCGACTAGGAGAATATTTGCAGACCTGTGTACAAGACACGATGGCTGAGGGTCGACAGTTGTTGAAGGCGCGCAGGGGTTGTATGATGTTCTGACCCGCAGGTGCGAAGTCACATAGGAGGTCGAGGAGACTCACGCTGGGCCCGTTAATGGCGAAGGCCGGCTGAGGAAGATTGGCGGCAACGGACCCGCAAATTAGAGTCAGTGCAGCTAAATCCTAATTACATCCTATTTCTTCCCCCCAAAAAATCCTCGGCTATGTGCAACAGGCAGAAAGACAGGGAAAGTATACATACACGTGTGAAGAAATGCCAGAGAAAAAGAGAAAAAGGTATCAAGAAAATGCTAAGTACATCCAGGCTGCAATCGCGCCCACTGCCCCGCTACCAAGCGCCGCGGAAACAAATCCACTGCCTCCCTTCACGTCTTTCTCAACCTCCTTGAAGACCTCCTCGACGGAGCCGCTCTCCTTCCCAATGACGAGCCATCCGTCCCCGGTCGTTCCGTCCTTGAACTTTGGTGCAATCACGCGCGCGTGGAACTTGAGACGCTTCGCATTCTCTTCTAGCTCGCGGATGTCACTCATTTCAAGTGTGAACACGCTAGCAACGTGCTTTTTCGATTTCTCGGCAAGTGTGTCGAAGAATGCCTCGCGCTCGATGGCACTGGACGTGCGCCCAAGAGGCCTAGCAGCCTGAGCGAGCGAGCGCCTGTGGACAGCAGATTCATCCAAAGGCGCATCCTGCGCCGAGGAAGGCATAAGCGAGAGGCGTGAAAGGCGTTTCTTTTTTGTATGCCCCGGAGAGTCTGACCGGGGGACATTTTCGAGCCACTTCTTAATATTGGCGCGCGTTGCCGTCTCGTCGAGCTCTACGATCCTATCCGTCATCATGCCCGGCTGTCCCAACGTATCTAGTGCAGCCTTCTCTACCGACGCAAGAGAAGCAAGAGTCTCTGCCCTTTTAGCAGGTGAAATTAATGAACGCCTTCGGTTCCCTCTTTCTCGCTTTTCGTCTTCATCTAGGTCTTCTTCGTTACGAACGTCGATACAGAGATCTTGGAGTTGTGCAGACAGATCAGCCGGCGCGTCCTTCGGGGCTTCGAAGGAGGGAGGAGCGGGCATTCTGGAGGGTGTCTGGCATTGCCCGCGTTTGTGGCCAAGCATTAGAGCGCCGCACTTGGTACATCGAGGTTTCTTGCGCTGCGTAGGCGTCCGTTGAGTGTCATCGGCAGCAGCAGCTATCAAAGGAAGGCCAGTTGAAGAGGGGGTAGTAGCCATATTCTGGGAGAGTGTGTTGCCAGAACCAGACAAGCCTCGAGCCTCTTAAAAGACAGCAGTGCCACGGCCCACAGAACAGAGAACAATGAGGATAGGAACGGATTTATTCGCTGCGGGCAGCGGGCTGCGCATAGCTGCGTTGTATCACGTGATCCGGCGCGAAATTTTGAGTCTGCTCTTTCAGGTAGACCGAAACTTCTAACGTCTTGCTGTGCAGAACGATGAGTGCGACAGTAAATGACCCGTTTCTGCTCTCGGCATATTCTCCGCCTTCCAGCACAAAAAACAGGAAGGGAAAGTCTGTCGCGATAGACGAACGCCCTTATGTCTTCGCAACTCACTCGGCCGTGCCGAAGCGCGAAGATGGTCAGGTTACTCTAGCTGTACAGGGCGATGGAATACACGTCTTCGATGTATGCTCTCCTCTTCGCACTCTTCCGTACATTCCCTGATCCTGGAAGCAGCTCGCAGAATTGCATCCAATCTCTTCACATACTCTCGGTCCTTCCACGAGCTTTGCATCTGCGCCTGCAACCCTGATCGTTACTGAGGACGGGAAGAGCTTTAGAAGGACTTATGTTGCCGTACAAGCAGCACAGGACGTGAACCCAAAAGATGCGGGAAAGGTGATCTGGTCCTGGAAGGAAGAGATAAATGGAGAGATTGGTTCCTCCCAGGACAGGCAGTCGTTTACGGTGAATACGATCCTTCAGGCTGTATTTTCTTATTGGGAATAGCCACCTGACACATCGCCTTCACCAGCTTCCTCACGACGTATCATACATGGTTGCCTCGCAGGACTCACAATTTATGGTCGCTGTCGCTCCAAATGGTCAACTCACACAGCTGGACCTGAACCTCAATGTGTTGAATGGCTGGTCTCCAGGGACGGATTCGCAAGAGGTTCTCAAACTTTTTGTATTTTCTCGGAGAGACTGTTGCTTTTTCTCGGGGGATTTCCTGCCTGACGATACTGTGCTAATGATGTTTACAACGCGCGAGAAGGAGCTACTCGTTCGGATCATCATTTTTGGCCAAGGCGAGGGAGCGACTGCACTGGAACCTCAAAGTATCTCGGTCGAAGGCGTTGACAAAATTGCTGATGTATCTTGCGATGCCTCTGGACATTTTACTGTTCTCGGTAAGATGTCTCGCCGAGTTCTCCAGTCATATAGATCCTTACGACAGCTCTTTAGAGTCAAGCGGATTATGGAGCCCATTCACGATCAATGTCAGAAATGGAGTAGCTAGTATTTCCTCTACCTCAAAACCTCTTCGTCTCAGGGGCCTTGATCTTGGTGTCAAAAAGAAGTCAAGGGCATGTAGCCAGGCTTCAATACTTAGCCTCGGCTCGTCGTATGTGCTCCTTGCTGGATTGACTGGCTCGCCGGATATTACTTTATTGCTTTGGGATGTACAGTACGGTGTGCTGCTTCACTCGCACACATGCCCTATCCCGTCGACACTTGAGAAGAATCCCTCGATGATTTCAGTCTCCCTGGTCCGGGGGAGTTCGACACAAGCGCTCCTGGTCCTTTCGCCCAGGAACGCCGGCTCAGGACCGAGTCAATTCAAATTAAGCGTTCTTGTTGTCCCGTACGCTGTTCCTCGGCATTCGACAATTGCGTCTGCGATGGGTCGCACTGTTCAAAGTGCTCCCTGGCTTGTTCCAGAACGTCCCGCCGTGGCAACCGAGGATGTTAATTCGTCACCGCAAGAGATAGAAGAAAAGGAGAGACTACTATCGAGGCTTCAGGATGCGGTCGAAGAGGAAAGAATTGATGACGCCGAGAACATTTTCTTTTACTGGGCCAAAAGAAAGGACGAAAAAGCGAAGGGCAAGGTCGTTGCACCCGTAACAGAGAATGGCGGAGAAGCAGGTGCTCTACAGGAGGGTGAACTGAAGGGAGACGAGCTATCAAAGACGCAAGAAACAAAGGTCGGAAGCCTGACTTTTGCACGCCGCAATGAAACATGCTTACGACTTTCAATCCCATTTTCACTTGTAGAAGTCTCCTTATCGGAGAACTTATGACCATGCCTTTGTTACACGCGTTTTCCAGATAGCATTGCAACCCGAGAATGCCCCCGGAAAGCCATATTCCCCGAAGATTTGTCGATATCTGCTATCGCGGAATTTTGTCAGTTACAGCATGGTCGATGGCGGACTACTGACTTCACTGGTTCAGCGTAATGACTGGGTGAGTGGTTTTATTTGAGCTCTGGAATCTTACTAAGTTCTTTATCATACAGGAAACCATTCGTGAATGCTTCGTTAATGTAGTTGACATTACAGAGTCGGATTTACTGCGAGCATTACACGGCGTAGTCGATCTTAACCGCACACGGCCTCTACGCGACGAAGACGCCATGGCTGTCGATCAATTACAAAACCGACCCGTTCAGACGAAAACACCATCCATCAGCTCTTTCCTTGCGTATGTTGTTGAATATCCAGCATCGCAGCTGGCATGGCGCAAGGCGCTCCGCGAGCACTTTGCGGACGTTGACGACTTGATGAGTTTGTTGGTCGTAATTGATGACTGGATGCAAATCTACATAACGAAGGATTTACCTCTGGAGCTGGGAGAAGTCACAAATAACGAACATGGTGTACCTGTGGTATGCTCCGGTATCGTGCACAAGAAGCCGATTCGCATCAAAAATGGAGGATTATTGCCAGCCCTCGAAAATGTGAGTATTTTTCAGGGCCTGTAATGTTTACTCATACTTACATTATCCTTCAATATTAGGTCCTGAGCTTCCTCCAGGCTATCCTTGACTCGTGTTTCCTTACTCTCCTTCAAAGCCCGCAGACACACATGCTTCTGCAACGTCTGGCGGCAAATATCGCACCGCACACGGCAGTGAATGAAGATCTGGAAACCCTACGTGGACCACTCACTCCCTTCGCGAGTGCGCAAGTGAAAGCGCTGACAGAAGCAAGTGGTGGAAAGAAGACGGGGGAGACTGATTGGAGAAGGCGCAGGAAGAATACACAGGAGCAGGCTGCAATCAACCTGGGGCCATACCAGGTCGAAGAACTTGTTTTCTAAGAATCTGTAATTTTGTTGTCTATCGTTTATTTTCCCTCTAATATTGTTCGTGCTGCTGTGGAAGTGTTGGGCCCTATCGCACAAAACATGATGCAGTATTATTGCTTCGCTTAGACCTCTCCAGAGCAAAGCGGGAATGCCGATCCCACGGATCAAAATAGGTATGTACTTCGTCGATCATCCGATCGACGCACCGAGGCAGATACAACACAACTCCAAGTTACAACTTTTACCGAGTCCTCGATGACAACTACCATAGCCATGCGAGTCGCAATACTCACAGGTAACTTCCGAGCTCATAGACGCAAAAAATATTAATATGGTGCTGAGATTCCGGGTAGTTAGTGACACCGCGTCTAAAGACGCCCTCGCGGACAAATCAGGCCCACTCATCAGGGAGCTCGTTGCTGAGGCAGGCTTTGAGATCGCGGACACACGCATCGTCCCCGACGAGGAAGAAATAATTAGGGATACGGTTAAGAGATGGAGTGAGGCTGCCATAGCCGACTGGGTTATCACGACCGGTGGAACCGGGTTCGGACCGAGAGACAGAACTCCAGAAGTGAGTGAGAACTTATGAAAGCGCATACATCCAGTTACTCATAGTTACTCAACACCCCCCCCCCCTTTGATAAGGCCGTAAAGCCTCTTTTGGACAGAGATGCTCCTGGTATCGTGCACCTTTTACTTTCGACATCCCTTGCGCACACGCCTCTGGCGGCGTTATCGCGGCCCATTGCTGGCACCGTACGCGGCACCAGCACTCTTGTAGTTACTCTTCCTGGTAGCGTGAAGGCCGTCCGCGAGAACCTCACAGCGCTTCTAGGAGCTGGAGTCGTGAACCACGCGCTAGACTTGCTGAAAGGTGGGTCGGGGAAGGAAGTACATACTGCATTGGCGGAAGGACGCGGTCCTACTGGGGACAGTAGACGCCCAAACGAGCACCACACACATAGTCACCATCATCACCACCATCATGTGCATAAACCCCGCGTACAGGCAAGCCAAGATACGAACTTTCCAGGTGGGTCCTATACATTTGACTAGACTAGTATACTCATCCTTTATCTCTACGAAGCCGCCACGAGGCATAGAATTTCTCCATACGCCCTAGTCTCGTACGAAGCTGCAATAGAAACCATTTTCCGGCAGGTCTCTAGGACGGACGAGGAGATGAAGCTCGTTTGTCTTATGGGTAATTTTTGAGAAACTGCTTAATCGACTAACTACCATGTATTTTTCGACACGCTCAGGTGACCCCCTCACTCAAAGGATCAGTGCTCGCTGAGGACGTACATGCGCCACACGATGTGCCAATATCGCAGACAACCAATATGGACGGTTATGCGTTGCGATGTACGTCTATACGGTTGCACGCGGTGGCCATCGCACACCCGCTCTGTATGACTCACCCGATCCGTCTGTCCAGCCACTGACTCGCCCGGATTATATCGGGTCGTCACTCCGCAAACACACTCCCTTATGGAGTCCTTGCCTCCAGGATCTATATATCGCATCAACACAGGCGCACCACTACCTGCAGGGACGGACAGTGTCATCATGGTTGAGGAGACACAACTTGTTACCTCCACACCCGATAACGAGGAAGCGGAGGTGCGCATACTCGTTCAAACCACTTCGGGGGAGAATGTACGCGCTCCGGGATCGGATGTGAAGAAGGGAGATATGGTTCTGCGCAAGGGTGAAATGTTGACTGGAAACGGTGGTGAGATCGGAACTCTTGCATTTGTAGGACGAAGGGAGGTTAGTGATATTTTAGTCCTCTAATAATGCCTCAGATTCAATCCGAGTTTCTAGGTCGTGGTCTACCAAAAACCGGCGGTTGCGATCATGAGCACAGGTAACGAAATAGTGGACCTTCAGGGTCCACCCGTCCCCAAAGTGGATACGAATGAACACAACTCAGGGGAGAAATGGACGGGCATTTGGGATACGAACCGGCCCTCGCTCAAAGCCGCCTTAGAAACAATGGGCTATGACGTGATAGATTTAGGAATTGTGAAGGACGAGTACACAAGATGGTTCCTTACACGCGCAAGCAGTTATCTTACTATGTATTTTGCAGCATCGAGACGCATGTCAACACGATTAAAGACGGACTCGCCCGCGCAGACCTTGTGCTCACGACGGGCGGTACGTCAATGGGCGCGTCGGATTTATTGAAGCCCGTTATCGAGAACCATCTTGACGGCACTATACATTTTGGGCGTGTGACGATCAAACCTGGAAAACCCACTACGTTTGCTACCGTTCCGGTGAACACAAACGGGCGTGAGCAGACGAAACCCGTTTTTGCGCTCCCAGGAAACCCTGCATCGGCTCTAGTGTGCTTCTATATTTTTGTTGTTCCCGCATTGAGGAAAATGGGTGGGTGGCCGGAGAAGAAATGCCAATTGCCCCGCGTGCGCGTCCGAGTTAGTAGCCAATCTTCAAGACATGTCGTCATCGTAAAGGCGGGGTACTGACGCCTTTATTCACCCCTAGGTTCTAGAAGCGATGCGCCTTGACCCTCGTACCGAGTTCCATCGTGTCATTATCAGCGCCGGACCGGATGGCCTCATAGCACGATCGACGGGAGGACAACGCTCCAGTCGAGTGGCTAGCCTGAGCGGAACAAACGGACTAGTTGTGCTTCCGCAAAAGCAGGAGAATGGACCATCAGAATTGAATGCTGGTGAGATGGCCGATGCGATTCTCATAGGTGAAATCCAAGTAGAATAATTAGAACAAGCTGTCCTCAGGGAGAGAATGAATATATCTTGAATAGCTGATATCGCAGCGACTGTGATCCTAGTAACTATTTCAGTGCACGGGCGCAACGGCCTAAAGTCTACATTCGCAGAATATGACAATACAGTACAGCAAACATCAAATCAGGAGCTTCTCAATGGCATCTTTGATAGCTCTAATTTGGCTGTTTAACTCGTTCGTTTCATTTGTCGTGATACTCGCCGCAATGACCGGCCGAGTTACATTGCATGCCCGACCCAAAGCCGCCTTGCTCGAAACGTAAACATACGGGACGTTCTGAGCATGTTTTAGTTTTGGTAACGTGGACATCGGCCACTTGGTAACATACCTTGTCTTCGCATAGAAGTGGAAGATGAAGAAGAATCTCGATAGGCTCAGTATCCGCAGTGAGGACGATGAACTCTGCGATACCTCGATTCAGAGTCTTCGTAGCTGGATTTCCGTGAGTTGGGTGAGACAAATAAGGCGAATATAAAATCAAAGACCTTCATTGGCTCCCTTTTTGAGTTGCTTATACTGAGCAGCTTGCTGTACGAGATCCAGTATCTTGTTAAAAGGAAGTAAGTAGACTGCTCATATGAGAAGCCACCTGTACGAACTAACCTGGTTTGTCAGCGTAGCATCGGCGATGGGCCAGGCTTTTTCCTTTTGCGAGTCAGCCATGTTTTGCTTGCAACGACCTCACGAAGTTGATGATCCTTGGTCGATGTTCGAAGGGGTCCTAAGAAGAGCTTGTAAAAAAAAGAGCAATGTCGATCGTATTGTCCGAAGTGGAATAGACTTTATTATCCCACGAACGACCTCCCCAATATAGATTCCGCATATCCTTGCGCAGCATCAACGTCACTGGCGGCTCAGGCTTCAAGTCCCTGTTCGAGTCTCTGCCTTCCTCCGGGCTCTGGCAAGCCCTACATCAATGCACTGTCGCCAATAATTGACCAAAAACCTGTTCAAAGTTGGCAATAGGGAAACCATGGCTTTGCTTCTCCTTTCACCACTTGGCGATGGCTCCGGTTCAGCACTCCCGCTTCCTATTCTCGTTCTGGCTGGCCTTTGCACCGTATCCGCAGTGTTCTTGTCCGCAATGTCTATATTTCTGCACCTCAAGAACTACCGAAAGCCCATGCTTCAACGGTGAGCACCTTTGGCTTTATAATCATATGCTTGGAGACAGTTATATTCTGGTTTAATGGCTTCGTTCTATCTGTGGCATTTCATCATCGACGCTGACTATACCCTTTCGAACAGAATGGTTATTCGCATAATGTTGATGGTCCCCATATATGCTATTGCATCCTTCATTTCTCTGTTTTCTCTGAACGCCGCCTTTGTCATTGACGCAATTCGTGACATTTACGAGGTTCGTTTACCAGTTTTATTCTAATATTACCGATAATTTACAGAATCTCGCATACAAGGCTTTCGTGATTTACTGCTTCTTCAATCTATTACTCGGATATCTAGGCGGAGAGCGCTCGCTGCTTATTCTCCTGCATGGACGTGAACCGAAGCACTCTGTATTTCCAATGAGTTTGTTTAAGAGTGAAATAGACGTCAGCGACCCATATTTCTTCCTTTTCTTGAAAAGGGGCATCATTCGTATGTTCTCTTTTACTGTATTAACCCTGTGATCGTTTTGCTCAATGCCATACATTTACAGAATATGTTGAAGTTAAACCAATCTTAGCCATCGCAACTCTTATCCTTAAGGCCGTCGGCAAATACAACGATGGAGATTTAAAAGCGAATTCGGGTTATTTATACATCAGTGTGGTTTACAATGTCAGTATATGTCTAAGCCTATACTGCCTCGCATTATTTTGGATGTGCGTTAGTGAAGACCTGAAGCCTTTCCGGTGCGTTTCGTGTCTTCACTTCAGGGAGTATTGTGCTCACATTATTTTCTTTGTTTGCCAGACCAATGCCGAAGTTCCTTTGCGTTAAAGGCATTCTATTTTTCTCATTCTGGCAGTCCATTGGCATCTCAATTCTTGTCGCTGCGGGTGCAATCAAGCAGCTGGGACCATATACGGACAGCGAACATATTTCTATCGGACTGACGGACACACTCATTTGCTTCGAAATGCCTATATTCGCAATTGCGCATATGTATGCATTTTCACATACAGATTACATCGATCGCAATTTGATGTACGCGGCGCGCATGCCGATGTTTTACGCTTTCCGTGACGCGTTCGGATTGAGGGACGTCATAGAAGATTCGAAGGCAATACTTCGTGGTGAGGGAATGGACTACAGAGAATTTGAGCCGGCAGAGGGGTTCATTCACCAAGGCGCCGGACGAGACAGACGAATACAAGCAGGTCTACGGTATGCAAAAGGTGGTCAGAAAAAATACTGGCTACCTATGCCGGCAGATGTTACGGAACGTAATGGGACGTCCAGCAGAGCGGTTCGCGGTATAGGAACTAACGAAGATGAAGAGGAGGTATACGCGCCCCTCTTGGAAGATCAGGCCGCGGCTGTGGTGCATGACGCATATGACAGACGTGACTCTGCGCGAGAAAAGGCCTTAACAGAACGCAGAGGCTTTGAACTCTCCTTCGGCGATCTAGACGAGGACGAAGAGGCGCTCTACAGTCACAGTCGTAACTATCTCTTCGGTGATTACCTCTATCCATGCATCGACGTGAGCTCGGAATATGCACGTCGAGTGATGTGGGAAGAGGAAGAACGAATTTTGCAGGACCAGCGTGGAGCCTACTTTTCTCCGATTCGGGGCGCGCATGGCCTATTGGCTAATGAGAAGCGTCCCGCCGATTATGGTTCCGTCCGCCCCATTCCACCTGTTATGAGTCAGCGCTCTTCTGATAGCTCGAGTGGGGCCAGTTCTACGAAGGGGAAGGGGAAAGCACACAACGGGACTACACGAGGTCCGGATGTGGCATGGAACAGCGGCGGTCCAGTAATCGACAAACTCGATGATCTAACTCCAGCCCCGGGGGGCGGAGTACATTTGGGGTGGACAAAGCATCCGCGGCGCGTTAGTGCTCCCAAGTTGCCGCACTCCCCGGCATTGTCTAAGTCGCCATTGCTCACCCATACCTCCTCGTCACCGTCTGCTCACTCTGTTCCTGTATCTCCATCAGGAGGTCACCGAGTGCGAAAGTTGGCGGTGGACGCAGTTGACCTTGTAGTGGAGAACAGCGCCGCAACAGAGCAGGAGATTGTGCGTGAGCGGCGGCGAGGAGAGCCGGCAGTCCGCGGTGCAGGATGGCGGAAGGCGTATACGCAAGGCCACTTCGTGCCAGACGATAAGGTCGAACACGAGAATTTGGAAGACGCGAAAGGGGTTGAGCGCACAAGCGAAGTAACCAATAATTCCAGATCCTGGCAGGATGATACAGTTATTGAAGTGGGCGACCTGGAAGTGGCTCGCGCCGCGACACCCCCCGTCTACGCGCAAGTCGACGTCCCTGAGCTTCCACCTAATGAGGAGAACCCTTGGGCTTGACATGTCTTTTCAGTTCAGTATTTTGATTCACTTTTTACAATGTGTAGCGATGGCAATTCTAGCACTAGCACGGAACAATAAATTATTGCGCAACTTCTGTACTCGGTTTGATACAAAACAATGCGCTACATTTATCTTTATGAGTACACAATCCCGCAAAATCGGAGGGATACGGAGGTCTGATCGTTATGAAGATACATCGTAGCCCAATTCCTGTGAAAAAACGGCGCTGGCTTTAGTAGCAGTATTGAAAAGTAGCAGTCAAGAGCTACCAGTGAGTCCAACTCCTTCTGTAGGGCCTGCAGCTCTCTTTCGAGGTCTTGACGCTGTCCAGTAAGGATCCGGAGCTTCCTGGCCTCCATCCTGCTCTCAACACCGAGATGCGCTGACGCTTTCGTTACTTGTACATGGCCGGCCTGATAGACGATCAGCATTCAGGTTAAAGTAGATAGTGACCCAATGAGCATGCCTTCGTTTGTAAGGAGTGATATTTTCTCTCGAGTGCTTTCATGCCTTTCTTCGCCCGCTCGATGAGCTCGAGGATCTGCGGTTCGATCTCTTCCGTGAGATCCTCCTTGTATTTCTTTACCGTAGACTCGTTGACGAATACAAACACCTGTTTACTCATTAAAGGGTGCTTTTTGAAAGAATGTAGAACTTTGTACATACCCGTTGGCTTTCGAGCACTCTTCTCATGCGCTTGAGGTCAAAGGTACCATTGCGGAGGAGTTGCTGGGCATCATGTGTCTCAGTTTCGACATCAGAAAGATTCTTGACGCAATCGAGCAGATTCGGGCTGCATTGTGCATAGTCTTCCGTCCTGTGCGCCTGCGAGCCGCCAGCGAAGATGGACTCGCGAGGAACGCGACTCAGACGCGACATGACGCTTCGCGTTGAACCCGGCGACGCGCGTGAGCCTGGCCCAAAGCAGCACAAACATCCCGGCTAAAGCCGAGGGGCTATAAAAGACAAACTTCGCGCTTACGACTTTTTTCTATGGTGTCTCGCCGACCGCCTGAAGCTCCCGCCCCTCTTGTGGGCACAGCGCTTGTCGCTCATGGCGTTATGCATTCTGGTCGGCAGAGCGAAACGTCCCTTGGCCCTTCGGCTTACACGTCACCAGATTCACAACGCTTTCGCATGTGGCTTCCGCGTCCGTTTGTATCTTTCATGCAGCTGAGTCCGCTCTCGGGCGTTGATTCGTTATGTGGGCGAGAGGACGCGAAGTTGTGAGCGGGGTGTTGGGCGTCATATTCCTGTACCTTCCGTTAAACCACTATGTGGTCTTGACGGTTTGGTGAAACCATGATGCAGACACTTTTTTCCGTCTTTAGTTTTTGCTTAATTATTTTGTTCAATATAATAGTGATTCAAAAAATATTAATTGCGAGTGTCACAATGGGAAATGTGCTAATCGGTCGAGCTTATTGTGTCTACTTCCGCCGTCATCGCTCTCGGTCACGATACTCGCTGCCATCATCACTCCCTTCACCGACGTCGAAAATCGCCTCGCTCTCCAGCTCCCTCCCTTTGCCCTTGTAGTGGTTATCATCGGGTCCATCCCTCTCTTGTCCACCCATATATTGGCTGAGAGGAACTGCTTCCTCCGTTGTGCCAATTGTCGTACTGCGTACTCTCCGCCGACGCCGGCAGAACAAGAATAGACCAATCGCTAGCCCAATCAAGACAAGAACAAGCGCGGCTGATCCCGCATTGTAATACGCTTCAAACAGGCAAAAAGTTAGAATTAACGTCTAGTTTTCTCTGATGAAGAACTTGTGATTTACCTTCCCACATTGCTTTATCCTGCTCGGGCGTTTTTCCAGCCGGTATTGGTATCGTTGCATCATTGTTGTCTTCTCCCTCCAGAACAACCGGCATTGGTTTCTCCTCGTCTCCAACTTTGCTTGGTATGCGCGCTGACCCGTCTGCGATAGCAGAGAAATTGACCCCCATAAAGCGCAAGATCATATCGTGTGCGACGAAGGGGAGATCGAATGGCACCATATGTGAAGAATTGAATATTTTAACATAAGTTAGGTTGCGCGACTCAACCCATGTGCCTGCTGGTACGCCGTCAACAGACCATGATTTCGTCTCTACGGTCTATAAAATAAATTAAACACCGTCTGGTAAGGATGCAGCAGACTAACTCACTCCGAGTCCCTTTCCACCAGCCCATTCCATGTCCCTGATCAAGCTTTCGATCCCCACGTAGTTACAAATAAAATCCTGATCCCCCGCGAAAAGCATCACGGGAACCTTTTCAATCAGCCCGGGTAGGATAGTAATTGAAGACGGTGAATTGCGGTTGCGCAACTCGCGTCCAACTCTCGAGTTGCATTCCACCCAGGACTCTGACTTCGCGTCTGCATGGAAAGCACGCACAACGTCCTTGCGCTGTAATAAATGTTTAGCGGAAACCGGGAAACAGTCGATATGGAAACGCACACTGAGATACTTCGTCACGTCAGGCAAGTCAGGCGGCCAGTTCATACCGCATGCGTACTTTTTGTCGTACAAGCGTACGTCATAAACGTTCATACACATTTCTTCACCATCAATGCTGTATACGAAGTCAGTAAACATACGCAACATCACGGGTAGACTTACACCGCGCCGTGAAACGTAGCGACGGAAGTGACCAGCCCTTCACATTTCGAAAGTTGAATTGGCACAGGCCCCGACGTTCGGTCAAGCTCAGCAATGCAGTCTTCAGTCTCCTTGTGGATCTGTTTGTATACCTATAAATTACCGTCTAGTCAGCACGAAGATAACTCTGAAACAAAATTACGGACTCACATCGGAGTTTTCTTCGATAAGTCCATGTTTGACCGAATAATCGAGGTATGCCGGATACTGGTGTCGTGCATCAATCCATCCATTTCCGATTGCCAAACCTTTCAGACTGATACCCAAGTCGGACGAAAGTACAGCGTCCCCTGTGAATTCGCATGAGAATTCATACTGAAACATGTAAATCAGGGATAATGCCGGCGCACCTATATACGGTATGTATTGTCCGGCGTAGCTTTCGCCGCCAATATATGTCTATCACATGACGAAATCATCAGGTTTGAATTGGAAGGCCTAGGGGGTGAACTCACGTCCATCTGCTGATATTCTGGGAATACCGTATAGAAATTGCGCATGAATTCCACCACTTGACCAGCAGCCTGTCCATCGTTTAAAATAAGAATATAGATCATCCATGCGATACCAATAAGCGTACATCGGAGAGCTCATGCACAAATCTATCTGTGCTCGTATAAGAATAGCCAGTACCGGCTGGCTGGTCGACTTTGGGTCGTCTGAATAAATAAAAGGCCATGGAAGGGTGCCGCATGCCACTCACCGAAAACCATATTCGTATACTCTTCCCATCCTCCTTCCATTGTCTTTAGACCTCCTTTGCCGTCCACTCGGAACGGACCAGTCTCCATCATCAATCCGTCGAAAGATGAACAGCCTGGACCACCCTGTACAACTTCATCATCCTCTGGAGTACCGTGTCTAAGGAGAAGCGAACATACATTGAACCAGAAGAGAACGCGTTCCTTGTCCGCTGTCCGCCGCGCCTTGATGAGGACAAAGAAAAGATGCGCAGATACGGTTGCAACCGGGAGCCGCGAAGACTCCGGATCCGAAGCAATATGTCCAGCGTAAATGTGTAATGGGTGTGCTGGGTCTTGATGCAAATCGGGCAAGCTAGACACATAGAATGACGCCGCAGACGGTACTAAATACCGGTAGGCAACGGTCAATTATGCCCGGAAAGGTCAGGCGAAAAGACGAAGAACGTACAGTCCGTAGGTGCTGCGCGAACACTTGCCCATGGAGACGCCAAAAGGCAGAATGCAGAGACCAGAAGTCCCAGAGGCAAAGTCTGGATGCCCTTCATTATGAACGCAAGTGAAGGCACACCCAGTGTGTGCCAAAAGTCTACTTCGCACGACAAGTTGTTCAGATCCTTCAGAATAGTCGTGCGTTCGTGGCGGACGACGTGGACCGAATACAAGACTCCACGGTCCCGCGGACTGCTAGTGCTAACACAAAGCTTCGTCTATCCTTGGACGGTTCTATCCTTGGACGTCGAGGAAACGATGAGACTGAGAAAAAAGTGAAGAAGGTGGGGACTCACGCTTGAAGTGTCGGTTGTAAGGGCCGCAGTCGCGACTTTCGATATCATTCTATTTTTGCTTCCGTTGCGCTGCAGATCAGGATCACAAAGTCTCTTTACCTCATTCGTATATTGCAGATGTATAAATGACAGCGCCGAAACAACAAAAGTGTGTATATTGATGCAACAATAGATAGATACCAATAGACAAGCAGCTGCGCAAGTCGATACAATCGTGTATATGCATAAGACGCAGTCCAAACCCTCAAGACGAACTTTTATCTATTTCTTGACCCCCTTTCGCTTGGGTGCCCCGCCTTTCGCATTTTTCGTTGGCGTCGATGTCCCCGCCGAAATGGCAGGTGTAGAAGGCGAAGTAACAGATCCAGTAGCCGGTTTTGGCTCGGGGCTGGGCGATGTTCTGGAGCTATGTAAAATGTTGACAATTACAGACCCGAGGGATCCTGTGACAACGATCAAAAGCCAGCGCGGAACCGTGACGATGATGCTGTATATCTTTGTCAACGCAATGGCGAGATACTCGAAAACAAACTCGCTTAAGGGGTTTCAGTGACTGCTACCACTGGAAGTAAGGCTAGAAAGTCAACCCACCTGCTACCGCCTGGACTGAAAGCCGACCGCCATGGCTCGCTCCGCTCCCATGCGTCCTGTTTCAAGAACAAACGTAGTATTTCAGGGTCGAGGCGGATGTTCCCCGGTCGGAAGAACCGCAGTGTTTGGCCCCTGTCTTTGAGTACCACAAGGAATGGTGCTCTGAAGAAGGACATAAGCTTAAAGCGATAATTACTTAGAACACTGAAAGTAGCGACCTCCATATACCCCATCTCGTCGTTAGTGCCGTTACGTTCATGTAGTCGATTCGCCCCCAGCGGACATGGGAGAGGTCCGCTGCTTCCTGGGTCAAGCCAAAAGCTTTGTCGAACTGTTCATCCACAAACTTTGAGATGCCTTCACGTTGCGCAGCGGACACTGAACTGGAAATTGGAGGTCAGTACGACGAGCAAGATGGACGGTGCTGCGTGAACATACATCACGATGAACCAAAGTCTGTCTTTTTCCTCCTCCAGCGTCTCAAAATGTTCTTCGACAACGAGATCTTCATAACTATCGTCCGTAATGAGCGGAATTCGTTCGTCCCATATCTTGGTCTGTTCGCGCGCGGCCTCCAACTTCTCCGTTATGTTCACACCAACACGACTGAAAAGTGCCTTGACTGGCCCAGTTTCAAGATACGTCGACAAGTCGAACAGTGACCCTCTTGTTGCGGGTTGCACGGCGCGAGTTCCTTCAGCAGCTGTTGACGCAGGCGGGTGAGAGTAGTCGGACCGTTCTTTCGCGACTGGCTGGCCAGGTTTCCAGCCCTCGGAGAAATATTGCGCGGAAGCTCCGCCCGCGAACGCGAGCGCTGGAAGAGCAAGGGAAATGAACCTCATTGTTGCTGTCCAAGATCCTGGAGGTCAGAAAAGATACCTATGGGCCTGTATCACTGGCGGAGTCGAGTGTTCCACGCGGCTGTCGAAACACACAATAAGATAAGATAAGCCCAGGAATTTTCAGGAACCATATTGTGTACGACCAAACAATCTGGTAGCTGGAGCATTATGAAAGTACTATTACTACAAAAGACGGAAGTCCGACCCGTGTCTATCTCTGCGCAAACTACTCTTTCCATGGATAATCGAACTTCGGCTGATCCCTTCGCCTCCATAACTTCTTCCTGTGGAAAAATTAGCTGTGTCTCGCCGAGTACAAAAAACGACCAGATTACATACTTCTTTTTCGTCGTAAAATTCTCAGCGAATACTTCAATGCAATGTTTGGCTTTGAATTCTCGGATAAAGCGAGGATCCCTAGCAACTATGAACAAAGCCTCCAGCAGATATACGCCGTGAACTTACCAAAGCTCGCTAGCTACGCCCAGATCTTTGCAGCATCTCATTAAGGCATTGCTCTTGCAAGCTTCAGTTGCCGTTGGAATACCAGATGGATCGAAGTATTCTTGCTCTCCTCTGGAGACAGCGACCAGTCTTTGCAAAACATGTTCGATGAAGGTTGGAGGGAGAATAGTTATGCCTTTGCTCACCGTCCCAGACACACCAAAGCGTATTCCCTGCTGACAATCTTGGGTCCAACGTTAGTCTCGCTTCTTGGAGCCAGACCCCATCCGCCAGGACCAAATGCCTTGTTCAGAATCCTTCGGTACTTTATTTCGGGCAAATAAATAAGACCGTCTGCAGACATGTGAAGGTTATTAGTTGACATGGTGTTTATTGATGAACTGTGCGCACCGGGCTTCATCTCGATGTCCGTTGGGTCCAAAGGAGCTTGCAATATATCTGCAGCCTCCTTTGAAAATGGCTCAGCCGACAGACCGAAATAACTCCTCGACCAGTCCGTCCTGGTCCCATCGCCCGAGTAGTTTCCCGGCGCCTCCCCGACAGCGGCAGATCCATTAGAGGGAGCTGTTCCATTTGAGTTTTCCCCTATAACCTCATTCGCTCGGACCCCGTTCGTGGAGTTCGATTGCTCGTTGGTGGCGGCGGGATTTCCTACCTCTGCTGTTGCGGTACTGGCGAAGCGCAGAGACGAACCAACCCTCTGGCTGTATGAGGCCCGGTATACAGTCGGTGCCGAACGCTTGAGCAAAGAAAACGACCTTGAAAATGACCCAAGTGACATTTTCGAATACGTGTAGGAGGCAACCGGAAGAAACGTAGTTGGCAGACAGGAAGTGTATTTATACGTAACTTGACGCGTCTCGCGTCTCGGTAAGGTCACCACGATTGACCGTCTCATCCAAGCTTTAAACAGGCTTATAAAGGGAGTGGATCGAGCTCAAGGATGTCGCAGCAGCCCTCAGTAAGTACGTCCCGCCCATCATCAAGCATGTCAAGACCTTCCTCAGTGGCATCCCACCGCACGGCGTCGCGTATTTCTCATCGCCCCGGCTCGCGACTCTCACAACGCCCAGCGACGCGACAATCGACGCGTGTCGCACCTTTGTGCCAAGCCTTGGTTGCACAAGTTACTGGACTTTCTCCAGACAAGGACGAAAACTACGACATTGCTCTAGACTTGGTCATACGGCGTATAGATGCATTCGCTAAACAAGCTGGAGGACAGGACATGCATACAGCTTTGGTCCACCTCAAGAGGTAAGCAGTGGCATGCTAAGCAGGTGTCAGAATTGAAAATATTTTGGGTCAGGTTTGCAAGGAAGGCGCGCATACAATCACACAGCAATCTTGCTGAAGCGCTCGAAATATCGTCTGAGAAACTCAGAATGGAGGCCGAGAAACGAAGCGACCTCGATACCGAAATCAGTACGTCCAAGATATCAGACCACCTGCAACTTCTCGTACGTACCCTTGTCCTTAGTGTTCTTATGTTTCTTACTAAATGCACTTCCAAGATCTGTCTGTCTTCACCTCCGTCACTTTCAACTTTAGCATATGCCGATAGCGTCGTTGAAAAGGCCCATAACCCTTTGCTCGCGTCATTAAATCTCACTTGGGCGGATATTCTTAAAGAAGAACCTTTTTCAGGCCAGCATTGGCAAGGTGCAGTTGGACTGCCTCCAGGAAGCATAGTCGAACAGTGGGAATGTGAAAGCTCGGACTCAAATTCTCTGTCTCCCGTCAGTGATTCCAACGCGGACGCCCTAAGCGAAGTATTTTCTATATTCGATACTAGCAGCTTGACAGATCTGTCTGAGCGTGCCACCACCCCTCCGCCGCCGCGAGTGAGGACTGGACAATATTCATCGCAGGAGGAGCGTTTGGCGGAATCTCTCAAGCTACGTGATGATCTTGAGGCGCTACAAGTTCAACAACACTGGAGAACGACTTGGCGTACAGACGCAGAAGTTGGTCGCGATTTTAGTCTGAGCGAACCGGCAACTCTCGGTAAATATACTGCTTGGTACACCAGATCTCAGAGCACTAATTAGCGAAAAAAGGTCCGGTCTTCTTGAGAACGAGTAGCATGGTTGGGGGCAGCCATTTTTGTGATCCGGAAAATGAGGTATGCAAAATAAAGCAGGGCCTGTGGTGTTTTACAACTGTCCTCTCGCAGAAATACGTTAATGAACATGACGCCGTGCGCGAAATCCTCATGGCATTACAGGGACGTACGAACACAATACTTGAAGTAAATGACGATGAAAACGGCCTTCCCGTTGTTTCTGTGAGTGTCCTCAAATCAGTGTTCGAGGATACTCCTGAGCACAAGAACTTCAACTCAGGTTCTCCTAAATGCTCCGAAGCTACTCCACTTAACACCCTCCGCGCAACACTCTATTTTCTCAGATTTTGCGGATCTTGCCACGTCTCTCACTCATTTAAGATTATTTTCATCATCAATGATATCAGATGTGGAAGAATATGTCGCCTTCCAGGCGAGCCCCTCTCTGACTGCAGAAGCATTTGCCGAGGCTGTAGAGCTACACTTGATCCAATTTGAAGCATGGGCTGCGCAAAGGGAGGAGATGATACTTCGTGCACATCTTCAGAAAGGCAGCAGCACTGTCGTCAGTTTATTAAGCTTGAAAAAAGCCATTCGAGATGAATTTTCAGAAACGTTCAAAGAATTGCTGGAAATCCTCCATTTATCTCTTCCCGACTCGGCCTGGCTAAACAGGACTCGCATACTAACGTATGTACGATCTTCTCCGTCTTCCTTCTCATCTCGGATTTTGGATACGCTCTACGGTGCAGTACAAACAAGGCACTCGTTTGCAGATTCTGTTAGCGCTTTGGCACTAATGCAAGTTTTCCTTCGTACGGCAGAGCCCGTTTGGCGGGTGCTTGGTCGGTGGCTCAGCGACGGCACTTTTATTCCGGAGACCAGCAACTCGGCCCCCGACCTCGATGCGTTGCCTGCAGAGTTTTTCATCGAGTCGAACGAATTGCTCCTAACTGATCCAGATTTCTGGATGTATGGATACAATCTCCGATCACGTTTACTTGCCGAGAGCACTCAGATTCAGCGTTCCGACGTTCCCTTATTTCTTGGATCTCTTGCCGAAAGCCTTTTGAGCACGGGGAAGTCCATCGGTCTTCTGCGTATTCTCGATCACAATGAGAGATACAATCAAGTGGATGGGCCCCTTTCTAGCTCAGTCTGGCCGACTTTTGAAAATTTCATACTAGGTTTGGACACTGTCATGAGGTCATCAGCACATCCTGGCTTGCATAAAAATGGCTTTTCCAATAACGTCTTCTCTGCTGGAGACCTATCGCTATTGCTATCCGACTACCTCCTTCCAATCTGTGTAAATGCAGGAAAGGCTCTTCACGAAGTGCTTCACAAGGACTGCGATTTTCTGTTTCATCTCAACGCCATTGAAAACTTGTTCCTTCTGCGGAAAGGGGACGCTATGTCAGACTTCTGCGACATATTGTTTAATGCGGTGAGCTTGCCGAAGCAATACCTGAAGCGATCGTCTAATCGTCTTTGCTTTTGTTCTCTTTTTACAGATAGACTCGAAAAAGGTCTGGACCGATTTCCACTTCCTCAACTCAGCATTCCGCGATGCTGTGAGCTCTCTGGAGAGAGATTGGATGGACTCAACCCTCGTTCGCCTGTCATATAAAGCCAACAGAATGTCGGATTTGCATCGTTCTGTTAGGATCTTTGACGGGTTGACAGTGCAATATTCCGCACCATTCCCTTTAATATATATTTTTGATGACCACGCTTCTCGGGTTTACAATTCCATTTTTATCCTTCTTCTCCAAATTAGACGGGCAAAGGCGGCTCTTGACAACATCCTTGTGCGAGGTTCCGCTGCCAATTCGGCACGTTCTAGGGATGAGCTAAAGATTTTTTATGCCACCAGAAAAAAACTGTCATGGTTTGTCAAGTGAGTACATTCGCTTTTTATAATTAACCTCTTTCTGTTTACGAAATTTCTTTAGTGTCTTCCTGGATTTTGTTTGTTCCCATGTGAGCATAATGATGCTGCTCCTCATGAACCATTAGTACTCACGCTGCGTAGATCCTACACGTCGAAGTCGGACATTTTCACGACCATTTAAAAACTGCTGCCTCTTTGGACGATTTGATAAGGTTTCACCGGAGCCAGTGAGTCCTTTGGTTCCGGTCTCAGGCAGCCCACATCGAATAACGCGGGTCTGGGACCAATTACAGCCTAGACAGACTAGAAAAGCTGTGTCTACTGCATGAAGAGGTGAGTGACTGAAACAACTACAGCTTCGACTTTGATTTATCAAAGGTAGACTTCGGCACTTCGTCTTGCCTTGCTCTCCATCCTCGATATGAGCACAATATTCAGCGATTGTTTTATCGCATTCGCTGGTGATACGACGCTGAACACTTCTCGTGTATCCGCTACTCGTTCGCGGCGGCATAGGAGCAGGCGCCTTAGGCGCGAGAGTCGCAATATCGTGTCCTTCGCGCACGTCTCTTCGTTCCAAGGAGATGATTCCGAAAGTTCCGAGTCGGATCTCGATGAGTCGGCCATTCCTCCAGAGCTCGCTCGAGACGCCTATTCTTTTGCGGCTCGCTCCGTATCCGATTCTTTCGGGGAAGAGGATTTTTTCAGTCGAAATGAGAAGATCACCAAGGACCTCGATGCGCTTGTCAGGTATATTCGACGAGAGGTCGAACGCCTAGCGCTGACTTCTGAGAGTTCACGGTCATTTGGTGTGCTTGCCTTTTCGTTGCAGGATTGGGATCTTTAGTTTCGTCATGTACTGGTAAGATTACAGATGTATGATTTATGTAGTAGGGTATTATTGTTGAGTTTGCTATTTTAATAGCAGTTGGCGGCATACAGCAATTATTCGTACATCGGGGATCGGGAGGAGCCACAGAAGCTAGCCACTTTGTAAACGCACAACTGTCGCGGATAAACATTGTCACGACATGATGCTCCTAGCGCCTTTCTTGTCCACTCGCCGGTTCATACCACCTAGGAGGATCTTAACCAGCGTTTCGGAGTCCAAGGGGCCACCAACGTATGGCGTGAAATCTACCATGTCCTGGATAGGACCTGTCAGCTATACCGGATGGAGGAAGCAGACTCACTCACCCTGATTCCGTACTCCTTCGCCAGCCCATCATCCAGCTCGCGCAGTGCCTCGGTGGCACGAGGATCGTTACCAATCTGAACAAACTGAATACCGACCTTGAGAGGATGGCCGCGTGAGAAATATATTCGCTGAAGTCATTATGTGCCTACCTGCGAAACAGGAAAGTTCCCATTGTCCAGGCGCCGGGCAGCTTGAACAATCACAGTTTCGGGGTCGTCGGCTTGGGATAACATTAGTTACTTGTGAACACGATATGCTTGAAGAATCGGCTTACTCGGGACGCCATCAGTAATTATAATATAATTCACGGGTTTCACGCGTTGCACAGCCCGTAGGTCTCCTCGACTGACGTCCTGCTTTGCGGAGTCGAGCGTTGACAAGTAGCTTTGTAGAAGCTCCTCGAGCTTTTGCGCAAGCATTGAAAGACCGTTAGGCTGGATACTATCAAATTGACGTTTCACAGATGAAGCACTCTAGCAAGGACCTAAGTTAGGGATACTACATAATCCCGAACTAGGGTGAATGAATACACGCACACGCATATTCTGAGCCGATCGGTTTGAATTCAGAAAGTGTACGTCAATTCCATTCATGTCATATCTTGCTGCGGTATCCGCCAGAGATGCCAGAGCTTCCCTCGCCTGAGCGACAGCAAGTTCGTTAGCAAAAAAATAGAATTACGAGTGGTAGACCCACCTCTGTCCACCTCTCTCCAGCCATTGAGCTCGAATCATCTACGATAAATACTGTGTTGTATCGTCTTAAAAGCTCTAACGGGTTCTCCGTACTAGATGATGCGGAACTTGTGCTCCGCGTGATCTCTGGTGAAGATGAAGCGGTCGCGGGAGTCATAGCATCCGAGTCGGCGTACGGAGTAGTATAGTTGAGGTCGACCTTTTGTCCGCTGCCAATGCCATAGCCAAATACTTCCGGCAACGGTTTCATCCTGGATTCTGGTAGCGCAGTCGACTGGGCTTCCTCAATAGTGAGGCTGTTGGGGCGAACTCCGGCATGTGTCGTGCTCCCTTCGCCTGGAGTGACGGAAGACACAGCCCTCCTGTGGCCCTTCGCCTGATGTGAGGAACCTGGCACGGCCAAATGGCCATCTCGTGTTGCAGGATGTTTAAAATTAGACGACAATGGGTCATCAATGTACACGGAGGTGTAGGGCGGAGGTGCCCCGTTGAGAAGCTCCAAAGACCTCTCTTCCCTGCTAGGCCCAGGGGACGCGTTCGCTGACCTCGTCCTTCGCACATCCGAGGCTTCGATCGAGTGCCTTGCGCGCGGCGCATCAAGGGTGGACCGTCGGGAATTCAGCGAATTTTGGAACGAGACCTGGCTTTGGTTTGGACTCGGACTCGGGTACGGTGAGATGATGAACTCGGGTCCCAATGAAGGCGCAGTCGTTCGTGAACCCCTTAGACCTAATGCTCTTGGCCCGGAAATCAAGGACGAGTCCCTCCGTAACTTGGACGGCGATGACGGAGTGTTGCCCATAAGTCGTCGTAAGGGAGAAGACAAAGAGAGACGACAGTATTCATTCCACTCTCCGACATCGATGAGGGCACAGGTTTGATAATAGTCGGAAACTAGATAAGCATAAACAAAGTATGGACATTCAACTACGATACAAAAGGATTTTTACGTTCGGCTAGTCTGGGGAACGCTCCGTTCGATGCCAGGACTACCATTTGCCGCTCGTGAGAGATGTACCCTCTGATCAAACCCTTGTAAATCATGTTTGCAACAAAGCATTCAACCTCTTCCACTTCAACCCTCATTCCGACCATACGCACGGCGCAGTGGAACATGTGTATCGGAATCCGCGTGCTCTTGTCGAGTAGCACCCATCTGTGCGAAATGTACGTTGTTAGATCGGTCGGTGTGACGCAACTAAATAAACCTACACTTTTCTAAACAGTCCTCTCATGACGAGTTCCCTCGCCCGCTCAAAGACTAGCCAGGCATTAAGCTCAAATAGCCTCTTCTCCCACTTGAACAAAGCAATGTCGTATGCTTTTATATCCGCTTTCCGTATTGCAACGACGAATGGTGAATAAACTTCCGCTAATGAGGGAAATCGTTCAAGTAACTCATCCGACGGGAGATGTCCACGCAGGATTCTCAATGGGATAAGGTATGCAAGTATGCGCCTATAGTGTTTTACCTAACTTAAGCGAGGATGCAGAATCTGGTGACAAGACTCACTGTTGATTCGTCTGTGCACCATCATTGTAGCAATTATAAAAAGAGTGTGTCAACTCCTGCTCGGCCTGCAGAATTTCAATGAGTATAAGCTAGCTTTGCCGACTGCTATTTGGCTCGCCTTCTCAAAATCTTCATTAAGAAAAGCGATGACACCAATGTAATATCTGAATGTGACCTAGAAGGCGACGCCATGTTAATCTCTCCCCACTATCAAATGCAGGTTACTCACTTGGTGAGCCCTTGGATAGGACGACAAAGGAGGGATGTCCTTGTTCGCTTCTAAAGCGCGCAGGATGTTTCTAGAAAGAGCTATACGTTTGACCTTGAAAGATATTAGACCGGGCTGAAGAACTGGACGGCCAGCTCACTCGAAAATAGCATTTTATAACCAAGCCCACTACATAATAGACGCCCCATTTTCGCGACTCGGCGGCTGGTGAGGTCCTTGTCATGCCGTCCGTCTGAACCAATTCAACAGATAAATCAAGTCTTGGCGTACCGGTCTGTCACACAATGTGTGAAGGCCTTTGTAATGATCCGTGCTGCTTCCTCCATGCACTCAGTTTTCTGGGTAGCTATATCTGCCTGACAGATTTCACATGAGCAACAAGCAAGAATCGGACCAACAGACGCCAACGCACATCATAGGCAATATCTCTCAAGTCCCTCAAAATGGCGAATAAAGCGGAAAGCGTCCAACCCGTGTTGTTCGTGAAGAACCGGTAGAATAGACTGTTGGCAAGTTTAACGTCAATATATAAATATGGAACATAGGGCCGAGCAAGGGAAATCTGCACACGAGACAAGCTGTGAGTGCTCTTTAAACGCCTCGGCCGATTTGTTTTTCGCAATGCAGTTCACGACCAGTGCATATGAGATGGCAATTTCGTCCCAAGGTGCGGTTAAAGAGCCTTCGTAGGCCGATAGTGCCTGGCGCTATCGAATACTAGCATTAATCAGATGCTCGTCCTTTACCGACACATTACATACCGTCGGGTTGCGAAACTGTTTTATCAAGTCTTTTGCATGTGGACTCGTTGGCCGCAACAAATAAGCAAGGTGTGGGCCCTGTTGTTGAGCTAGGGCCGTTCCGAGCATGGACAGGTACTCGGCAAACGTAATGGCCATCGCGAGTACTGTTATGTTTTTTAGATGTGCGGGTTTTTTTAACTGCGGGCAGCTGATAGGGCGAGATGATAGACACTCGAGGACCAGGTCTGTTGAATGCAGTCGGCTGCAGCAACACAACTTGCGCCGGTCCTGAAAGCACCAAGCGCGCGCCGATTTCGGGTCACCGCCACCGCCGTCCTCGGACTCCGAACTAGTAAGTACTCTCTCGAGTCCATCCACCCACCAAAAGATTACTCTCATTTCATGGCTCTCCAACCCTCTCTGAAGCCTTTGCTGATCGCGGGGAGGCCAGATGCTCCCCACACGCTTGACTTCTTCGGTACGCCTTCGCGCAGTTAATTCGTACATTGCATTGAAAGTTATGTACATGATTGTACTGTATGCATCATCATGCCTTCGGATACAGTGGATTACGTCTGTCCTTTCAGGTATGCATGTTCAATTGAGACACTGATGCGGGGAATTTCCTTGAATAATACGCTTACTTTACTCAGTGCTAAACTGGCGTTTACCATTGATAATGTATTGAAACCCCTCCTTGATACTGGAGGACAATACGATGGTAAGGTCAAGGCCATCATCCGACTTCAAGTCCAGCCTTGGCATAGCTCGTCGACGTTGACACATGAGTCTGCTTTGGCCGTAAGGCAGATACGATTACATCAGTATGGCGGATCTAATCCGACTTTTCTAAGGTCGCTCGCGTTGCTCCGGAGAAGTTCTGGTCTTACTCGGTCGAGGTGCAAGGGTTTGTCTCTGGAAAGGCAGACGTTTATCTGATCGCGCAATACAGCTATTCAGGAACCAGAGCGACTTTTTCGATATACCAACTGCTGATCTGTCACCGACACAAATTCGAGACAAGCTTGTTGAGCTCGCCATCACCGTCGTCGGTGCTGACAAGAAGGACGCGCTTAAAGATCTTCTCTCCTTCAAGAGCTCTTTGAATGGAGGAACAGCTGTTACGGACGACCTAAAGTACACAGGTATGTGTAAATATCCCTCGGGCTCGAGCTATACTCAGCAGCAATACACTCCTTTTCCTCCGCTGCAGTTAAGTTCTCTAGACAGAACAGCATACATGTAACTCCCACGGTGCTCTGGGATGGATTGATTGCAGGAGAGATCTCTAGTTCTTGGGGTGAGCGCGAGTGGAGTATATTTTTGAAGGCTAAAGTTGCCGTCTGAAAGATTAAGATGTATGTCTACGCTATAGATGTGCGTAAAATAACTGTGTACTACTATCGCGGAACCTCTTTTCCCGTAAGCATGCTATCAAGGCGAGCGCGAATAGCTTGTGCCTCCGTACGACCCTTGCTCAATTTCATCACAAACCCTACGAGCTTGTTCAGGACTTTGGGGTTGCCTTTCCGCACAACCTCAGCTTCTTCGGGTAATTCATCTATAGCCGTACGACAAAGCTTGTCAAGAATCCCATCGGTTTGCTCGTCACTGAAATCAAGAGCCAAAATTGATAGCTCCTGCGCGAGAGCCGTGGGTGCTTTACACGCTCTGTTTTCTACCATATATCTAAGCAGGCGTTTCCCGGAAGTACCTGGGAAAGACGTCATAGTCACCATCAATTTGACAGACCAAGGCTTACATACTGGTAATTTTTTTGCTTTCTACTAAATCTATCAATTCTCGCATTTGATCGACTGAAACGGGATTGTCTCTGAACGTCTCTTTTCTTGCAATGAGTAGCCCATAGAGATCATGGGTTATCCTGATGATAGCTGTCAGGAGGGTCTGGTATGATATGGGAGAAAGACATCAAACCAGTTGATAGCTATTTTCGGATCGCGATCCTTTGCGACATTTTCGTAGAAAGATGCGAATCCTGGAATCTGTTGACCGTCGAACCCAACCTCCCGGCCTGCGTCAAGTGACATGAGAAAATCTGCGTCTCTCGGGGTAAGACCCTTCGCAAGAAGCCGGGTACGAGATTCTTCTGGGAGGTCGGGCATTGTTGCTCGAATGAGCTCGATGTATTTCTGGGAGGTCCATGATCAATACAGCAATGCGACACACAAGTTCATCAGGGTACCTCTTCAACAGCAATGGGTGGTAAGTTTGGATCGGGCATGTATCGATAGTCTGGCGCGTCTTCCTTGCTTCTCATTCGATATGTCTCCGCTTTGTGTTCATCGAAGCCGCGAGTTTCTTGAGAAACGAACCCGCCTCCTTCAAGCAGTGATATATGACGCAGCGCTTCAAAGTCTGGGCCCATAATAAGCCCTGTTACATACAAGAGAGTACATAGGCATGCTCACTAATGGCCATCATCATAAACCTAACGCTATTGAGGTTCTTGATTTCGCATCTCGTTCCCATGGATTCGCCAACCCGATTAACGGAGACATTGACGTCACAGCGCAGAGAACCCTTCCAAATTGAACGTCAATAAACACACAGAAAGCCAATATATCATTATATCATTACTTGTTCCATGCTGCCATCACTAGATCCAACCGATCGAAGCAAAGTCTGGAGGGTTCTGACATATTCCCCTGCTTCGTCAGGAGTCCTAATATACTGTTAGCACCACTCTACCTTCATTCTAGGGAAAGCTGACTTCATATCAGGTTCCGAGACGATTTCCATAAGAGCGGACCCAGCTCTGTTCGAGTCAATAAGCGAGTGTTGACCTCTTATATCAAAAGCGGACTTTGCGGTATCCTTACATAACTCTGTGTCAGAACAAAGAATCAAGATATAAAGAGGACATCTTGTTCACTTGCTCCAGTTGTATCTGCTTTATATTGACTGAAATCCCACTCTGGCGCAGTTTGAGATGACCTCCCTTTGCAAAAGGTGCTTCAATGTCGTAATCAATAAGCGTCTAGAGATTAATCTACTATGTTGAGTAAAATCGTACCATAATGTTGAGTGATCTGGTAGCCAGCAGGGAGGTCGGAGTAAAAGTAGTGTTTCCGGTCAAACGTGGAGCGAGTCTGGACGTGCGAGCCTAAAGCGATCGCCGTACGAAGGGCGAGGTCTACACAAGCCGAATTCAACTTCTAGAATGATTTAAAAATATAAGATAATTTGAACACTATTGTGACATATAAACAATGCGAAAACAAAGTTGACTAACAGGTAATGTGCCAGGGAAGGACGTATCATAGACGTCAACATGGGTATTCGCCTTTTCATCATAAGTAGAGGTCCATGCATCTGCCCGAGTTATTTTTTTCCAGTCAGATCGCGCCAGGAATGGGACGGAAAGAACGGACGAGAAAATAGTTTTGCCCGAGATTTGATTTGAGCATGAACTTCGAGACCTATGACAAGCTCCCAATCGGACCAACTAATTACATCTTTGGTACACGTCTTCGTAGAGAAACGGGAGAAACGCAAGGCGGCTTCGGGCTGTAGAAATGCCTTAGAGCATTGCTTGAACATGAAAGCGATATTAAGCAGTTGCTCGACCTTTTCCGGCCCGCGTAGACTGGTCCGTGGGAATAAAGTCCAGCCAAAAGTCGTGAGAACTATTGATTCAATTAGCACGTGACCGAGAGAGACGCGCTTTCGATCGACGCGTCTCGCTTGCCACCAGACTTTCTCAACTCCTGCTGCCACCGACACAACCTACGACATTCCCCTTCCAACACAAGTACGCTCTTTATCAACTGTATAACTATAACGATGCGCAGTCTCTCTTTCATATCAGCCTTCGTCTTGGTTCTCTTTTCCCTCTCTTCCCACCTAGTAGTATCTGCCACCTCCCTTGCCCGCCACCCCAACTCTGAAAATCTCAAGAAATACTACACCCGAGCTCATTCCCTTGAAGAGAACTACCATTTTGAGCAGAAGGAATGGGAAAGTGTCAATGCTACAGACCTCAACTACAAGTATGACTATTCTGCCCCGAAATCGCGCGACCCGAAGTCTTCGAGCAAAACATCCCAAAAGTTCACTCTAACTGGTACTATCGCCCATCTTGTGGATACGATTTGGAATGGAATGAAAGGCACAGGAACCGCAGAGACGGTAAAGATCACCTGGTAAACTTCCTCGCGCAAATCACTCGGAGCGCCTTTAACCTATTTTCTATCTTTGGAAGGTATACGGGCCATGATCTCCAAAATCCTAGCTGCTGGTCCAAACCTGAATGGGCGCCCACTGTAAGTGTATTGTGTATTGCTAATCAGAGGAGTATCTCCCCTTTATTGACCTTTACAAAGGATGACTCTTTCGCTTGTGCGTTGACCTTGAAAGGTTGGGAGTCGCAACCAAAGTGCTTTAAGTTTCTCGAGCGTATGTATTTCTTCGTACGCAATCACCCATCGACTTATCAAAAATCTTTACCACGTCAGTTTGCAATGGGCCAAAGAAATGTGTATTCGTTCGCGTTGTCGATTCCTGTGAGGGTTGCGCCCCGGGCTCCAAACATGTCGACCTTACGAAATCCGCATTTGCACAACTCGCGAACCCAGATGAAGGCATCCTAAATGTACAGATGAGGCAGGCTACAGACCCAGACCAATGGTTTGAGGATCTTTGGGGACCAGAGCACTAGATCGATTGTTATTTTTATTTATTTTACCACTGGATGTATGACAACGTGGTGCGCATGTGACTGAGAGACAGGACATGTGCAATTTGTTTCTGTAGACTATTTCACACTATGTACTATTAGAGGCTCGTTAGGTTTACAGTAACAACCATGGATACAAGAACATGTTACTTCTTCCCCAGCGCCACTGACAGACCTACGAAGTTAGGCATGGATTGTCACCCTCTTTCTCTTTTTGGCGTCAACTGCTACCGCCTTATCCCTGATTTCCTTTATTACTGCTTCACTGTTCATACTCTCTTCAAGAAATGATGCGGTCCTTGAAGCATCTTCCTGCCGTTTGAGATAACGCAAAGCTGCAAGGTTGTAACCGACCATTTCCTTTTGCTTCAACAGAGCATTCCGCAGGTGTTTGCGCAGGGGAATCAGCGACGGCCGTAACGCACGATGTGTAACGATTTGATGATGATGAGTTTTCAGTAGAAAAGCCACAATACGAGACACTAATGTGATATTTTGCCCCTAATCTCATTGTCAGCTTTGCCGAGGCACTGTCAGTAGAAATAAAGTATACCTTTTCGGCCCATTCGTTCAGGTAATTCGTTAGGCTCAATACTTTACCGAAAGGGAGGACCAGCAGTGCGTCTAACAAAGCGGTGCTGTGTATTTTTTCGACGATCATCAGCACGTATTGATCGGGCTCCATGTTATATGCTGCCAGAATGGGGTTCCTTGGAGGGGTTTGCAACTTTTCAGCCTCGCTAGGCGACAGCTTCCCTTTCGCTTCTTGATAAGCAGTGGAAGAAGCGCGTTCCATGTCGGCAAGCTCAAGCGCCTCCATGATGCGCTCACCGTCCATAAGTGTTTCAGTTGTCTGCTTTGATACCGAAGTCGCCTCGGCAGCAGGCTGCATTGTGCCATCGGCATCGTGTGGGCCGGATCCAATAGCCTCATCTGAGCGGTTCATTATTTCAACAAGTCCACTTTCGTAAATCTGTTCAAGGTCACGTTCGCGCTCTTCCTCAAGAAACAGCTGCAAAAGAAAGGTTTGTAATTAACAACTTCGTGCTGCTGCTGCACCTATTGGGGACTTACAGGCTCATCAAGCTTTTCCCAAACGCGAATGGACTTGTCATGGGAACCTGTCACCACAAATTTACCTTGGTGACTGACAGCCAGCGCCCAGATCTCTCCGTGGTGTCCTTCCAATTTCTGAATGTTTTCAAACTAGACCGAAACTCATCAGACTTCAAGGGATGTATGATGGGAAAGAATGGGCCTCACTTTATCACCGTCCCAATATTTGAGAAGCCTGTCTTTGCTAACAGTCCAGAAGTTGTGCGAATCCGAGCTCTTTTCAAAAGCTATTTGCATGATACTCTCGTCGTGCGCAAAGATGGATTTATGGCAGTCACCGAAGTCGAGGCCCCAAATCTTGACGTTTTTGTCCGCGGAGCAAGTAACGATGAGCTTGGAATCATCTGAGATATCCATGGAAAGAACGGGAAGCTAAAAATCATAACGCTCAAACTTATGCCTTGCATGTAAAAAGGAGGGAAAGGAAGGGGAGATACCTTGTGGCCATAAAGCGATAAGAAAAACTTCAGGGTGTCTTGGTAAAAGATTTTAACTGTTGAGTCCAACAGTGACACAGCAAGCAGTTTCTGGTTCGGGCTGTATCGCACGCTTAATATATCGTCTGTCATCTTCAGCGTCCGTACATGCACCAATGACCGCACAGAGCCAAGTGCATATGTAGAACCCGCGTCTTCCCGTTCGAATTCCCAAAATTTAACATCCTTGTCTGCACTGCCCGTTACAAGCGCCTGCCCGTCCGGCCGTATATGCATTGACCACACGGTGGAAGAGTGGGCTTTGATCGTCTCCAGTAGAGAAGACGATGCAAGGTCGAAGAGCAGGATCTCGCCGGTCTTCGTTCCAATAGCTATCTGTGACAAGTCATCCGTTAAAATATCCTGTTGTTTTGTATGCACTGCTGACTGACCTGCCGATCTCCAGGCAAAAAAGTGCTACAAATTGCATAAGAACAATCTATTGTTCGTATGCACGCCGTAGTCTTCATGTTCCATATCTTTAGCGAACCTATAGGTATGGATGCTTGAACAGGGAAGCCAGCAGCAAGTAAAGTTAATCCTGACCGTTTGACGCTGAAGCTAGAAGCTGGTCATCGGAACTTAGGCATAGAGTCCGTACATCAGCGCGGTGTCCAGGCATGTCGAGCGAATAAAGCCGTGACGCCTCAGGCAATTCATCCTTGTTCTTTGTCGGAGTCGGAATATTGTATACCTCTAGCGAATTTAACGCAAGGGCGACCAATAGCTATAGATGAGTAAAAAAGTAAGTTGACATAACATACTAGTGCCGCAGAGCTAGGCGCACATGTGTTCCTCTCTTTGCATCTGTTTCTTCGTCAGAGAAAGAAAAAGATCTAATCTTTCCGCTTGCTCGCACTACAAGATACGGGGTGAACAAGTCAGTGAGGCCAACTTGCCCACTGTCAACGTCCATGTCATCTTTGGCGTCATCCTTCCCGTCTTTTCCTTTTGCAGATTTATCGTCACCCTTGGCTTTAATCTTTTCCCGTTCACGCCTTTTCCTGCGTGCCTGTTTTTTCCGGATCTCTTCCTCAGTCCGTATGCGGAATATGTCAATTGTTTTATCATGACACTGAACAGCGAGCAGTGCTCGCGAGCGGTGGAAAAGGACTTGAAAAACTCTGTGTCGAGAAGAGAGGGGAAGAACCATCACGAAGCGAATCATTTTTGAAACCTGTTAGAAAATGAGCACAGGCGCAAAATGTCTTCAATATTGTACGTACTTCTCCTTCACTGTTCCCTTTCAATCCTTCGCCGAGAGCATCATGGTCAATTTCCCATGCCTTTAATTCTCCTTCTCCCCCTCCAGTGAAAATCAATTTCTGGTCTGGGCTGATATCCAGAGTCCAGATTTCCGTGGGATGCGCTACAATTGTCTGCACGCAGTGTTGTGTGGACAGATCCCAGAGTTTCATAAGTGTGTCCTTGGATGTTGTTACAAGGAAGTCCACGGACGAGGCGGTCGTGGACGTGGAAGCCGAGTACGTTGGCGCAATGAGGAACCGTGCCCCAGTAATCTGATCGCGATGACCACGCAGTCTATCAATCTACCGTGAGACGAGATTTGGGCGATACGGTAGCCGACGCACCTGAAAAGTCCTGCTTCGCCAACAACATCCCATAGAATGAGGTCTGTGTCTTGTGAACCGGACGCGAGCCTGACTCCGGAGTGGTCGAAGCACAAAGCGGTGACCGCTTTCTTGTGCCCATTGAAGGTGGCGACAACGCCTTTTGTTTGTGAATTCCACAGTCGTATGGAGCCGTCTGCGTATCCTACCGCAAATATGTCCTTTCGCGGAGATTGTTCTATGCATGTAATTTCCGCACGGTGTCCAGTCTCATGCCATAAAGCGAGCTAAAGGGAGGGATTAGCACAAATGAATACACACATAATAGCAATACATACCATCTGCGCCTTTTTGACGTCCCACACGAGGACATCCTCGAGGGCGGGAACATAAACAAGCTTACCATCCCAGACGGAATTTGAGCTCGCGCTGCATACGAGTCCGAACGCCTGGCTTTTCTTGTCAGAGACGGTAGCAGGACCTAGAAGCAAATAAAATATCGCAAACCTCCGTTGGACCGTGTCGAAGATAGCTTTTGACCATGGTGGCAGGAACGAAGCTTGTGAGTGAAACTCGAGAGGACAAGAAGAAAATACAGAAGTGCGATCATGCGTCCCCCGGACAGTCCAATCGGGGGTCCTGGTACTATTTTGCTCAAATAGGAATTCCGACCGGACTCAGCGGAAGTGATTCGGCATGCCTCCGTTATCTTTCTCGACCACACGTCTTGCGTTCAGACGTTCGTCCTCTCTTTCCCCTGCGGTAATGGCCGTCATGGCTTCCCCCGCGGGCCCTTTGGCTGCAAACAAGTTTCTTTCTTTTGTCGACGCGTCACCAACTCCCTTCCATGCCGTGCAGAGCGCAGCGTTGAGGCTTGAGAAAGCTGGGTTCTCTAAGGTATGACACCGTATTCACCTTCTCATCGTCGCTTTCACTTTCGCTTATCTTGGAATACTGGAGATCCTGGAACAAGACAACTGGGACTTGAAAGCTGGTGGAAAATACTACTTCACGAGGCTAGTTCGTTGACCAATTCGTCTGACGACGTCTGACTGGCATCGCCTCAGGAACCAGACTTCTTTGTTGGCTTTCACGCTTCCTCAGAAGTGGAAGCATGGGACGGGGATCTCCATAGTTGCGACGCACATCGACAGTCCTAATTTGCGCATCAGGCCAATATCCAAACGCTCAAGTGCGGGCTACCTTCAAGTCGGGGTGGAAACGTATGCACGTTATATCTAAGCTTGGTTTGTAGATTTATCTTACCATGTCGCATGTTATAGTTATGGCGGTGGTATATGGCATTCATGGCTGGATCGCGACCTCTCCATTGCAGGCCGTGTTATCACGTCAGACGGAAGTGGTGATTTCAGCTCAAAGTTGATCAAAATAGATCGTCCAATAATCCGCATCCCTACCTTGGCCATCCATCGTTCGCGTTTCCCTACTCAACTCCAATGTTTTACGTTGACACACAGTTACAGTTGATCGCACTGCAAATGAGTCGTTCAAACTCAACCAGGAAACCGAAATGGTTGATAGGTTCTTTCTCTCGACCTCCGATTAATACTAACGAAATATCCTAGGTCCCGATACTTGGTTTGATTTCGTCGCAACTCAACGCGCTCTCAAGTACGGACACCAAGGAACATGGAGAGCTGAAAACAGCATCAAGCATACAAGGTGACCACCACCCTGCCCTTCTGTCACTCCTTGCACAAGAGCTCTCCGTGAAACCTGAGCAAATCCATGATTTTGAGTTGTACGTCGATCATTAAGGTATAATCCAGCTACGTTACATGCCAAATGCAGGCATCTTTACGACACCCAGCCGTCAACCCTTGGTGGTATTAACAACGAGTTCATCTTTAGCCCAAGGATGGACAATCTTGTGTCCTCGTGAGTGGTACCGTCATTTACCCGAAGTTATACTCATTGTTTCGACGATATTTTGAGTTTTTGCGCCATAGAGGCCATGACGCAGAGCGTCTCTTCCGGAGCTTTCCCCACGCTTGAAGGAAATGTGAATGCCATAGCACTGTTTAACCACGAAGAAGTAGGCTCGGTCTCTTCGACTGGTGCAGAATCATCGATTGTTCCGTCACTGTTCAATCGGCTTTCCCCATCTGCCGAGGCTCTCAACCAATCCATTGCACGATCGTTCCTCATCTCTGCGGATATGGGACATGCTGTCCACCCGAATTACACTAGCAAGCACGAGGAAAACCATAAGCCCGTAATGAATGGCGGAATTATCTTAAAAGTCAATGCAAAGCAAAGATATACAACGGACGCTGTTGGATCCTTCCTCGTCAGGAAACTAGTGGAGAGTAAAGGCGGAAAAATACAGGCCTACGAAGTCCGGAACGACATGTGCGTTCCTTATCTTCATATCTAATTTCTGTACGTCTCGTTTCTGACTCTTTTCTGCTACAGGTCGTGCGGCTCTACAGTTGGACGTAAGGATCGCATAACTTGTACAATGCGGAGGCTAATCAGTAAATTCCCTTTTGTCAGCTATGCTCTCCAAGATCGGCATTAGGACAGTCGATGTCGGCAACCCTAGTGCGTACAGGTTGAAAGTTCGGATGAGAACGAGCTCCTTTCGCTGACTTCTCGTGCTCTCTGTAGTGTTGTCCATGCATTCTATCCGGGAAACCGCCGGGTCCCATGACGTCCAAAATGCGATCGACTTGTTTTTTGCTTTCTTCGAGGGCTTTGCGGCGTTGGACAAGAGCCTGCGTGTGGAATAGTGGACTGACACGTGTACTTTTGCCAAAACGTGGGAATGAAGTGCTTCTAATGGAATGATCGTCAATGATCGACCTTCGCGAAATGTGACACGTCATTAGTTCCGAAAGCAAACCGAGCTGCATAAATAGTTACTTACACGTCCTCCCATCTCTTGCGTCTCCCGCCGTTTGTTTGTCGACCTGTGTCGAGTGCGTCCGTGATGCGCGTTTTTAGCAGTCTCCTTATAGCTATCACGTTCGTTTCGTCGTGTGTGTCCGCGCAGGAGTTCGACGCAGGCGTGCCCAAGCAGAAGCACAGTTACCAAGTACGTCGCATCGTTTGCGCCTATAGCCGGCACCACCGATCACTAGGTGTTCCTACAGAGCGATGTTGCCCGACTTCGGAAGATCGTGATCAATAGGTGGGCTCACTAAGCAACGCCTGTAATAACATACTTGGCTAACATCATGGTCGTCGTCAGTCTCTACTCACATCGGTGAGTTTCGCTGTTCCCGGCGTGCAGATGTATCAGGCCTTATTTTTGGTTATAACAGTGATGTCTTCCTTCGAGAGTTGATCTCCAACGCAAACGATGCCCTGGAGAAGCTCCGCCTTACCAGCCTGACTGACAAACAGGTATGGGACGGGACCATGCCGTTGAACATAACAATCAAGGCGGTCAAGAACGAGGATGGTCCTGGCGGACGTGTCGTCATCGCAGGTAGGCCGTTTCGTGTCAAGGCAATAAAAGTGGGACTCACTATTTTACTGATAGACACCGGCATCGGAATGTCGCCGGAAGAGTTGACTGCGAACTTAGTATGAGAAGTTCTAAGGCAAACGCCTGCGATGTGACATTTAATCACGTAACTTTTTGTAGGGCACTCTCGCAAAATCCGGTACAACGGAATTTCTACAAAAGGCAGAGAATACGGACGGGACTAATTCCGGAAATCTCATCGGTGCTTTCGGTCTGGGTTTTTATTCCTCTTTCCTCGTAGCAGATCGCGTCTATGTAGCAAGTCTCGCTCCTAAAACTGCACAGAACCCCAACCCAGTTCAGTACGTTTTCAGCTCATCGGCGGACGATAGTGCATTTGAAGTCTACCCCGACCCACGTGGGAACACGCTGGAGCGAGGGACTGAAATTACGCTGGTTCTAAAGGAAGATGCGTTCGAATTTTTGGACACTCATAGACTCCAGGAGCTTGTGTACGTTATCATCCCTGATATGTGAGATCGCACCTGACTTCTTAACAATATAGTAACAAGCACTCCGCGTTCTCGAGCACTTTCCCCATCTATCTTTTCAACCAATATGAAGATGAGGTGCCTGTCGAAGATGATAACATACCGGAGTCATCCCCCGAAGTGGATCTAGAAAAGAGTGAAGCTCTTGACGAGAATGCGGACGAGGATGAGGCCGTTATCGAGGACGTTCCCGACTTCGAATCAGGGATAAAACAAGGGGAAAAGGTTGCGACCAAGAAAGTTGTTGTTGATGAATGGATGCATCTCAACCCGTTACCTCCGGTCTGGCTAAGGTGAGGTTAAAAACTAAGGAGTCTAGACGCAGTTCGCTAAACTTGACTTAGGGATCCGAAAGAGGTCACGGACGAAGAATATTCGCTCTTTTATCAGGCCACTTTCCGCGACTTTGTAGCGCCTCTCGCGTGGCAGCATTTCTCCGGTGACACTGGTTCTGGGGTATCCTTCAAAGCGATCGTATACATCCCTTCACGCCTGTGAGTTGTGGTTTTCTGAGGAAGCCAAATCTACTCATTTCCCAACTGGTATAGTGATGAGAAGTACTGGTCAGAGCTCAGTGCCCCGTCAACCAACGACATTCGCTTGATGGTGAAACGTGTCTTTATTACGAATGATCTCGGAAGCGACGAACCCTTGCCCAAATGGGCGAGCTGGGTCAAGGTCATTATTGACGGTTTGTACATGGCTGTTCTCTCGTTTCTTGACGAACTTGGTTCAAATTAGTCTTCATTACAGCGGACGACCTCCCACTCAACGTCTCTCGCGAGACTCTGCAGAACTCAAAATTCCTCAAGCAGATAAAGCAAATTATCGTTAAGCGATTGATCCAGCTCTTGACTAGAATTGCAGTCGAGGACCCGGAAAAGTTTGCTAAAGTCCAAGAAGTCTATGGATCCATTATCAAGCTTGGCGCAGTCGAAAGCTCATCTAATAGAGAGAAACTGACTGCCCTTGCGAGATTCAGTACAACTCAGAGGAACGCGACGTCCTTGGATCAAGTAAGAAATTCTGACAATTATGCTGTAAACCCACAAATCCAACCGTACTATCTGCAGTACCTTGAGAATCGCAAGCAGGGTCAGAAGCAGATATTCTACCTCGCTGACGTCGGCAAACCTGTTGAAATACTAAGGAAAAGCGTCTTCGTTGAAAAATTAGATGCTCGGGTGAGTAGGCCGATTCTGAGAAGGCTGAAGCTCGCTAAAAGTACCCAACAAGGGCTATGAAGTCCTTTTGCTGAATGAACCTTTAGATGAAGTGCTCTTGCAACACCTCAAGCGGTGGAAGTATGTGGTTTGTGTTTTTGAATTATTAGGAGCTTGTCTAAACAGAGATGTTCAGGAAGATTCCTTTCCAAGATGTTGCGAAAGCTGGCCTGAAATTTGGAGACGAAGGTGCGAGTCCGTTATTCTTTGGAAAGGATACTATACTGATGGCATTGCACCCCAGATCTTGACCCCGAAGACGAGAAGGAGCGCGAGAAGGAACTTGCAGAGAAATTCAAACCTCTTCTTGTGTGGCTTAAGGATCAAGCCAGCAGTGTCGTGCGAGATGGTCCGAGCTTTATTTATATCCGCAAGAAGGCTGCTAACAAGATCCTCCAGTCATTATATCTAACAGGCTTGTAAAGAGTCCATGTGCTATTGTTGCGGATGAATATGGCTACACTGCGAACGTGGAAAAGCTAATTAGTACGCGTGCATTTTATTTCTTACTATTATCATATGAATGTCTATTTTCTCTCAGACGCTGCAAACAAGCGACAAAATCATGGTCAGGATGTCATGCACCAATACGCAAAGAAGCAAAAGCTCTTGGAAATCAATCCCAAATCCCCTCTTATTGAAGGTTTACTTCGGCGCGTCGAGCTCCTTCCCGACGAGGATGAAGAAAGAGACTATGATGCAGAGGCTGAGTTGACGGAGGTAGCGACAATCCTAATCGACGGCGCGCTCGTGCGCTCTGGCTTTGAGGTGCCTGATTCTGACGAGTGTGTTCTTTCTTCTTTCTTACTTCTGGTTAAACATACTGATTGTTCTGCCCCACAGATTTTTCGCGCGCGTTGATCGAGTCCTTCGTCGATCGCTAGGCGTGTCTGAAAGCGCCCAAGCAGATGCTACGGTCAAACCTGCGCCGCCCGTTGATCCGGAGCTACCTTCAGATGACAAACCTGTGTTCGACGACTTCTCATCTGAACCCGCCTCCAATGCTCGGAAGAGCATGCCGCAAATCGTATTACCTGACGAAATGGCAGAACACTTCAAGATCGAGGTGGAGGAAGTTATGGATGATGAGGCACAGCCATTCCACGATGAGCTGTGATTTAAATACTTTAGCTACTTCGTGCTTGTAGATAGTGGGAGTTAGTCTAAAGGAACACAGTTTAATCTGTTTATTTACGAGGTTAAACACTGGCAATTTCAATATAGGATTGTATTTACAGTCTGACGTTACAGTGGCTGTGCACGCATCTCTTGGACCTGCTTCCGCCACGCAGGGCATACTTCGCCTACTTACATGACCTCACTCGTTTCTTTCATTTCTTGAAAAGCTGTATATCGTACATTCCTTTTGCAGGGAATAACTCGCCCTTCGTTCGCCCATCAACTATGGCATCGTTCTCTCGTCTGCAGCTAGCAGCAGCTCTGTTGGGTACGTACGCGCACGCATTCAGGTTTGGCACCGGGGACCATCTGGCATGACTCTGATGTGTGTTTTTCTGTGAATTGCTAGAGTACGACAATGATCCGGACAACCCTAGAGCGCCTCAAAGGTCTGCATACGACAGTGCCATATTCGCTCGCCTGAGGAACGCCAACGGGAACATTCATGCAACGAAGGAGGCAGATCGGAGCACCGACTACTTGGGTATTGCTCTACCCAGCGACACTGGCGCACCGACTGAAGTTGACAAAGACTTCACAAGAAGGTCGAAGGCGTCCATAGACATGCTCCACAATCCGTTTGGAGGTGACGAAGAGGAAGAACCCGAAGAAGACCTGGAGGTGGACCTTGCATCATGGGGACTCGATTCACTCATTCCTGACAAGAAAGCGGGCCAGTCGTCGAGGGCTGCTAAAGGGAAGGCAAAGTCAGACACCCTCCCGAACACCCGTCAAGCATCAACCGTTGGTATTGGTCCAAGGCCGGGCGGAAGTCAACCGGCTCATTCTCGCTCAATGAGTATGCCTTTGGCAGAGTTTGGAGAAGGGGGTGCCTTTCTGGATTCAAGGCCGGACGGTAGACGCAATACTATTTCCAGTCCTCTTGGTATCGGAGAGGGGGTTGATCTTGAAAGGCCCGGGGAGCGACAAAGAACATCGTCTCATCCATTGATCGAGAATCTGCCTATACGTCCTCCTTTACATTCTCTTACCTCGTACGACAAGAAACGAGACACAATTCCGTTTCCCTCGTCCGTGCCAATGTCAGGCGAAAGTGGAGTGAACACGTCTGTCATCTCCCGACCTGTCTCCCGAATAGACGCGTTATCGGAGGGACTAGGACCGGGGCGCTCTGATGAGCCAAACCCTTTTTCTGTTCCGCCCCCGCCCCCATCCCGCGCATCGCGGTTCGATCCGAAAACAGTTGCTCATGCGCGCACCTTGTCCAATGCAACAAGGCTTTCAACCGGACCCCAATTAGCTTACAATGACGACGACGAGAATTATCTGGCTCCCCGTGCGGCGTCAAGAGCTTCTGCCCTAGATGTTAAGTCTGTGCGCGATAGACGACTGTCATCTACTTCTTTCCGCACTCGTGACATACTTGACGATGACTACCAATCTGCCTACGGAGATGATTACGCTGTTCACGAGAGACGCTACTCTCGGTTAGACCTTATGCGACCCAAAGTTCTCGTCATGCCAAGTCCCCTGCAAGGCGTCTCTGCGGTGCCTCTATCTGCCGGTAAACCAACTCGTGATGGCTTTCTAGATTCGACGGACGGAAGGCCCATGCCTCCGGGCGCCCGTACTTCACGCCTGTCAATGCTGGTTCCGCCGACATCTGACAATGTGCCTATTGCGGCTAATTCTTTCACTCCAAATCCTCGACTTAGTCTCTCCACCTCACAACTTCTCTTTCGCAATAACCTGGTTGTAGACGGTCAAAGGGATGTTGCGTACAATGATATTGATGGGAAGCTGCGGCGAGCCCAGGAGGAGGGCGAAAAAGTGACTATAGAATTGACAGAGGTAAAGGAGGAAGAACAACCCCCTATCGTTCCTAACACCTTGCCCCTTGCCGAAGAGACGAAGTCATCGAGACCACCCGGCAAACTTTTTGGACGGAGTTTAATTGACGACCTTGAAGCTAGGAAAGCAGAAATGCGAGGCAAGCGAAGGTAAGTTAAACAATGGATACAATTGAACTCCGCTAACCCTTTTATAGGGTATTTACTGGAGATCAGCGGCCGTCCATGATGGACAGAGATGGGATAAAGAGATCGAGCACATTTATTGATCCGGCTACTCTCCAGCTCGGGACTCCCGGAGTAAATCGCGCTGAGCCACCACTTGCTGGTGCAAGTCTTGCCAGGCGAGGCTCACGCAATAGCCAGCCTTTGTTAGCAATTGATGGCGCCGGCCAAATTGCAGAGACCGGGATTCGAGAACCAAAGCTCACGCAAACTCGGTCGGTCTTTGGGGTTGACACCATCTGGGGTAGAGAGATGGCGAAATTGAAAGAGATTGAAGCTCAGGAGAAGGCCGAAGCGGAAGAAAGGAAGAAGCGAGAGGACGAGGAAGAAAAGTTGAAGAAAAATAAGAAAAAGACCAAAGGCAAGGGTAAAGGTAAAGATAAGGACGGATTTGCCGCCGAACAGTACAAGAGGGTAGAGCCATCTCTTTCACCTATTTCCCCTAATGGGCCTACTTCAACTCAGCGCGAAACTAATCCGTCGCTCTCTCTACCCGATATTGCCGTGGTCACTTCGAGGAGACGGACTGCTCCGGTACCCACGGATAATGATTCGGACTATGAAAGCAGCGCCAGTGAAGCGGCCCCTGGACGAGCGGCTCCTCTTGATGAGGTCGTTGACCAGTGGGTCTCCGATGACGAAAAGAAGCCTGTGCGGACCTCTGCGGTCGACTCTAGCTATGCGCTTAATCACTTGATGTCAGGAGACGATAGCGACGAGGATTTGCCGTTGTCGATGGCTCTGCATCGAGCATCGCATAAATTATCTGTTCCAAGGATTGAGCCGGGCGATTCGGATGAAGACATACCATTGTCTTCGCTCCTCGACAAACCAAAAGTTAGCATTCCTTCGATTGACTTCGACAACCCTGCCTCTCCGCATTCCGACCCTTCTATCCGAAAAGCTGGCGCTGACGAGGATGATGATGACACTCCTCTTGGTATCAGAGCTTCACGTCTACCAACTGGTGTTTCGCTTCTGTCTGGGTTCTCAGGTCTCTCTACAGGAGGTGATGATAACGAAGATGACCGCCCTTTGAGCATGCACCCCGCGCAGATTAGGAAGTCGCAGTTTCAGATGTTCGCACAGGTTCAGGCACAACAGCAGCAACAGCAAATTTTCCAAGCACAGATGGCGAACTCCATGGCATTCGCTCCTCCCCCTTCAATGATGCTTATGATGCCCCCATCTGTACCGTTTGTACCTCAGGCCCCCATTCAGGTACAGGACCCCAACAAGTTCAATTCAGTCGATAGGTGGCGACACGGTGTTGCCGTTGAGGGATCTTCGTGAAATTCTTACTCTGTTCGTTTTACTCAGTCGATTTTCTCCTTTATTCTTTCCTTCCCTCGAAGTGGTCGCTTTTTTGTGTGTATAAGTTATTGGACAATCATTTGACAATATTCTGTTCATCCCACTCATCTCCTTAATGCGGTCTTTTAGTAATATTATCCCTCTTACATTCGTTTTTGCTGGGTACGGCATTTGATTACAAATTGCAATCTGGTTACAGTCCGTTTCACCAGCGATAAATGGTATAATGCGAAGTATGATAAGCAAGCCGGTGAAACTAAGGTCAAAGCATGGACTAAGGAAACGAGAAAAAGAGGACAGCAAAAATAGTCCGAGGCGAATGTACTGCGAATATATACCGCGCACAAAAAGTACTAATACCTACTAGCTGATGATACAAGGTTACTACTTTAATCAAATCAACATCGTTCACGTGGGATTGGCTATCCAGAGCTTTCGTCTGGGTACAGTGACAATTGACACGTCGCGGCGGTCCATTTCTTGCTCGATTCTCCTTTGCTGAGTCTCCTCGTCCTCATACTCTTCATCGTCAGGGCGATGCCCTCCGTGCCCACTTGACGATAGGTATTCGTCCTCTTGCGTGGAAAGTGCACGTCGGACAAGCGGCTGGTGGAATGTATAAGGGCTGCGCGAGTCGCTTGGGAATGCATACTGCTCGCCAACGGTAGCAGATAAAGGACGCGACGAAGCGCGTGATTGGGAATCTTGTACCTGCATAACTTCGCGGTGATCCCTAAGACTATTAATGAGAACGACAAGAATCGATGCCCTCGGCGCTCCCCGCCAAGCTAGGAGTAAAAGAATGCAGTAAAATCCGATCGTCCACAGAAGAAACACAACAAATGTGGCCTTGGGGGCACGTTGCCAGAGGGCTACGAGCACAAGCACGCACAAGCCAAGAATAAGTGCATGCAGAAGAACATGCAGAATAGACATAGATTTCGGCGGGAGGACCGGCCGCAAGTCTGAGTTTGGAGTAGCGAGCAGTGGGCCTGAGTCGCCCGCTGGTGTAGATACATGTGTGTGATTGAGCTGGGTAAGTGCGTAATCTAGCTCCCCCTGTAGAACTTGATTAGATACAATTCGTCCTTTAGCAAGAAGCGCAAAGGACTTACAAACGCCGCAACATTCTGTCGTCTTCCAAGCCAGTCAAGGTCACTCAGGCTACGTGGAACACTGGGATGAGCCCCTCCTTCACTCGAGTATCCGGATAGCTCATTTGCGCTCAGTCTGCGCGCGCGGTTTCCTCTATTGAGGACTTCGAAACTGCGTGATGGGCCTGCACTACTAGTCGATTCATGGCCACCGCTGTCGTACGAAGGACGGCTGGGACGTTCTTTCGTTCGGAGACTGGACCACAAGTATCCACCGAAAAGAGAACGAGTCCGTGAGCGAGACTCGCCTAACGGAGATTCCGGAGGCATCCCATGGGTCGCTACGTCTGGAGACGAGCAAGCTGCACGATCTCCGCTAATAACTTTCTCCCTTCCGAGAGTTGTGAGAGCGGTAAATCCAGTTTCGTTGGAGTTCTTCCGCACAACCTCATCGGGCTGGGTAGGCTCTGCCACTGTTTGTTTTGCATCGCTCGATTGTGTGAAGAGAGACAGACAAAACAAGAATGGCGTCAATCCATACAAGGCGACGAAAAAGGCTAGCGCAGCCCTGCCATGGCCCGTTTTCAAGAGGCTTGGTGACGTCGACCGCCTCTCCAGGAGACCACTCGATGTCGACGAAATGGTCGTAAACCCCAAAACCATGCCGGCAATTCCAGTAGCGTATGCTGCAAGGCCAGTAAAACCAGCGAGCCAAGTGAAAATGGGTTGATAGTTGTCAGTTGCCACTGTGGCTGAAGGCAATGACAGACGGTAAAATACAAGCGCAGCCAAAACGAGCGCGACTGAAACCGGCGAGAGAATTTTGTGGCTGACGTGGGTATCAAACGGGAGACTACCCAGAGAGTTAGAATTATCCGGAGATCCACTAGATGAAGGCGATGATGATGATGATGATGATGATGATGATGATGTAGGGGATGCGGGTCCTGAAGTGGAGGTTCCGGAAGTCGAGCTTAATGCTTTCGCGCAAGTTTGCAAGTATTGGACTGTCACGCCGGCGCCGGACGCATCTACGCCAGTCTCCAATACGCCATTTCCGAATCCTGACCAGGATGCATTTGAGGAGCTTATCGACGCAGGGTACGATCGGAGCAGCCATACATCACTCAGATATGTTCCATCGGCACCTTGACCACCAAAGACAATCGTATCGGACCCAATATCAGGGTTAGTACCGACCAAAGCACTGGACGACGATATTGCCACTGCGCCTTCCCGGGGCACTGGAAACTTGGGTGTGCCGGATGAGGGATCACCAGACGGGAGGAGGCGCGTCCAGACGCCATTCTCGATGTTGAGGACATCCTACACTGGTTTTAGATAATATACCCAGGAACAGATAAGATACTTACCACTTCTCCTTGATTGAGACCGCCGCTATCATCCCACAAAGTATTATTGAAAGTCCCGAGAAACATAAATGCTTGAGAGGAGAAGCTCCCTGAAAACGCGTTGTAATTGGGTACTATAACTAAACCCAAAACGCTAAGCAATCACTTAGCAAAACGGACAGAAGAAAAATCACCTGGTCCTACTCGAGGGGCTGGACACCCAGAGGGAGATATATCGGTCTCGGAGCTGATAGTCAGTATGGGCGAGTCTTGTTGTGCGCAGGAGTCGCCACTTGAATTGGACGAACAACCGCCAGTCGCTATGACCCTGGCAGATGGCATGACGGTACCGGCCTGACGTACTCTGGAGGGCAGTTCGTCCGGGAATGTAATTTGCGTCCAGCTTCCAAAGGTACCGTTTGCTGGCACATTTGGTGCTAGCACTCCTGCGAGTTCAAACATCCAAACATCTGACAGTGGGAAGATCGTAGCTCCATCGTAACCCCCAGCAATATAGAATGTATTGTTCGGACCAGTCACAGTTGGGTCTGACACAGCCAACGTGGTAGGATCTATACCGCCCGAAGCACTGTACCTAGCAGAAGGGCCTCCAGGGGATATGTCAATCTCAGACCAGAACTGGTTCGTGTAGTCAAATTCCTGTGAAAGGGCTTAGTAAGAAACGAGACGCATAGAGACTGCTCTTATTTACCCAAGCATCTGAAAGCGGATTTCCGTCTTGGCCTTTGCCACCGATCACAACGAAACCACGACGACTGGGTGACTCGGCGTTAACAGGGAATAACATGAAGGAAATAGGACGCACTAGCTCGCGGCCACATCGTCCCCACTTATGGCCAAACTTCGTGCAGGAGGCTTGATGTCCGCCTGTGCTAGGGGCGGTTTAGGAGAGGACCACTCAAGCGAGGAAACATTAAGACTGGCAGGGGAGGATGAATAAGCGCGAAAAGATGACATGCATACAAAACCCGACGAACAGATACGTTTGCTGGAGGGGGAATCCGTTAGACTCGCCACCGAATATAATGAGGGTATTCGAGACAGTATCGAAGCCTATCGAAGCATATTTGAGACCAGGGGGAGGCGAACCTGAGAGTAAGCTGGTGAGTTCAATCCATTGCAGAGGGGGAACCGAAGTATCCGTGGGCGGGACAACTGCTGCTAAAGTCAACGAAAGAAAGAAAAGAGACGCGATAGTCAGTAGTCTGCTGAATCGTGACTGCGGGCTACAAGCCATGTCATAAGGGAGATATCGTCGAGGATGGTCGAGCCCGCGAGGGTGCTCACGCTGGTGAGCGTTGAGGACACGACGCTCTTCCGAAGCTGCATTCCGCCAGTGACCGTGCGGCGTCCGTTGCCGGTTCACAGACCGTCACGGGCGATCTCGCACTCTTTTCAGAACATTAATCTTATCCTTTTCTTTCCTTTCTACTTATTGAGCTTGTCAGTTGCGTGTCCTTCACAGTATTGTACATTCCCTTAGTTATATGCACAATAAGACAAGTCAGGTTGGGCCGTCAGTCACAGTACTAGTTGGAAGCAGCACCGTAGACAGTCCGCATAATATAGCATAATATAATATAGCATAGCCTCTCCGGTAACGTTGTTACCCTCAGCGTGTGGCCGTCGTCATCTGCGACTCGGAGAGGACAAGCCCAGCCTATTCTGTTGCCGACGTCCTCCATGTCTGATTTCCCACTTGAGCCAGAGCAAGACGATGTCGGTGGTGATGGTCTTCCGACGTACGAAGACCTTGCAGCTCGGAAAGGTCCAAATTCAAGGCAAGCCGGTCAACTCTTTCGTTGCTTCTCTGCATCCTGAAGTACATAAGGTTCGGAAGATGGAAAGGCTGGGTTGAGAAACGGTACACTTTTCGTTACATTTCGAACGTGCGTTTATTTACCAGTTCTTCTATAGAGCTGCCGAGCGATATCTGGACGTCACTCCGGAGGTGCTCGCTCGTCGTCGCGAGCGCGGTTGGGGCAGTGATGTATGCACATTTAGGCATATTATGTGTTCCCTCATTGACTACGTACGTTTTCCTAGGTCTATCGGACTGCAAGCAGTGACGACGGAGAGACTTTCGACAGTCATGACACTCAGCTGCGTTCCGCGTCTTCGCATTCGCTGTGGTCTGGAAATCCCATCCAATCATCTATCACTGAACCGCCCCTGTATCCTCGCGATGAGCCAGAAACGCCTATCCCTGCAACGGGTGAATCCCTCCTTCCCTCACACCTAAAGCTCCATCATTTTGGCTCGAGGTTTCTTCCTCACACTGCCTGGCCTATAAACGCATTGCTACCTCTTATGGGCGATCGCTTGCTATTGATTGGGCATGACAACGGTCTTTCAGTTCTCGACATGTTCCCGAGTGGAGATCCAACAACTTCTGGTCCAGCGGACGCACAAGTGCGAACCATATGGGAAGGGGAGGGGTTAGTCCGAAGCCTCACGCAATTCTTTCTTGACAAACATTTCTGAAGCTATCTACAGAGTCTATCAACTTCAATTGCTTGAGTTCCAGGACACTGGGGACGTTACTCCTACCGGAGTCGTCTTAGCCTTAGTTGGAACTGAAGTCGAATCAGTTAATTCGAAGGAGAACGACGACTCGCGCTCTGTTAGGATGTATAGTCTGTCCAGCCTCACCAGTTTGGCCCGATGGGCTACAACTCAAAAGGTTCGCCCTAAACAAAGACTTGCTGACTGTACAGGGAATTGATAGCGTGGTTGTTCCTGTTATTCTTCTGCCAGAATGCAAAACCAGTCGATCTTCGTCGACCTTCCAATTGGAGTCCTCAGCAGGCAACCACGAAAAAACATAAGCACAACTCTAGCATAATAAAACTCAAGTTGTTTACCTCCGATGCACAGCAGAATTCGGAAACGCAGTGCCCTTACCCTACTCCGTCTTCAGGACGTAGTACCATCCCGCTAAGACGTGGAGAATCCGTGTCATCTGCGGAATCGTGGGATATGGTCGATGAGCTGCCTCTACGTTGGGCTACTGACTTCGTTCCCCTGGCGTCTGCAGGGTCGCGACTTCTCAACTCTAATGTGCTGTTTTTTGAGTTAAAAAGAAACGAGACAAACGGATTACGAGGTCCCTCCCTCTTAGCGGTGGCTACTAAGCAGAGTATCTTATTGTATGAGACGCCAAAAGGCGAACGTGCCTTCCGATTTGTCAAGGTTCGTAGGTCAGTTTGATATCAACATGATGACGACACTAATTCGGTCTCGATCGTAGGAATTTTACGCACCCTTACAGCCCCGCAACTTAAGTTTCGTCCAGCAACGTGTCCAGGAAACGGTCGTTCTTAGGAGCCCATCTAATTCTTCACAGAGGTCGAACTTTCCTGGGGATAGTGACTATAATAATCGCCGATTTTCAGTCCGCCAGTCCCTTGATGTTTCTCGAGACCGCGAGCGATCCACATCTTCAGCTCCAGATTACGGTGCACAACTATCTCTTTTCGTAGTCTTTGACAAGAAAGCGGGGCTCATTCGCCTTTCCGATTCTGCCGTCGGGGAAGTCGAGCTATGTGACGACAGTCCCAAAGACCTATACTCTCCCTTGGGCAACTCACCGCGGAAATCCTTTATCCGTGAGCAGAAAGGCTACTGGCTACCTCCAACATACGAGGAGTTGCCGGTAGGATCTGCGGGCCAGATTAATATTTTACCCGTATATCTGTTAACAAGGGGCAAACAGACGCATGTAGTCTCATGCCCTTTGCTCACGCCTCTATCCACCTGCCCACCGTTGGTGGTGTTGACTTGGAAGTACACTCCGAGCCAGGTTCGCCATCGCATCTGTGCGCCACGTGGCGAACCCGACTTTTTGCAAGTAATAGGGTTCGGAGACGATGGTGTGGAAGTACAGGAAGTACCATTGTCAATGTTTGCCAAAGGTAAGGGGAAAGCACGGGGCACTGAACCTATCCGGGCACATATGGACGTCGGGGGCGATGTCGGCTTTTTATGCAGAGGCGGCCAATGGCACAAACCTTCCCGCTTTCTGTCTCGCGTCGATTCGTTCATGTCCTACAGCACGGCAAGCACAGCACACCCGGATAGGCGAGACGATGAGAATGGGTTTTATGCATGGCTCCGGCGGGACCTGGAAGACTGGCGGCTGTTCTGGGTGGGCGGGTTGGAGAAGGGTAGCGTTGAACCCTACGTTTAGAACCAGCTACTACATACGTTCCGTAAAGCTAGCCTACTTTCACCGGACTTGTATGTCTTTTTGAGTTTGGTATGTCATCCCGGTTTGCATTGCATGTAATTAACTTAATTAGTACAGAATTTAGTCCACGAGTGAATGAATGTTCGTTAAGAGATTGAAAGTGTCCATAACACAGAACCGTAATGAACTAATGAACTGTTGTACAAATGCTAAGCGTGAGATAACCTACGAGTAGCTCTAGCGGAAGTCGAGGGAGAATCTTCCGAAGTGTTGTTCCCTCTGAGCACGACGAATGATCGACGCCCTTCCTCTTCGGCAGGAACTTCAGAGTTTGATAAATTGGATGGAGCCGAGGGCTTCTTGTCTCTGAGTACCTGAAAAGATCGACCGCCACTCTCACTGGACTGCTCGACCGGATTACTGCCTTCGCTCATCCTCCGGTTTTTGCGGAAAGGGAACCAGTGTGTGCGTTTGGGCTGCGTCACGTCTGATGATGAATCATCTGTTTCAATTGGAATAACAGGCGGCTTGAGGGGGTCGTCACGGCCTCCAGAGGTTGGGGTGTTGTGGAGTATAGCAGAGCCTCCAGATTCCGAATTGAACAGCACAGATGCATCCTCTATGATTGCGGTCTGTGACTTCGTACGAACGTGAACTGACGGTTGTGCAGGAGACATGGCACCTGGTGGCAGGCCACTTGCCACAGCATGGTTGACAGTAACCGTCGACGTATTTAGAGGCGAGTCCGCAACCCGAGAGTGGGGCGGAGGACTTGTCTGATGAACTCGCTCAACGGATGGAAATTCGTGCTTTGAAGTCGTCGCGACAGCGCCTCCCTGAATCGCATAGGGCGAGTCAAAGTGAGCTCGACCCCCACCAACGCGGGAAAAGCCCGATTTAGGCGTCGTCTCCACCACCGGGGACGGTGGTCGGTCATCAAGTGGTCCATAACCAGCCTGAGGGAATGGCTGCCAGGATCCCATAATAAAACCACTTTCGTCATCGCTATCTTCTCTATAAGGACGCAGAGCTTGCTCCGGCCGAAGGACAGATGGCGGACCATGAGAACTACCCGGAGGAGTTGAGCCTTTCCCAGAAGAATATTGTTGCTGGGAGGTAAGATGTGTTGAAAGATGTGTCGAAGAGCGCACGTCGGTATTAGCTGCGCGGTGATTGCGACGGCGTCGACGACCCGCGGGCTTACAGCAGCCCAGTAAACCCAGGACCCCGAGAAGACCACTGTCGAGACTGTGTTTGCTTCGATCGAAAGGAATTTGCCCTACTATGCGGAGAAGCCCCTCGATGACTTTGACGGATAAGATCATCAAAAAGGCTAGATACATCAGACCAAGGATTAAAAGAATTGCCGCTGCGACCCAGCTACCTGCGGCATCACCAACCGACACCTTGTCATCAAAAATATTTCAGTGACAGTCGGCATACGTACGGAAAACGATAAACTCACTGTGGGTGTCAAAATGACCAAAAGGACAGCCACCGTAATGCGAGCAACGCAGAAGAAGAAACTAATCAATCCCATCGTTGCACCTCGTCCCCACGGCAGCCAGATGCTAGTACCAAGAGAGGCTCCAACTTCCGTAACCAAAATTATAATAGCTTGGGTAGTTCCACTTTTTTGGCCACACCCAACCGTGATGCCATAGATCAGATTATTAGCGAAGAATATGCACGCGAATAACTGGGAGCCTTGGCCGTAATGGTTATAGAGTGGACCCAGCGTCATGAGCGTCCTCGTCTCGTCATACAATTTGTTGGTCGCAGTCGTGTAAAGGCGCACAATCAGGAACATAGGGATTCCGACGGAGAAGACTGCAAAAGACAAGGAAGCAAGGACAACTGATACCAGAGACGACTGCGAGTGCGCGTTTGTGAATTGGTAGGACGAAAACACTGTGATCGGTAGATGGAAAAGAATGAGTATGCGGACAAGGTTTCCATGGAGGATGCTGCCATGGAACGAGTTCGGCTTTATTTGAAATTTCCACCATTCTTTGGCCAAGGAACTCGAAAGCGGGATGCTCGCAGAGCGGAAGAGGAAATGGCCAACAGCAGAAGTGCCATCTTCATCCGCTGAAGAGAGCACATTCTTGTCTGAGTCTTTTGGTGGCATATAAGACGGACTGCGCGTGCCGAAAGGCGAATCCTTGTTTCCTGAGCCAAACAATGCAATTCCTAGCCGGTCCGCGCCCCAAACGATAAGACTGATAACAATTGTCGTACCGACAATGGCCAAAAAGAGCACCAAGCATACACCAAAAAGGTCTTGCGGTCGCAGACCGACGGCGGCCGCAAACGACGCCATACCTGCGCTCGTGTTTTCGGGGAATGTTAACAAGGCGTTAGGTACGCTGCTGTCGACGAAGATCACAGACGTAGGATCATTCAACTGATCGACAAAGTCAGAGGGTGGATTGTAACCCTGTACTCTCAGAGGATTCCAGTGCGTCACTGTCGCATTACCACTTTGTGCCAAGGTGATATCTGCCTTTCATTAGACCAATATTCTGAGCCTCGTGCAAAGGGTACATACTGTAGACAAGGGTCGACCATGCAGTCTGGGCAAACATTGGATCTATTTGATTTCAAAACGTTAGTACTTTACAAGACCACGACCTGCTTTGAAACCATACATGAAAAAACAGGCCATTGGACGGCAACCATTCCCAGAATCGCACAAAATTGCGTGTGGAAGATTATATCCCGCATAGAGGGAGTACCTAAGTCAATTAAGAAAACTGCAGCAATGCGAGGGACAAATTCCGAATGGCAACTCACTGAACCTTAGTAGTGCCGGAGTAGTTGAGAACCTTTCTCCGCTTATTGCGCTTGCTAGAATATAACCCGCCCCTTCTAAGTGTGGCCATACACCCCTGCTTGAGCCCGTCCCGCCTCTCCCCCATGCTGCGACTACCCTAGCCAATCCGATCACGACCCAATAGGCCATGGCGGTAGCCACGCTGACCCAGAAGATAATTCCCGCATCCCCGTATATCGAGCCGGCGACCCGCCGGCCATCGAGGGGTGTAGCGGATACGTCTACACAGCCGAGTTCGATAGCGGGAGAAGACGTGTCAACGATGCGCAGACGCGTGTTAATAGTCATCAGCTCATATTGATGGTCTCCGAGTGGTATCGCCGCTGAAAAGGCCACTGGTCCTGTGCTCACTGGACAATAATAATAGCTAGAGTTTTCGGCCGGTAGAGGTGATGGCGGTCGTAGACTGGAGCAGAAAAAAGTGCTGTTTTCCCAAATGCTGAAGGATAGTATTGAACTGGTAACGAAAAGAGTTGCTGTAGAAGAAGAGCTTCAGCGGCCCCAATTGCGCCTGAAAAGTATTGATAGCCGCAACACTTACAGAGCAGCTGGGTGTCATTGGATATAGGAATAATCTCCTGGCCTGTGTTGCCAATGACTGTCAAGTTCAGGTGCCTGCCTAAATTCTCGCCGGTGACGATCTGGCCGTAGACGGTGGATACGTTTATCTTTTGGGCGGGGTCGGCGGCATTTCCAGACGTGCAGTCGGTGAAGGAAAGAGTTGCGGGCTGAGCTAAGACGGGAGGGGCGAGAAAGAAAAGGCAAGAAGTAGCGAAGAGCAGAGCAAGGTAGGGCGGATGAAAAAGACTATGCCACATCGTGCAACATAAGGAGCAGAGCTCGTCTGTCGTCGGGTGGACTGGTGTGCGTCCGAGGGGCGACGAGTGTGACTTTCCTAATCCGTCTTACGTGCGCTTACGTGTACAGTCTTCACAAGAGGGGCCGACAGCCTAGCCCGGCGTCATTAGCCGGCCTGCGAAATAAACAAGAATAATTCGTAGGAGAAATTGCAATAGAGTCGTCTGCAGACGGCTAGTCCATTGTACAAGACTTAAGTAAGTACTGTAGGCAGGACTCGGGTACACGGCTTCGACGGGCAACAAACAGTGGAACACAAGCCACAGCACCTGCACACCACGCGAGGGCGCGCTTGCACTTTGTCGTTTCAGGTCGCCGTTTCGGTTAGTATTATCCACGACCGGGCCGCAGGCCAAATACGGTCCCGAGCCTGAACTCTGGGTGCATACTATGGCCACCTTAGACTCCTTCTCTTCCATCTTCTCTGAGCGTAAGCCAATTAGTGACCATGCGCTCCCATCGGCTCATAGTCAGGCGACCGCTCCCACTCCTTCCCATCAAAGAGAAGCATCCGCCTCTGCCGAGGGCCTCTCTTTTCAGAGTCTTTTCATCTCTGTGCCTGACCGGCGGTGTACATTCTGCCAACCTTTGGGAACTTGTTACGATGTGCCGGTCCCATTTCGCGTTTGAGCCAAGGTGCCCCCCATGTAAACTGGACCTTGCTGTTTCTCCGACGGCGTTTGCGCTGGGAAGTGGATAGTCTTAGGGCCCTAGGCACAAGTTTGAAGTTGAACTCGGTGCTTTTCCTGCTTATTAGGATGTTTCAGTGCCAGATGACTCCACGGTCGTTCGAACACTCACCACAAGGAATTTACAGAAGCTTTTCGAATTACTAGCACTCCGACGCCCCCGTATTCTCGCCTGAACCTTCGCTCGCAACTCGATTGCTCACCGCCATCTGCTTCTCTCCGCTCCACATGATCAACACCAGGAATACGAGAACTCGAATCTAGTATCAGCGGCGTTCGGAAGAAGCGGAACCTCTCCCTAGGCCTCTCCACAGCCTGCGGCATCATTAAGCTCTTGTAGCTAGCTTTCCCCGGATACATACTTACTCGACCGCTTGGCCGCCGCTCTGGTCCGTTCACCATCACGGCGCACAGCTCCGTGTAAACTAGGGTCATCAGATTGGCGCCCTTACGCGTACCATTGGTTCACAAAAAGATCTCCGTCTCAAGTGATGATAGGACCACAGCCATGCTCGTCACCATTTCTCCTATCCCGTCCTGCCTCTCATGCGTATGCGGCATCGATCTAGTCGATAAGCAAGATATGCAATTTACCTTTGGTTCAAAGACCGGCACAGCCTTTTCGTTTCTACGAAGGGAAGCGACGTAAGGGCCTGGCTACTTGTACAGGGAAACCGATGGCGGATGTTTCGAATTCTCAAGCTTCCAGATAGTTGAACAAAGTTCATCAGCAGATCCGCTTGCTTCAACACGAGCCACACGGGAATCTCCCCTCTCCCTCTCTTCTACGCGCGGTTCGCAAGCTACGTTGTAGCACCCTGCGATTTTTCCGTTTCATTGACTCGCCATGTCCAAAAGAATCAGGTCCATCAAAGCACAGTTTTAGAGTTAACGACTATAGCCACAGCATCTGAGCGATTCGGAGACGGTTCCCGGTAATTGCTTCTACGCATGAATCCTTCGGAGGATCTACTCCCCCCAATAGAAGCCAGGATGACGAGAGAGCTGGGATGTTGAACGCAAGGCTTCAAGGGCGCCCGGTCTTTAGTTAAAGAACTTTACTGGAGGGGAGCATCGGTAGACGACTGACTGCCTTGCAGTGAAAGCCCGGCCGCGAGGCGTCGGGCGGTGTGTACTGCCCCTAGTTCTGCTAGTGATCTTAATGTTTCCTAGTAGATGAGATTGCGGTGCGATAGGCAGCATTTCGAAGTAATACGCGCGGCCTTCAGAAGCAGCAAGGACAGTACCGAGTTCTTCTGTCAAAGGGAGGTCCTTGGATTTCTATTGATATTAGAGTTGAGCCTACTTCATGAACCATGTATACTAATTGGGCTCTACTGTATGCAATTTAAATTATGCAATGAAAGTTACAAATGAGGAAGTTTATTTGATCTTGTTTGGTTGTGAGACATAGCCACCTGACTCATTCTTCGAATTCCTTCAAACGGTGCTGAGTGGAGGTCCTTGGCGAAGTCCTTGAACCACTCGACTGACGCCTGTTCCAAGCGAGCAGCCTGATTATCGACTCATCTAGAGAGCTTGGTCGGACCGAAACGACACATCAGCACACTGTGAGTGCTGATTACTCAGGCCCAGCCATTTCGTGACAGGCTGTGACTTCGCTACTTTTCAGTAGATAGGCTGATTTTGCCTTCCCCACTTGCTGGCGCAATCCTCGTCTATCTGCACGTAACATGAGTGGCATGGCAGCTGCTAATCAAGAGGAGGCCGCTGCCGTCGCGGCGGAGTTCCTTTCGAGTGAGTCTCTCTTTTTCGCTTTTCCTTCTTTTCCAGTCTACTTTCACCCTTTTGTTCTGGGTTGGTCCGTTTTCACACGCTACGGGCGCGGCAGTCATGGATTGAGTGCAAGGTTTGAGGGAAACGGCGCCCATGCACACCGGCCTCGCCGGGTTTTCCACATAATTACGCTACTCGTTGACGCCACGCTACCCACGGCACTGCCTCACATCTCTATTTTCGCTTTTTCCTCCGAGGCGCTGACGCCGGGATACGTGTGCACCCCTGTTTGCGCGGCTGCGACTTTAGTTCCGTCCTTCAGAATGTTCCTTGCCGACTGTCATAGCGCTCGGTCCGCCTTAGGGATCTGCCTGCAGCTTGTTGCTCCGGACGGTGTTGTGTGCTAATGAAGGGGTTGTCTGCTCTACTGCATTCTAATTGCATTTCCGCGCAGGCCTTGACAACCTACCAAACGAAGTACAACATCTACTCGCCGAGATAAGGCACAAGGAAAGCCGAACACAAGGCGAGTGCTCCCGTTTCCCCCGTGTATATGGGTGGCGCTGCGTTTTGCTATACACGTTGCAACTGAGTTGCAACTGAACCACAGCCGGCCTTTCTCTAATGAAGTGCACATCGGGCAACGGATCTAATGCTGACTATTCTTATTTCTATTTTTCCGCTACTTCCTACGCCGCCGCCGGGCCCTTTTCTTTTCGATTTCACCAGAACTTCAACAAGAAATTCAGAAAGACACTACGCGGTACATTCGACACGGTGTGAGAAGCAGCACCCCAAAAGAAGGAAAAGAAAGTGTAAAGGAAAAGGACAAAGATTCCAAAGACTCGCTTATACCGGGACGTGTCGATGCCGCATATGCCGAATTGGACCGAATAGCGATGGAGAAAATAAATCTCGGGGCTCGACTTGTGGAGGCTCTGGCGCGCGTTAATGCGAGGCTTGACCACGATCTGACTAAGGTTGTGGCGCTTTCGGGAGAACCGCAGGAACAATATGAAGTGCGTGGAGGATATGTCGTGGGCACACTCCCGGGCGCTGCGGGTGCTCCAATAACACTCAGCGCAAGCAACCCGAGCATTTCAACCTCCGCCGTTCGCTCGATTAGGGAGGTTCAGGAGAGTTTGCGCGCGTCGGCGGCAAGCGAGCTGGTCGCGAGTCCCCCTGTCCTGAGCGCTGGCCCAGGATCTCAGAAGCGTAAGCCATTTATTAGGTTGTGTGGAGTCACACCGCCTCCAAGTAATAGTAAACGCCTTCCTGACAGGCCGTCGATTGAATACCGGCGCGTCAGTTGCCAGCATTAACACCACAGCATCCCGTGGACACACGCCTCAAGCACGTTCTCGACTTGCACAGCAGGTGCACCCATCGCCGCCCCCGCCGTCGCGAAGCCGCCGCCCGTCATCTTTTGTCGGTGACGAGGACGTCGACGGTGATAATGACGCCGACGCGGATGGGGATATCGACGATCCAGAAGAGTCAGGTGACCCCGAGGATAAGACGCTCTACTGCTACTGCATGAAGACGTCGTATGGAGAGGTGCGTCTGTGCCTCCGGGCTTCTTTCATTCTTCTTCCCTTTCCCGGCCTCGACTGTGTTCAGGGCGGTCTGCGCGCGGGTTCTGCGCGGTCTTCCTTTTTGTATCTGCTGGTAGTGCATGCTTTCCTTTCATGCCCGAGCTGGGCCAAGTGCCCGTGCTCGGCCCGGCTGACAGAAAAGAAAAGGACGAGGCACAATGAACACTGTTTTCTGCGAGGAGGCCCTGTACTGAATGACCTTTTTATTTTCCTTTTGCAGATGGTGGGATGCGACAACGACAACTGCCCTTACCAATGGGTAAGTAGACATGGTTATTTACTCGAAGCGGACAAGTGGTCGAGGCAGCCGTGGTCCGCGAGGGTCGCGGAGGTACAGCTCCACGCGACTCCAGGGCTGGTGGCCAGCTCGACTGAGTTGGCTAAATTTGTTCTGTGGGCCATGACGTGAATTCCCGAGTGGTGACTGACGATGTGTGACCGGATTGCTGTTTACAGTTCCACCTGGGCTGTGTAGGACTGAAAGCGCCTGTAAGAATGATTCCGCGTCGAGTTCTTGGCCTGCTTGAGACTAATGACTCTTCCTGAAGCTGCCCGAACACTGGTACTGCGACGACTGCCTGAAGGAATTCGGACCTGCTGTGAGTGGCGTGCGGAAGGGCCGTCGGAAGGCGTGAGCCTGCTCCGACGAAACGAAACGAAACGGAAATGTAATTGTGTATTTTTCTTGCAAATGTTGTATAAGTGTGTACTTGGTGAATAAAGGCGGTAGTGAGAAACGCAAGCGAGCGTCCGCATGGCTGAGCAGCCTGAGGCCTAGGGACCCGTCTCCGCCTGTGGGACGGTGCCAGGGAGCAGAGCCACCCGAGATACGTGCGCGCTGAGCAGCCTTGAGCCGAAACAGTGGAACCGTCCGTGGGAGCGGACGGCAAGCGGCGAGTGCTTCTTCAGATCCCGATCGCTTTGTTTGTGTGCACCCCATATTTGGAAGGCTATTTTGTAGGGTTTGCACGGGTTTACAAGGGTTTGCACCGGCCTTAGGACCCTGTGTGCTAGTCCTCTTTCGTCCAGCGGCTGGTCTGCCGACTTCAAAAGCCGTTGTTCTCCTCAGTCGCTTAGCGGACGCAGCGAACGCCCCCTGCTATTTTACTTTTCTTTTTTGCCCCGCCTCGTCGCCTCTGTCGACGCCGTCTACGACGCGCCCATTATTGCCCACACCCTCGACGGCTACGACGCTCACGAACTTTTCTCCAACTCGCCCCGCTTCTGCTGATGGAATCGACGCTCTTTGACGCTGTCACCGTGTCCTCCGACTCCTCCCTTCCTCAGACGCCCTCTCCGCGCAGCTCCATTTCGCTCGACCACCACTTCGACAACATCAAGCCCCCCGTCGACTACGAGCCGCTCGAGCCTCATTCCATCTTCGCCGACGCCTACCACCACTACCCAGAGAGTGAGCCCGTCACGCATTCGATGGAGAACCCCGCCATGTGGAACGGCCCTCACGCCGGCTCCTTCTTCGCGCCCCAGCGTCAAGGGAGCAACGGCTCTTTGCTGCAGGAGCTGCACGGCCAAGACTACATGGACCACCTTGACGCGTACTCGCCCCCACCTTTGACATCTGGCTCGGAATGGAACACGCCGGCGCCCCTTCCGCATCCGGCTCTCCCTCCTCATATGCAGCACGAGCACGCGATGAGCCGTCGTGCTTCTTATTCCTCAATGCATTCGGACCGTGACGATGGTGTAAACCACGTTCTCCCTCCGTTCATGGCGGACGAATCGTCTGGCCATTATGGGCCATATGGCTCACGAGAGTCTTTCTATGCTGAGCCGCTCTCCATGAGCGACTCCGGCTCGCCTCAGCCCGCGCTTTCTGCGGATCCGTCTGCTCTGCACGGACACATGCACTTAGGCACTCCTCCGCACCTCGAGGAGTCCTACTTGTGTGGGTCTGCTTCTCCTCACCCGTCTTTCCGTGAGATGGAGGAGGGAATTAAACTCGAGGACGCTGCCCCTGTCATGGTGCCTTCTCAGCACATTTTCTATCCTCGTCCGCCTTCCCAGGCCGGTCAGCTCCCGCCTATGCCCCTCTACATGACGCCCCACGCCGCCATCGCAATTCAGCATACAGACGATGCTGCTTCAAAGGAGACCCAGTACCTTCGCCGACGTTGCTTCAACTGTCATACAACGGAGCCTCCGTCTTGGCGGCGATCCACTCTTAATCCTGGCAAGATTGTGTGCAACAAGTGCGGACTGTACGAGCGTACGCATCTGCGACCGCGTCCGCAGCGCTTTGACGAACTGCGTGCGGGGAACAAATCGCGCAAGCACTCTAGCTCTAAAATGCTTTCCGGATCGACGAGTCCAAAGGAGCAGTCGGAGAATCTGGTGAAGAAAGAGCAGAACGATTACGAGCTTGACCCACCGTCAAGGCGGGGATCGGTTTCGTCATCGTCGGTACACTCGGGGTGCAGCGATTATGATGACAATGGTAAGTTGATTTAGAAGAACGCGTGGCTGGAAAACTAATGGTTTTCTAAGTGTCTGTTTATTCGTCGACAGGATCTGCGTCTGGCATGGACTCGTACAACAATTCTCCCCTCATGTCCTCGTTCTCCATCCCTCGCATTTCACCATCCTCGTCACCCCAAATTCCGACATCGGACGTTGGTGGCATACGACTCCCGAACGCTCCCTTCAATGACATCGCTTCCCTCCAGTCTGTGCCACCCCCGTCTCCCCGCAAGGCCGCGACGGTGCCTTACTACTCCTCGAACGGACGTCCAATTTCGCCGGCTGCCTCTATCGGTGGATCCGACTACATGAGCATGCGCAGGGCGTCAATGTCCGCCGAGCAGGCTCACCGCTCTTCTCCTCTCCTAAACGGCGGGAACGCTATGGGCCTACCCGAGGTGACCGGCTGGCAGCCTGTCTCTCTGGCGGATCACGATTCGAAAGGGGCCCGTAGCAGGAGCTCGACCCGCAAGCCTGTGGTTGCGTGAGCATTAGACTCGCGACTAACCGTCCACTCTTTTGGTTACCCCGTCTCTGTCGCATACTGTCTCGCGGATCTGCGGTTTACCCTAATTTATTGACGATCACTTCAAGTTAACCTTTTCCATCCTCCCCCACCTCCGTCACCGCACTTGCATTCAAAAAAGCGCATAAATCCTGTATCGACATTTCTTTCTCAAGATCCTACATTGGCGGCTGTGTGGGCAAACGGCTCCTTCACAAGGGACCCCACTGGCTGGGACGTGGATTGCTTGCGGCACGCGCATGGGCGTTTTCGTCAGCTGGCGCTCTTCCTCCCTCCCCTCGTCTATCATCGCTGTATCATCACCTGTGACGCGCTGACAACCACTGCAAGTAAAATATTTTGCATTCTTGGCTGCATCTTTCCTTCTCTCTTTCTTTTTTATATCCACCCCTTTTCCTTCCTTATCCAATCTCTAGTTTATTGAGCCTCGTTTTTGCTCGACTGATCTGATTCTTGACTCTCATTTGCGTGTTCCAACAATTAACTCTCGTCGCCGACAGGCTATGTCTTGAGACAAGCTTTGCTTTTACTTATTGAATTGCGATTCGAATTGACTGCTGTTTCTTGTTGATAATTATTTTTCTGACGGTGCATGGGACATTTTATTTTCAATATTGATATCTATGTGATACAAGGGAGAGTGTACTAGTATGTAGCTAAATATTGCGCGGCTGGCGCTGTTGTCCGGAGCAGAAAAGGGAGTGCGCGGAGAACGGAGGAAGAGAGGGGGATTGAGCGCAGGAAGAGGGAGCGATAGAGAGATGAGGAAATAGAGATGGGGGTGCTCGTTATCTTTACACGCGTGTGAGTCCGGGGGTCCGGTGCAAGCTGAAACACTTTGGTGGTGACGGAGGCGTGGCTTCTCGCCCGAGTCGGCAGGAAAGAGCCGAAGCGCAGGCCGAGGGTGAACCCGAAAGCGTGACCGACGTCACTTGGGGGGGCCCGGGGCCGGGGCCGCAGCCGGGACAGGAGACCCCATTGAGACTGCGCGCGCGCGGGTGTATAAGGTTTGCGGGTGGCAAATTGCAGCGAAGACAAGGGCTGAGGCCTGAGAAGGCGTCTCTATACTTTTTTTTTCGTGCTCCTCTCTCCGGCGCGAGGTACAAGGCACGGCCACACATACACACACGACGCATGCACCCTCCCCCCGTACACCCAGCTCGCTCCCCTCGCGTTATTCCCTCTCACGTCCCCGTCCCCGTCTGCGGGCGTCGTATCCGCGCTGTGTTTGCGCTCCTATGCTGCGCCTGGGGGCTGGCCCACACCGCCCCGTCTGCGCCGCAGCACACGCTGTGGCGCTTTCGTCCTGCCTCCTTCCCCACCGCGTGCTGCGCCGGGAATTCTCGAGGGAAAAAGAAAGGACTTTTTTTGCAAATTAGATTACAGTTAGTGACTAGCCGCTCGTCGTCGTGGCGGTTATGCCAATTCAATGGGGGTCCCCTCCCCCCCCCCCTTCTCCCAGAAGGACCTAGAAGAAGCCTGGAGAAGCAGAAGAAGCAGGAGAAGGAAGGATAGGGAAAGAAAAAGGGAAAGAAAAAAAGGGAGAAACAGGGGGATGGGGAATGTGCGTAAACATGAGCTAAGGGAGTACAGACCCCGGGGAATGGAGGCAAATCGACGCCGCTGAGCGTCTTTTTACCCTCGCCCTGGGCGGGTGGGGCTGCATGGCCCTCCGGAAGTCGCCTGCTCGCCTCCTCGGGCGATGCTTCCCTTATTTCCTTTGCATCTACATCTCAGCTGAGGGCGCTTGCGCTGCTGGGAAGCGTCACCTGCGGCGACGTGGTACCAGTCTGCACGCGTAGCTGCCGTAGGTCGCTAGTACTTGTGCTCCCTAGCAGCGATGCCCGCGTTTGCCATCGATTACCGCCTGCCTTTTCGAAGCAGCCGATAGCTTTAATAAACACTCCCCTTACCCTTTTCCTTTTTCCTATTTTTATTATTACTTATTATTAAGGTTACATGGGAGTACACTAGTGCCGTACATGCTGCGTGTCCGCTGTCGACCGGCGCCGGTCCACGGCCTCGGCCCCACTTCCGCTCCCTACGTGTCCCCGTTGCGATCTACATCGGGTGCGTGGCTAACGACACTCTCCCGTCTGGGAAACGCATACAGCCCGCCCCCGCTACATACACGCCGATGCGACCGTGGGCCGCCCCCCTCCAGGTGCAGCCCCAGTGCATTCGCGCCCCCGCCCTCCCCGGCAGTGCCGCCTAAGGGGAGCGGGAACGAGGCAGCCCCACGCTCGACGTCCACGCTATCGTCAGATAGCTGGCTGTCCTTCCGGTGCCCGAATAGCCAGCCGGCTAAATGAGTTGCCCAAGAAAGCCCGTGCGCCGCCGCGCGCGTGCCGATCCATTGTGCAGCGTGCATGCCCGGCACCAGTCCGAGCACATCGCGTACGTCCCATAGATCGCGGTGCCGCGTGATCTTCCCCTGCTCGTTCAGAGACAGTCGCGTTACGACATGCATCTGTAAGTGCAGTGGACTCGGAATGGACAACCCCCGCAGGCCGGGGATGGCCAGTGCCGGTTTCGCTGTTGTCCCCAGGCTGGGCAGTGATATTACTGAGGAAGAGTCGGCGTCTGGACACTGACATTCCGCTCCTGGAGAATCGGAGTGTAGTCCAGGTAGGAAAAGGATGTTCAAGGTGTGTTCGATGATGCTCGTCCGGTGCCCATCTATGTACCGGACGGCGATGAGTCAAGACCGACATGCACGGAGCAAAGAGAAGGGGAGAAGGAAGAACCGTTAGGGGGGAGAGAAGAACCGAGGGGCGTTCTTTGGGAAAAAGGCCGCATACTTGGTAACTCACCGAAGCTCTCGCTGTCGCAAATGTCCTCGATGTCGCTCCACACGCGGAGGGCCTGGAACCACGGCTGGGTGACCTCTCCGGGTGCGTGTGGGCGGAAGAGAGTCTTGAACATGGCGAGCGGACGGGGGACATCGAGTTCGCGCAGCTGGCGCGTCAGAGTGTTGATGTCTGCAATGATCTGGCGGGACGAGGCTGTGATCAAGGGATTCTCATAGCTGTCCCCGGGCAACAAACTCAGTCAACCATCGGGAGTGGGTCGCGATGAGAACAAAGGGGTGAGGGATGAGGACGCACACTGCATGGGCGGTCGGAGTCGGCGGCGACATCAGCTTCTTGTCCGGCGTAGAAGTGCACCGCGACACGCACCGGCACTGGCCTCGTAGAGGCGCTCGACGGCTTCAGCCGGGTCTGCGGTAGGAGCGTCACCGTACATGAGGTCATAGACCTCGAGGGCGGTGACGCGGGTCGGGAGGGAGACGCGGGAGGAGAGGGAAAGGGTAGAATGATCGTTGCGGAGGCGGACGAGGCTCTGGGAGGACGGGTGGGCATAGATGTGGCCGCGCGACTCTGTGCGGGGAAAGTGGAAGAGCGGGCGGGTTGGGGAGACTAGCGGGTCTACGGGCTCCATGCGGGACGAGTGGGGCGGGCGGTTGTCCCGGGGGAGGACGAGAGGCATATTCCTGACGGTCACTGTAGTACAATACTTGCTACAGGAGACGTTGTGTCAGCTGGACGTCCACTGGCTCTGGCGGGCGAAACGCTTCCGGTACGTCCGTCATCGTCACGTGCCTGCACTTTCACTCCCAAGATCCCTGCGGGTCCATCAATCGTGGAACGGTACTCTCCTCCAAGATAGACTTTTGACAGCGAGAAAACGCCACTCTTGCGTGAAACAAAAGATCCATATACGCATACAGACAGCTCTACTGACCCCGCCCTAGCATTTATCTACATGCCCCCGTCCCCGGTGCCTATCGGTACTCCCCGCCGCAACACCCGCGGACGGATGATGGCTGATCTCCACCATCCAGCCGTCGCGAAACGATTCATTAGACGCGAGATCGGCGCTTCCGACCCTCACCACGACCCCAGAAATGATCGCTAGCCAGCCACACATCAAACAACAACCTCGCCTTTTTCCCGCGGCCGGCGGCTCCAATGCCCGTTATGGTACTCCACCTACGCTCACACCAGGCGACCGTGGCTATCCGTTCTCCCGCGCCAATCTTTGTTAATATTTATGTTATTTGGTTGTAAATTTCAGCTGAGGCTTAGATACTCGGCTGTTCTACGCGCTGTATGTATGCGATTTTATTTCACGTCACGTTTCCCCTTGCGTCAGTCTTCCGTAATGTGCGTAAGATGCCGACGTTCCTTACGTTCGAGTAAACCAGGGCAGATTTAGAGAAACGCCGAGGAGACCGGGTCCATTAGGAAAACGACTAGCTTTGCAAATGCATATAATCTGGGGAATTAATCGCCAAGGGCATATGGGGTTGCTGACAAATGTAGATCTTAACACGTGTCTTCACGTGACGCATCGGAGGCGCGACCCATCGCGTTCCGAGTCGGTCACCAGTACAGCAGCAGGCTGGCTGCTGCAGCATCCTAACTCCTTGGTCCGCCTTTCTGTCGTCCGAATGTCTTTCCATCATGCACCGGTCTCAAAAGGCATGCGATTAAACGTTTCCATTTTACCAATATTTCACTTACTCTCGTGATTTAGGCCTTATGATCGGTTGTGCTGCCACGTCTCTTGTAGCCAGCATCTTTGACGTCAAACACTACCTCCACTTACAGGTACGCATGGCCTTATACCACGAGAGCGAAAAAAAACTTACTCGTGACTCTCTCTCGACCTGCATAGCTAATCCCCCACCTCTCGAGGCATCACCAGGTCCGTTCTGAGTCGCTAGCGTCTACAGACTAAATTTAATCCCGAGTCCCCATATGGTCCAGTACTGGCGGCTATTCGTTCACCACTTTGCATTTTCGAACTCTAGCGAGCTTCTCCTGGCGGAAATTCTCCTTTACAATGTCTCGATACCGATCGAACGGATGTTTGGGTCGACCAAATTCGCTGTGAGTGATACAGACACCTTCAATCGAGCTAGACTGATTTCGATTTCCCTCCGCTTGCAAATTAATTTATAGTCCTTTTCAGTCGCCTCTTTACTAACATCCACCGTATTTGAACTCGGTGCTCTCTTACTATTCAATAAGCTGGGACTAAACGTGTTGCCGTCCGGTCCTGTCACTCTAGTTTTTAGCATCCTATACCAGTTTTCAAGACTAGTACCTCACTCTTACACATTCCGTATCTTCGGAGTAACAGTGACGAACAAGGTCTTCATGTACATCATTGCCCTCCAGGTAAATATCAGACGCATTATCTCTTCCTGACTGAGTGTTCCTCTGGAATATGCTAAATGCTTTTTTTCTCTTTATATTAGTTGGCAATAAGCCAGCCCCCTGGCTCGATAGCCGCCACGCTAATAGGCATCTTATCTGGTCAACTTTATCGCGCCGATGTCCTAGGACTTAAGAGCTTCCGCCTGCCGCACTCAGTACAGCGTTTCTCGTCCCGTTTCCTCCTGCCCCTTGTCGGATCTACTAAGCCCCCTCGGCGGACGAATCGTGCATTCCCAGACGAGGGCCAGGGGGGTGCCCGCCGGCCATCAACACGATCGTCGCAGGAAAATACCGAGGTAGTGACAACCGCACCGACGGCGCCGGTGCACCGCCAGCCGAGCAGCGGCGCCCAAACGTCTGGGGCGGCTACCGCGGCGGCGTTGCCAGGCCCGTCCATGATGCGGGAGTGGGTCGACGAACTGACAGGACGCACGGAGCGCGCCGCCGCCGGGCTGCGTGTGCCGGGAGAGGCTGAGATCAGCCAGCTCACGAGCATGTTCCCCGATTTGCGGCGAGAAGACATCGTGGGTGCGCTCCAACGAAGGTGAGACGTTTTCCCTACGCGTCCCGAACATGCCGAACTGAGATGCATCACAACCCCCCTCCAGTCCAAACATCGAAGCTGCTGTAGATACGCTGCTAAGCTCGCAGGCCTAGACGCTTGTTTACGTTCCTCTTTTTCATTTACGAATGCGATCAATTTGAAAAGGGCGCACAGCCCTGTTTTACTGCAATAATACATCGCGGTACAACTGCAAGTACATGGAAGGTACAACATGATTTTAATTACCGGATTCTAGCTCCTCGACATCGTCTTCCCCCTCCTCATCTTCACCCGTGAACGCGGTAAGCGGGACGGCGTACAGACGGATAACGGGCTGCGACGCAAATCAAATTAGAAAATGTGGCGCCAGCAAAGAGAAGCATGAGAATTGGAAAATATGAGTCAGTACAAGTAGCGAGGGGAAACATGATTGGCGCGAAAGGAAAAATAAGGGGTAAATAAATATAGAAACACTCACTCTGTTAGGATCCTTAACAAGGACATATTTGCCCTCGGGCATCTTCATACAAAGATCCGTAACTGTGCGCACAATGCCCCATCCGTTCGCAAGAGACACATTAAGCTGGCCAGTGAAATCCGTCGGTCGCATGGATGCCGTTGACAGAATCACGTGGCGCGTGTTGTCGCGAGGGCCGACGCGGGAGACATAGCTGATAAATGCAAATGAGTAGCTGTTGCAAATTGCCTGCGGGAGCTACGCACCCAATTTTGAGAGCTTCGGCACCGGCAAGGACGCTCTGCACAGCCCATTTTGCAAGTTTGCAACTGTTGTTTTTCATTTCGGTAGCAACAACAGCGCCACGCTGCGAATCAAGTTTCGCGCGCCAGTCGGCCGCACCACCCGCTCCCTGGGCCCGGGAATCAAACTCGTTCAAGGCGCGAATTGTGGTCAGCCCCTGTCCGTTTAGAGGATTCCCTTGTCCTGGAATGTACGCGTCGACCTCTGTGCGCACGCAAATTTTAACGTCCTCGCTTTCCGAGACGCTCATGTCGAATACCCGGTAGCGGTAACCACACGACGCTAGTGGTTCCGTCTCTTCGGGTCCATAGAATGGATTTGGCTTGTCGAAATCCACGGCTGGTGGCGGGGATGTCTCTATGACAGATTGGAAACCGAAGTTCTGGTTGATGTACGTCGCTTCGAGAGAAAGGGATGTGGCTGTATTTATCGAGGGAGTTTCGGGCTGCGTAACCTTCTCGTTGGGGTTGTTGGGATTAGTGGAGACCGTAGGGTCCTGGGGGGGATCGGTCGCATTTTCATTGACGGTGACGGTATCGAAAGGTCCTCCGTCACGTTTGTCAAAGAACAATTTGTTTCCTTCACGAACAATGACAATGTCCCATGGATAGACAGATCGTGGAGCGCACATGAGAACACTCAAGATCACATCAGTCGTGTAGACAGTAGCAACTTCTTTCGAAGCAAGCTATCCATACAAACGTTAGAGAATGAGAAGCTCATAAAAATCAAGAACACACCTGCTGAATGATGGGATCATCAGAGGTAGTCGTGTTATACTTGATCCTGTCTACAAGCTGAAGGGGCCGCTCGGTCTTGGTCGTAATACGATCATAAGTTTTATCGTAAGGGAATAATCTCCCGCACGACTCCCTTCATTGCCTTGTTATAGCGCGACCAAGGTTTCAAAACAAATGAAAACTCACAGGTCTTCCGGCTCGTCTACTTCCAAACGCAGCTTGGCCAAACGATGGAATTCGATCTCCTCCAGCATCTGCCATTGAGGGGAAATCGTAACAGAGGACTCGCGTGTGCGCGTATTCTGAAGTTTTCTCGTTATATTTTGCCTGCAAACGTGCAAACAATATGCAAACCTTTTCCCAGTCCCTCCAACCGCGCCTCCCGCCTCGCTGTGCGCCGCCACGCCCAGCGTTGAAACCAATGCGTCCCCCTCGTTGGCCTCCTCGCGCATTTGCATTAGCACCACGGGCCGCGCCCCTTCCCCTCCCAAATCCGCCCGGGCCACCCCTCCTCGGACCGCTGGGTTTGTTATCGACGAGGGAGAAGCTCGCTTCGTCCTCGACATGGAAATATGCGAACGCATTAGCAACCCCGCTACCGAAAGTCTGCGGGCCCTCCCTCCTTCTTCCTCCAGGGCCAGTTGCTCTGGCTCCGGTGGAGGCACCAGCGGCGGTCTGGCGATTGTCGCTGGTCAGATCGTTCCAATCTGCGAATCGGCCAAGCTTGTCCGCCTTTGAAAAGGGTGCATAAGGAATGTCCTTGAATTTGAAATCTTGGGGGAAATTAGAGGGAGATGGACCCCAGCCGCCGTCCGGGTTGTCCTGGATAGGAGGGAGCTCAAACGAAGCCATTTTTTCCGATAGCGTTGGTAGGTTTACCTTGAGAGCTTAGGGAATGAAAACTTGTGTCTCTCTCCCGTCGTGAGAATCTTAGTACATAACGGGACAGATCGTCACCAGTTGCGTCGCATTGCAGTGGACAACTCCTCACTATAGTGCCATGAAGTGAGTTCGCTTCGATACAGTGCCGAATAGCTCTAACTGCGATTATCTAGTGTCGTACGTGAAATAAACAAAATAAACGAGAGGGAACTTGAACTAGGTACAAGCTCGGCCTCCTGGCACGACGACTACAAGGGTGAGCTCCTTTGGTGTCTTGCCGTGTAGAATTACTTAAAAATTAAAAATAAATAGATTCCGCTTATGTCTTTGTTGGGGGCCTACACTTTGACTTGACCGAAGGCGATGTCATCACTATCTTCTCGCAGTGCGTATCCATAACTTCATGGCGCGCCCGCAAAATGTGCTGAATATAGGACAAGATATGGGGAGGTGATGGACGTGAACCTTCCTAGAGACAAAGAAACTGGGAAGACAAAGGGATTTGGCTTCCTCATGTATGAAGATCAACGGTCTACGGTCCTCGCTGTCGACAATTTGAATGGTGCGAAAGTTCTAGATAGGACGCTCCGTGTTGACCATGTGCGCAACTACAAACAGCCTAAGGTCAAAGGCGAAGAGGGCGAGTGGACGGAGCGAGAAGAACAGAGTCTCAATGCGAAGCCGGAGATGATCACTGGTATCGTGCTTATTTGTTTTGGTTTATACAGTTACTGAGAATGGACTCGCAACAGAGGGTGATATCTCATCAGACCAGTCGGAATCATCGGGTCCTGAGATAGACCCAGAAGACCCTATGGCTGCGTATCTCCTGGAAAGGCGGAGGGAGGAGAAGGCGAAGAAAAAGGTTAAGAAACTGAAGTCTAGGGGAAAGCCTAAGGACGAAACCCCAGAGGAACGAAGAGCGAGGAAGGAAAGAAGGCGAGAGAAGAAACTACTGAAGTCTTCAAAGAAATCTGCTGGGCTAAGGGGAGTTGAGGAGTTACTCCAGACCTGGAAGCCAGACGGACCTATGGCAAGAAACCGAAGTCGAAGTCGCTCACCGCGTCGTTTGAAGGGTCGGTGATATCGCTGGCGGAAATCGACGGGTCTTCGCAATCATACCAAAGCGCGAAGAATTACACTGTTTCAGATTACGCCTCTTCTGAGAGAGATAAGGCATACAGCAGAACGTCCTTCATGCAGAGGCATCTATTGGAGTTATAAGCAGTTGATCGACCTCAATAAGTCTTCAGTTACATATGTATTTTTCTCTTAGAAGTATCTATGAAGTCTTCAAGTTTAAAGGTTTCTGACCAATTTGCGAAGTGTTCCTGTGAGTGTACCAGCAACAACCAAAAGACGGAGCTCATAACTTTAGAGAAACTAGTCCTAAAGCCAGGTGGAGCTTGCTTGATCGCCAAGAAGCGGTACCGACGGAAACCGACCTTTATCGCTATCTTGATACGTTGGCGGGATTCGTTGGCTATTCAGATTGTCCGTGCAGGCTTCATTCGTGCTTTCTGACCTACGCGGTCGTCATGGGCCATTTAGGGGCGATCTAGGAAAATAGACTGAGGATCGTTATGATCCCGATGACTATTTCGAGTTGCGGTGCGAATGCACTGCCTCACGGCCATATCTTGAAAATCATTTCTTCGAATTTTCGCGACCTCCCAGTGATGCCATGCATGTGCTCCCTATAAGCGAGTTAGGCAGGTGCGATGCTAGCTCAATTATGTGTGCGGGTGCTTTCATCAGCTTCTTCGGATGTTGATGCGCGCAAGACCGGTCTTCCTCCGGGTTCTATGGCGGAGTATAATCACTGCGATGAACATTGCTCAAATGTAATGCAGCCTTGCCTTTGGGCAACTTGCTGGGAAGATATGGTCAACCCATCATCAATACCCGTGATTGATGTGTGCAATTTGGCTCATTAGGGGAAAACAAAAAAACACCGGAAAAACTGTGCGAGCACTAGCCCCTCCCATGTGTGAGCTTTTGATTGCGTCCTGGCCTATCTCGCTGATGCCAAGTTGGAAACGATGAAACTATCTAGTTCTAATTTTCTGGGGATGGCTGGCTTGACGGTATGGGATCACGATGCACCGATTGCACAGGTTAGTGCCACCAGCGCATGCCTGCTGTCGAGTTAACGACCCCCAGAGTATTCGTAACGCATGCGGAAATATTATGATGAACCTGGTCCAATCCACAAAAAGGTGTGATAATTGATCGGCTCCCCAAAGGAAAGCTTCGACGATTTGTCTCGTGTATTTGGTGGGACACTACCCACGTCCCTCATCGAGATCTTTAGAAGGGGGGAGTAGAGTTCTTCCTGGTCAAATTGTCAAACGTCTACTACGTCGTTATACGATTCAATCAGCAGCGATGTCGGGCAGGGTCATGAATATGCTTAATAACAGTCACTTTGCAGGTGTCGCTGACACGCTTCCGCGAGGATTTTCCACCCAACTTCCACGGACTAGTTAACCATGATCGATGCCCATTATCTGTGAGATTACATGCACTTTTTTCTGTTGGCACAGCGGAAGAGTGTCTGCAATGTCTGGGGATGGGTCCATTAGTCCACCCGGATGCGAATTCCTCCCTGAGTGCAAAAGAATCCGCGACGAGTGTGAATATTCAAAAAGAAATGTAGCAGGTAGTTGGTAAGACGTTGCGGTGCCACGTTAGCTCCTTCCGTGGCGCACAGTCGCACACAGTCACGACCGCCTCCGAAACCCTGTAGCACTGGCGTCTCCCCTCCTTCCATGCCTTGGATTGTTGGCACAAATATCGGCCTGATGCCAGAAAGAATTCTGGCACGGCGCAGGAAATGTCATTGGCGCCGTGGGATTAATGCATCCGGTTGGGACGGAAAATGTCAGATTTTAATCTGCCAGGAGGTGCTTGCAGAATACTAAATACATTGTGTATCTTTGCGTGCTTCATTGTGTGTCTTCATTGCCTTCATTGTGAATGTGTTTAGTATTCTACGAGCCTCTGGCAAGCATCTCTTGGCAGATTAAAATCTGACATTTTCCATCCCAATCGGATGCATCAATCCCATGGCACTGAGTGTCATTTCCCGCGCCGTGTGGGCAACTTGTTGGCAATACGTGGTGCGGCTGCCCAGTGTCAGCATTAGGAGAATTGAGTGTATGCACGCCGATGCCGATTTGGTGAGCGGGTGTAAATTCGTTATGATTTCTTCATGTGCCATGTGTGCTTTGACTCGGAAGCCTCGCGACTGACGCACCGACGCCGATCCTATCTATACATGACGCGTCGATCGACCTTACTGAAAAATATTGACCGACTATACCGTAACCTTGTTTTGAGACCTGAGATGCGAGGTCAAATTGTACTTGGCTACAGTAGTATTAAAATAGGTGGCGTGCCCGTCTGCAGCACCGGCGCGCCATTGTCGTGCAGCTGCAGAACGTCAAATGGAAGGTGCCGCTGCCGTGCGGACGGCTGCTAGTGGCCGTTAACCAAATTTAGATATAGTAATTCTACGCGGTATTCGGCGAGTCGGCGACGCGTGCCGCTTACTATCTCGACTTTTTGTTCTCTTAGACGCTATCCCCTCTCCCCGCCCGCTGCTGGGTTATCCAGCGTAGACGACCACTATGCGTCTGCACGCCTTCCCTTTGACAATCCCGTTCTTTTTCTCCGTATTTTCATATGCCAGGATGCACGTGGCTCGGGCACCACCGGCACCCAGACAACTAGGGTGCGTCCCGCCACATCTGACCATACACAATCCTGAGTATCTCTTCCTCGATTTTCAGGCCGATGCTACCCCGGAGTAGCGACTGCTTCGATCCAGACCCACAGAACACGCTCACCGACCGCATGAATGTCGCCCTCAATTCGTCCAACAGCGGCTACGTCCTATCATTGTGCCCTAACACCGAATACAGGATCGAAGCGCCTATCGCCTTTACATTCCCCAACCAAGAGATTAGTACGCAAGGTTATCCAACCGATGATTCGCGCGCCACGCTGGTCGTGAACGGTACCATTGTCAATGGCACGGGTCAGTCGACGGCAATTGACGGGACTTGTAGTAATTGCAACGGCGTGATCTTGAGAAACATCCAGGTCGGTCCTGGACGACAGTCCCGTACAAACTGGATTAACCACTAAACGCCTTGTGTAATAAAGATTGACGGGTCACGCGAAGGTACCATTATAGATGGAGGAGCGAATATTGAGATGGGCGGGGACAATTCTGGCCAACTCGTCGAATTCGTCCACTCTTTCAACCCCCGTAGCTGGTCATGTCTGCACATCGCGGAAGGTACTCTAAAGGTACGTGGTCAAACATGGGCTTGCATTGGCCGCTGAGCTAAGCGCTCCCTTGAAATAGTGCAGCAATATTACTGTGCAGAACAACGACATCGGGCCTTGTGGGAATGATGCTTTTAACCAATGGGCTGATGGGATCAGCTTTTCATGTGCCAATGGCATTGTACGAAATAACCTGGTTAATAACCCTACAGATGGTGGTATTGTGCTTTTCGGTTCACCGGGTACTATTGTTGAAAACAACACAATTTGGGTTGAGCAAGTATGTTTGCTTTTTGCCTTCGCTTTGTCCGTAGAGACTAATGCTTCTTACAGCAAACGCTTCTCGGCGGGATTAATATGGTCGACTTTAGTCCATGGTCTGGTAACTATACCGGCGTGGTCGTACAAAACAACAGTATATACGGCGGATTTGCTACCGACAATGATGAGGATGTAGCGACTAAGGGTGATGATCAGTTTGATGCGATAATCAAGTATGTGACTTTATTCATACTTGGAGTTAGTTTTACTTATTGGGGAAATACAGGATCGGAATCGCGATTGGTCCTCGAACTTGGTTCGGTACACGTTATGGCAATAATAAGAGCGAGAACGCGGTCGTTATTAACAATAACTTATCTGGCGCATTCGGATACGGAATAGCCATGACTTCTGCCCATAACTTCACCGTGGAGGGCAACGTGCTCTTCGGTAACACGTCTTTCATTGGCTCTCGGGGTCCAAATTGTTCCTCCGTGGATACGACACCGACTACACATGATTTTGTCATCGAGCAAAATACGACAGTTCTATCTACTACACAGTCCGACTTCCAAAATATCGCTGACGGGAGTAGCCTCACGTGCATAGAACCCCCTACAGATGGTGACTTCTGGCCGTACGGTGGAAATCCCGAGGGCAGCGGCGAGTCGGAATCAGGAGGTTCCTCAAAAGGAAGGAAAGTGGGGCTGGCTTTGGGTATCACCTTTGGCATCATCTTTGTTGCAGCTCTAGCATGGTTCATCCGCAGGTGGGCTCTTGCGCGCCAATCCAGGTTCCGGACGGGTGCGAGAGGTCCGAGTCGATCTGGATTCACGAGGAAGAAGTTCTGACGATTCTATCGATCATACTCGTCTTCACCCCCAACGCTTTGTACTTTTCTCGATCTATTTTCTTCGGTCCGTTTCATCATTTGGACTCGTGCTATACAGTATTTCAACGCCTGTCTTGCTTTTTTAACCCTGGACTTATGTCTGTTTCCATTGTGCGCTCCCGCCTAACGTATCTTGTGTACTCCTACATAGTTATGTTTGAATCCATAATCTATAGACTGTGGCTTATCGCTTGCCAAAGCCCATCCTCGTTTTAAAAAAAACGCGGGGCACGCGACACGCGCCTGGTCGCGTACGGTTGTGTGTCATGGTAAGCTGAGATTCAATCTGAGTTGACCTCGAATACCGAACTGAACGCAGCACTATTGGCACCCATTCGCCAGCACTGGCTTCTTTAACTACTCCATCTGCAACTGCAGGCTGATGCCAGTGGCCGCACTCCCACCGGAATTATGGAGAGAAATTCTTGACATCGCCGTGCGAGATGACCCGTTGCTCGAACCAAGCCTCATTGGACCTCTAGCGGAGAGCTGCTGGTATGAGATGGTCTTTGGAGATTGGTGGCTTCGACGACCTCAGGAAACCCTCCAAATGCGCCAACGCCAAGGTTACGCACTCAAAAAGGTCTGTGGCACGTAGCCGTAACTCATAGGTCGCTTTGCCTTGTTGACATGCGTAGTAGGCTTTCACGCAGACGTGCACCCTGTTTGCTCGTGTGGGTGCCGAATACATGTACCGTTCAGTCCTTATTAGCGACCCAACGCGACTGCGAAAACTATGCTCGGCCCTCGATGTAAACACCCATTTGGGGCGCTGGACAAAAGCCATTTACATTTATTCGGACGACAGACTCGGATTGCGCGAACTTGATGTCCTAGGCATGGATGACTGTATTGTCTCACTCATCCGACATTGCCCAAATTTGCAAATATTCATGGTGGATCCCCAGATCGACCGAGTATCATTTTTGTCCATCGCAGACGCGCTGCGCACATACTGCTCGTCAACACTTAGGCTGATTCAATGGAAAATGGCCTTCGCGAACCAGACGAAAGTCATCCCTGTGATATTGAGCATGCGAAACCTCGTCGCCATTCAAATAGAAATAAACTATCCCACCGCCGAGTGTAATGCGACTCTTCCTGGGATTAGACAAATTTCGGATGTCTCGTTCCCGCAACTTGAGCAGCTGAGCCTTCGTGGAGCAATGCAGGATCTCGCGGAGCAGATATCGATGTGGCACATGCCAAAGTTGGCGAGCCTAACTCTGGACTTTAAGGCGTGTCGCCATGACTTTCCCGACGTCTTAGAAGTCCTCAGTACACACGGACCACAGCTGGATGTGCTCGATATCAATTCCATTCCAACCCTTGATGTCTCGTCCATTCTGACCATATGCCCGAATCTCACGACGTTCTGCTTCAGCTTAGACTGGCAGCTGGAGGGTATTTTGGTTGAGAAACCTCATAGGAAGCTTCAAAGTATCGGACTCCATGGACTGCGGCATGCATTTGGTGTCGGAATCGCTGGAGAAGTTGCGCAAGTCAATCCTTTCGAGGCGGTCGTCGTGCGTAGGCGTAATGACATGAATTTCGTGTCCCTCAACAAATCTAATTTTCCCGAGCTATCGCTTATTCGGGTACTCGACCCAGGGTTGTTAAACGATCTCAACAAAAACAACGGTCCTGCGACTGGGATATCAGGCGGATACATTCGATGGGAGCGGTGGTGGGAGCAATGCTCGAGTCAACGCATTAGACTTGAGGACTGCACTGGGGATCTCCTTGGGACACTACCGCAAAGAGATGAGGACGTTGGGGACGATGAATCCGAGTTTTCAGGCAGCGCAGAATATTAACTCTTCCGATTCCAAGCAGGTTGCGGAGTGGGCAGCGTGCCGCCGCAATCAGTGGGTGTCCTATCAAGTTTTCTCGCGGAAGGACTAGATGTATTCGTACAATACCTGTACGGGGAACTAGAACCGGCCTGATCCAAACCGAGGTGCAAAATGTACTACATAAATTCCTCACACTGTTCAGGCATTTGTTACATCAATGCGGATGATGATTCGGCTACCATAAATAGCAATACGACCATTGAAAGAGGAACCCCAAACCTTCTGCTCAAGACCTGTTGTCCAAAAAAAATGGCGCCAGAAACGTTTTCTGGAGCGCTTGACTGCGCACTCTGCTTCTCATCGCTGATAATGACATCTTTCGAGACGGACGATCCATCTACATCTACGTTTCCCGACGACGTAGAACTTCCGTGTTGGCAAAATATTAACGGCTCCGGACATCATTTTCACTGGGCGTGTCTTCAAGAGCATGATGAAAGCGGAGAATGGAACAGGAGAAAATGTCCCTTCACCGCATGTGGTAGGGATCTGTTAGACGACACGGGAAGACTCTTGGTCACTGTAAGAAACGAAGGTGGAGTGACGAACGACTTTGACATCAGTAAGGCATTCGACGAAGACAAGGAGTCTCTTACTCGAAAACATGAGTTGTAAGCTTATAAGTTTAGCTTCCATCGCAAAATAGTCTTCGGTAAATGAATTCATACGTTCTTCAGGGCAATGCTGGACGCGGTTCATTCGGGCGAATGGGACATAGTGGAGAACTTCCTCGTCGAGGGTGTTGACCCGAACTCGGTTGAAAACGAGGAGAACAGGCTCACAGGACTTCACTTTGCGGCATACTTAGGAGATCAGGGTATTGACGCGGTAAAACTATTCCTGAAGTACGTACTACAGTCTTTCGATACTTAAGTCGTCGACTAATAAAACCGATTGCTCTGCTTCTCCTCTAATGAACCTATTCACTTGGGCCCTCGACTGGAACACCGTCAGATACGGTGCTGATCCGAGTCTTAAAACTATAGAAGGCTACTCTGTACTGGATATTGCTCGCCTCAGCGAGTCTGAACAGTTGATCGCCATCCTAGAGCAAGCATCCAGGCATCTGTGATGAGGCCTATTGTACACGCAATGCATCTTGCCAGTGATTACTTTGATCCCGGTATATACCGTCGAATTCGAGCGACGAGTAAGACGAATCAGCATACCTTCATTCGACGGTATCGGACGGCTGCGGTCGTATTCGTAAACTTTTGGCAGGAGATATTAGTACGAGAACTATCATAGGAAGTGACCTTCCTGGCGAGAAAATGCTTTTGAAGCGCATTACTGCCACCCGGTTGGTGTTGTCCCGAAACCGGGGCTGGGTACAACTCCAGGACAAGCCGTCATTAAAAGAACTTGAAAGTCGCGCTCTGCGAGCCTTCTGGAGTGAACGCACTGCACTGGTCGAGTCCAGTAGCGTAGACCTCAAACTGCAATATATTGCGTATTGGGCGGTCTGTTAAAATTGCCAACTTTATGCGTATTTGTGCAAGCTGTTGTTGAATAACAACCTCCTCCCCACCAAAAAAAGAGTACTGTCTTTTACCGGTTTGAATTCGTGCTACAGCACTCGTGAATGTGCTGACAATTAACTGAGATCCGTGAGAAGTCGTGAGAGCATTTCAAGTGGCGCGGCCAGTTTGTGTTGCTGACGACCCTTCCTAATCCCCACTCGCCGGTCAGACACCTACGTTCATCTGGGCTGCTATCCTATTCTACACCGTCTGTCTGATCAGCAAATCTCCATCATAAAAAACCCCATGGCCTCTTCGAATGGGTGACGGCAAGGACCTCTGCCATGTCAACTTTGTGCTAATCATACTCCACTATTGGTTTTAGGCAGCAATGGGGTGTAACTCAGCCCATTTCATCAAGCGAGTCGAGTGATGGTGAAAAGAAGGTGACTGTCGCCATGATGGAAGAGCTACGCAGACAGGGTACGTTTGAAAGTGAAGAGGAATCGCGTACAAGGTCAGTCATATTTCATGTCAGTTTACTGTTAAGTCCTTTGGAGGTCTTCATGTTTTCTGGCAAAGACAACTGCAATTATACTTTCATACAAATGCTTTTGTGCTCGAGAACTGGCTCTGCTTTGCGCATCTGCTCTTTCCACGGTTTCGGGTCGGCTGAATGGCTACACTCCACCACGTTCAAATCTTGGGTACTGACAGCAAGCTCCGGTGTATCTTCCAGAGAGCTTGTGTTGGGTCGCGTCGCTTCTCTCGTAAAGAAGTTCGTCTACAAAGTGTCGACATCCCATGGTCTTTCGGAAGCGGCCGCTGCCGCTGCGGGTGGAAAGATATTTACGTTTGGATCATATCGTCTCGGAGTCCATGGGCCAGGAGCAGATATTGATACACTTTGTGTTGTCCCAAAACATGTATCAAGAGAAGACTTTTTTGACGTGTTTGAGAACATGCTGCGAGATTTCGAGGGCGTCACAGAGGTATCAGTAAGTGGGCAGCCCATCTGCATGGCCTTATACATTTTATAACACATGCTCAGGGTGTCCCGGAAGCCTACGTCCCAATCATTAAGACGAAGATACAAGGCATAGCAATTGATTTCTTGGTGGCTCGTCTGGCATTGCCGACAATTCCCGATGACCTGTCACTTCGAGATGACAATCTGCTGAAGAATCTCGATGAACGATGCATTCGAAGTTTGAACGGTTAGTCAATTTGGTTTTATACAGGCCTGTTCCCGTTTAAGGCGAAACAGGTTCACGAGTCACCGATGAGATCCTTCGGCTTGTGCCTAACGTGGCTGTATTCCGGGATGCATTGCGGTGTATAAAACTCTGGGCTCAAAGTAAGCTTTGTCGTTCCATTCAAGTTCTGTTTTGATCCTGTTCTGCTAAAGGAAGAGCCATATACTCGAACGTGAATGGCTTTCTTGGAGGCGTTGCATGGGCAATGCTGGTGGCGAGGATTTGTCAACTTTATCCGAACGCTGTCGCGGGAGCGATAGTCAGTCGCTTCTTCATCATCATGTACCAGTGGTGCGTCCGCGACTCGAATAGTTGAATTCCGGGTCGTAGGTTCAAGCCAGACCTTCGCAGGTCGTGGCCACAGCCGGTGCTTTTGAAGCAAATAGAAGAGGGTCCACTGCAAGTGCGCGTATGGAATCCGAAGGTTAGCCGTCTTCCAAAGGCCTTGAGGTCGATTTGTTCACAGTTAAATATATTAGTTGTATCCGGGGGATCGCTCACATCGCATGCCGATTATCACACCTGCTTATCCAGCCATGTGTGCAACTCATAACGTTACAGAGTCGACTCAGATGATCATGACTGAAGAATTCAAACGAGGTGAGTACAAGGTGACATATTGAGATTAAGCTAATTTGGTATTTTAGGCGCTGATATTGTCGACAAGATCATGTTTGGATCGATACAATGGTCTGAACTGTTTGCAAAGCACGACTTTTTCCATAAATATCGCTATTATCTCCAGGTTATTGCTTCTACCGGTAACCAGGACCTTCAATTAAAATGGTTGGGGAGCTCCACGATGTAAGGAGGTAATATATTGACTGACGGCCACTTGCAGGTCAGGAACTGTTGAATCTCGGATACGACAGCTGGTCATGAAATTGGAATATGTTGAGTCTCTCACACTGGCTCATCCTTTCATCAAAGGTTTCGATCAGACTCTTCATTGTCTGAATGACGAAGAAGTCCGGGCTTGCGCCTCTGGCGAACTTCCCGATGCTGTCGCGAGGCGGAAGAAGGAGGACACGGAAGGAAAGGAAGGAGCAAGTACCGTGCATACAACGACTTTTTATATTGGTCTCGCCATCGAGCCGAAGCAACGTGTGTACAGACTTCTTGAAGTATCCCCCGACCCTTAGTTTCGCACTACTTATCAACTGTTGTAAAGCGGGTGCTACCGGTCCTCGAAGGTTAGATATATCTTACCCTACGACCGAGTTCACAAAACTCGTGAAGGTGTGGGAGAAATACGATGAATCTTCCATGGGGATCATTGTAAGACATATCAAAAGGTGTGCGGCTCTTTACCCATTTCAAACAATCCGACGACTTTCTCTGTACGTGGGTGTGTATAAAGCGGAACTTAATTCCATCTATCAGCTCTTCTCTGCCTGATTACGTTTTCGACGAGGGCGAGCGACAGCCTAAACCGACGCTCAAACGATCAAAGACAAACAAGGTACAGCTGGGACGTGGTTATGTTTGTCCTACCAGTGCGCTCACACTACTGTTCTAAGGTTTCCGGGAAATCGAACAACACTTCTCCCGACCTACCAAATAAGAAGCAGAAGAAGTATGACCCTTTCATTGGATTTTTATTTGTCTTTCACTGTGTCTTCTTTACTAGGTCACCCCTCACTCCTGCTGATCTCCAGAGTCTGGCGCCTTCAAAAGCTGTTCATCCTATTTCGGCCCTCAACCCCGTTCAGCCGCCGACTGTTGTTGAAGCGCCTCCACCCGGTTCAACTGTCTATACGTCAGCAGTAAAGGACCCCGCGGACATCAAATCTCCTCAGCTACCTTTCGGAGAAGCAACGGCTGTAGCAGGGACCGTCCAATGAATAATGCGGCATTTTGCAAGCTTACGAAGATTTGTTTCAACAGTTCGGTACTATTCACCTCACATACGGAGTCTTGATAATCTTCTCAGACCTGAGCTCAGTCACGGAATCCCGCCCACTCGTTCGTCCGGCATTGTCTATCTTATTCGTCTTTCTCTTGCAGGTGCCGAAATCGGCGTCATACGCTATGGGCTTGGATTCAAGCGGTGCTCTTTTTCTCGTGCTTCCCCTTCGTCAGGAGATGACAGTGTACTCAAGCTTTATGCTTTATGCCTTAAATTGTGTATTTTACGTCGTTCGTAGCATTAGAATAACAAACCCTGCCTGGGATGCTTGAGTCAACTGCTCGTGATTGGACGCCAGGCCGCGAGAAATAGCGTAATAAAAGCCGTGTGTATGTGAATCGACATGACTCGAGACTGAGGCCTTGTTCATACCACCAGTAACGAGATTCGCGCACTCCCCGAGTCAGGCTGTCCCGTTTTCTCTTCCTCGCCGACATGCCCTCAAAACCGGAGTTTACGACTTTGAAAGGAATAGAGCTCATACACGGTGACACATCTCGCAGTCCAGAGGTCGCACCTTCGATTTCAGTGACGACTAGTAAGCTTGTGCCATCGGCGTCCTGTTCATTTGAAGTTATTCGAATCACGAACCATTCGCGTAGCATTCAGAGCGCCGAAGGAGACAATCAATCTCAGCGAGTGGGACCCCACCAAACCTGCCCTCAATGTTTACTCGAGATATTCTCAGGATGTTAGCACTAGAGCCGAGGAAATCCTGTCCAAAATAAATGTGTGCCATTCAACTAAATCCAACTCGCATTTCCGAATATTCACTATCAATACGTTTGAAATCCGCTATTACAGAATGGACATGCTTTAACCTATGCGTCTGGCCTTGCGGCGTCGTATGCGGTTAGTGCCATCCGAATCCCTTATAAGTTTTTTTTAGAGAAACCCTTGATCCATGATCGATACTTAGGCGCTTGTCCATTATCAACCCAAGTGTATTGCGATCTCGGAGGGGTATCATGGCTGCCATGCAACCATTGCAGTTTACAGAAAAGATAGGTCCGTCAAGGTCATCGGTATAGACGATGACTTCGAGGAGGGCACACTGTGCTGGCTTGAGACTCCTCTAAACCCAACGGGAGAATCAAGGTGAGTAGACCTACATATGTCATGTATGAGCTGGACTTGATGAACTCCCGTTTCAGGAATATCGAATTCTACGCAGATAAGGCAGGCTACAAAATGTCGTCTCGCATGGACTGCACAACGCTAATCGCACACGTAGGTGCACGCTGCGAAAGGCGTTTTGGTTGTCGATTCCACCTTTGCCCCACCGCCTCTTCAATATCCGTTTAAGTGGGGGGCAGACTGTGTCATGCATAGCGGTTTGTGTTATCTCATAAGCCGCGACTCTTAGATATCTGATATTATTAATAGGCACGAAGTATTTCGGAGGCCATTCTGACCTGTTATGCGGTATTTTGGTCGTAAAAACAGTGGACGAATGGAAAAAGGCAACGCTACGCATTATGCTCCTTCAAAGCGAGTTTTCTGATTGTCTGCATTCCACAGCTTTGGGGAGACAGAACATTCCTAGGCAACATGATGGTAAGCATCCTTTACACGCATAACTCAAGACTCGTGCCTTATATGTGTCCTCAGGGATCACTCGAATCATGGCTTCTTCTGCGTTCATTACGTACATTACACTTGCGTGTGGCCCGACAATCTCAGACGGCCACAGCTTTTGCACAGTGGCTCGATCGTCTCGCACAGATTCCAGTCGGTCAGGAATGGGACGGAGTGCAGGGTGGTCTAGTCAAGCAAGTGCATCATTCGAGCTTGCAGGCGAGGACCGCAGATTGGGCCATTGATAAACAGATGGAGGGTGGCTGGAATGCAACCTTCAGCTTTCTGGTAAGCACCCAGCTGATTCGCCTAGGCGTGCTGGAGAATGGATTGCAACAGACGAGCACCCCTTGCTGACCTCAAACGTAGCTGACGAAGAAGGAACACGCATCGCTAATGCCACATATTGTCAAGTACCTTGTCGTAAGCTTGCCTCTTTATTCTACTTGTTAATCGTTCCCTTACGATTTGACTGCCCCTAGCCGGCCACGAGTCTAGGTGGCGTAGAGAGCTTGATAGAGCAACGCGTTACAGCAGACCCAGCAACCGACCCACGCCTCATACGTATCAGTATCGGAGTGGAAGATTTGGAGGTTTGTCTTGTATGCTATTCATTAGTACTTATTAGAATTTCTGACTCGTAACCAAAGGATCTGAAAGCCGACTTCAGGCGTGCTTTTAATTTATTAGTACAAGAGAAAGCGAAACTCTGAAAACTTTAGAATTAGACACACCTCAAAGTCTCACCGAATTTATCTTTACGAGGAAAAATACTAAGGGCAGTTTCTTTTTTTCGGAATATATCGCAATAAGAACCCATGAACATGTACCCTATCAACCGTTCTTCCCTCTGTAAAATTCCAGGAACATAGCTTTGTCTTCCCAGCCCATGCCTGTCCTTTTCACCCTTCCCATATCCGAAATCAAGATTGCAGATACTTCCGATAAAACATCGTCTCCGCCATTATGTCCGGGAAGCAGCTCGCTGAGCAAAAACGATCCCGAGCTGGGTGATTGTGATGGAGCCAGGAGGCGGATGGAGAGGGTATGAGGCAAGATTGCGGAGGATATAGAGAAGACGTGAGGAATGACAGGTAGACGGGAGGAAGGTATGGGGAGAGAGATTGTAGGAGAAAATGTCGTTGGAGGATCAATCCTGTAAGAAAATATACTGAGATACTGATATTAGGTATATGAATGGACAACTTCCATACCTAACACACATGATAAAGACATTGAAGTCTTTAACCGGAACCGTGACACCTTCAAATAAATTGGCGAAGCGGAGCAAACCACGGCCATTGCTGGTCGTGCATTCGGGAAACAGAGCAAGTGGGCGGCCAGCTTTCTTTGCACGAGTAACAACCTCATCCAGTGACAGCGGGGACAATAACGAACGATCAGGTGCATTGCTCCCATACGGCGGAATATTCCCGCATTTCATAACCATATTCAGGAACGAAACTTCAGAGAAACCAATGATGTCCGCGCGTTTCGTCTGAGCACGACCCCGGGAGGGTGTCGCAATCGCAGCAGATCCCGTACCTGTTTTCCTGCCTGGAGTGATGTGGGAGGGGGAAGGAGACGGAGTAGGCACACGCTCAGCTGGCGCAGTTATCGGGAGGATAAAGGTCGGGTTGAATCTACGTTTGCGGTATGAATAGAGCCGACTGAGCCTTTAGAGAGAGGGGAAGGGGACATACCGAAAGGCAAGCCAGGCGATTTCAATCCAAGAAACCCAGTTCGAGATAATCATATCACCAGCATTCGGAGACCAAACCTCCTTATATGACGCGCGTCTGTGTATGACAACACGAATATCAGTACTTACTGATCGAACATTACGCATGCGAAAAATTGGCTCACCCTTTTTTCCTTTTCACGACCTCGACGGGGATCCAATATATACCAACGATGAACAAGGCCAAGCGGGCCAGAATAGAAGTCAAGGCATTGGAAGCAAGCCTGTATAGAGGGGGTGCTGGGGACTAATGCCATCAGTCAAAGCTGCCTTCGGGAACCATTGGGGAGTCAAAGCTCACAAGCAAAATACAGACACCCTGAACAACGAGGAGGTATACAAGGCTGAGAATGAGTACAGAAAGAGTGCGTATTGTGCCAAGTAGATAGGATAAAGGTGTCAGAAGGATAGCGATGGACTCCGAACCCTGAGGGTGGACTGGTGAAAGAAAAGGCTGGAAACGAGAGCTGAGTTAGACAGTTAACGGTTCAAGAGGGGTCGGTGGGAGGATGACCTGAATGCCAGTACCAGGGTCCTTTTTCTCTATTGTCAGTAAATGAGACCTTTATACGGACTTGCTGCTCACCCGAAAGGCTGAGTACTTCTCCATTGAAGCAGCTCAGCAATTGGCAGACGTATTACTGGGACCACCTCCCGAAGGTGGTCGCGATCACGTGGTCAGAGGGCGCCCGCGCATTAAGACTGCGCGGCAGCTCCGGCTCCGACGCATTCCCTTCTTGACCATCGACAACCAGGTTCTACAGAACACCGACCTCTCCTCTTCGCCATGAGTCGTACAGGTGAATTAGTCTCTCCGGAAGAGCTCTTTCATACGGTTTCGGGTGCTGCTAGCCAGGATCCGACTCTCGTCTCCGCCTCTGCATCCAGATTGAAACAGATGCTCGACATGCCTGGCTCATTTGAATGCCTGAGCGCCATCGCATGTCAGAGATCCGTACCTCTTGGTGTCCGCCAGCAGAGTATCATCCAACTCAAGAATGCAGCACTGAATCACTGGAAGACAAGGAGGTAATCCGCCTGTTAATTACCTCGTTTGGTCTCGCCTTAGCTATGCTCTTCTTAGGCTGGTATTGGATGAACACAAAGAAATTATACGTGCCCGAAGCCTGACGCTACTGGATGAGAGTGACGATGTCGTAAGTTTCCGATTGTCTCACCACCAAGGACCCGGCTTCATCCTTTCGTCCTCAGATTGCGGATTGCAACAAATATATTATTGCAAAGATAGCCCGCTTTGACTTTCCGGCCAAATGGTTTGTCTTCTTTATCTCCCAGGATGCAAGCGAACCTGACCCACACTACAGGCCAAATTTAATAAATGAGTTATTGTCTTCCACTGACAATTCGATTAAATCCTTTGTTAACACCACCGGCAATGATTTGAAGGCGACACTTATACTACGTCGCTCCTTGGAAGTTCTTAATGCTGTCCTTAAAGAACTTTCGATCGCAAAGATGCCCAGTGTGATCAAGGTGATGGGTCAAGTAGGTTAAGCTTTGTCTTCTGAGATGCAACTCTTAACTAGGCGTACTGTGCTCCCTGCCCAGCTCGTCGAAAATCTTCATCAGACACTCGGCAACTATTACTCCACCCTGACCAACAATGTATCCACAATGATCAGTCCCACGTCAATATCTAATCGCACTACCACGGATGCGATTTTCCTTGCACATATCACTTATAAGTGCTTGTGCAAAATGGCAGTTTGGGCTTGGAACAGGATAGGGCTGAATAGCTTTAAAGAACTACGGCCATGGGTAAGCATCTTCTTTTTCTGTACAGAAAAGGATTGCGTATCTAACTTTACTCCCGAATCGAGGTCGAAGCATTCTTTGAAAACTCAGCTGTGCAATTAAAGACTTTGTTTGAGCTACGCCTTAATATCTTTTCTGCCCTTGGGACCTCCCAGAATTTGCAAAATTCAGATCAATGCACGGTTCGCTCGCTTGACTACTTAACCCGTCATATTCGTCAAATTGGGAAACTTTTTCGACGGATGCAGCAATTGTACAGCGCAAAAGTCGCCGCTCTAAGCGCATGTAGTGACTTGGTGCTATACTACTGGAGCAAAGTTGTGCAAGCAACCAACGGACCGTCGGAGCTTATAGCTGGTAAGGCGTGGCTATCACGGGTGGATGTCCGACACTAAGTGGTGCCAATTCGGTTTCTTTTCAGATTCCCAGTGGGCGGCTTTCCCAGTGCGTTTCATTGTGCAGGGCATGGCGATTTTCAAAGAAAGCCTTGGTCAATGGAGCTTGACGAAAAGAGGTGCAAACGGGACCACAAGTCAGTCGAGAATTATATAAACCTAAATGCTGTGTACTGAGCTTTTCCTCAGCCTTTTCAAGGGAGTTTGTTGAAGAAGCCGTCAAGCTGCTTGTTACACGGTTCATTCCCCTTAATCCCAAAGACCTTGATGCATGGCTTGCAGACCCTGAAGAGTGGGTTAATGTCGAAGACAAAGAGAATGAACAATGGGAGTACGAATTGCGAGTGCGTTTACATGTTTTAAACGATTACAAACCTTTTATCGACATTGGTTGAACTTTTATCTCGCAATCAGCCTTGTGGTGAAAGAGTTCTCGTGGCACTTGCGAACCAATATGAGAGCTATGTCGTTCCTTTGTTGCAAGCGACTTTCAACCAGGTTGTAGGTGAGTTTCTTACGCCATTTGACCGGTCGAAGCAATGATCATGTTTATCGTCTTATAAATCGGGCCGTTATTCATAACCCGTTGTGCTGTTGTTCATCGCCCAGGACTTCCCACTGTGGACGTTGATAGCATTGTTCAGAAGGAAGCGCTATATTGTGCAATTGGTCGATGCGCATTACGCCTCAGGAATGTAATACCATTTCAGCAATGGGTTGCTCAGAATCTCGCGGCGGAAGCCTGGGATTCGAATCCAAAGTAAGCGGAAACTCCTGTGTTCATGTCTCAGAGTTCTGAATGAGGAGCATAGTTACCCGATAATCAAGCGACGAATCGCATGGGTGTTGGGGAAATGGGTTTCGGATGAGTGTGGACTACCAAGTAGTGACGTGTGGAACATCTTGATTCATCTGTTGAGTGACCGTGGGCAAGGGTCGGATGCAGTCGTGCGATTTACAGCTGCTGTGGCACTCCGAGAATGTGTTGATGTAAGCGTTTCTTTTGTTATCACAGGACTTCCATCATCTCTCTCATGTGATCTATCGTAATATCTTTCCCCCTCGAAGAGCCTCCAATTCGATGCAGACGTATTTGCTCCGCATTTGCCGACAGCGATCTCCCAGCTTATCGAGCTGTCAGCCGAAGCTGACACTCTGGAGGCAAAGGGGCGGGTCACTCAAAGCCTCAACGTCATTATAGAAAGGATGGGCTTACGAGTGAGTAAATGTTGTCTTTAGTAAACTCGTTATTAACGTATCCCGCCACAAGATAGTACCATACATGGAGATGATCTCCAAACCGATCCCCCAACTATGTAAGACAGCACCTTAGCATAATTATGTGTTTATTGGGTGACACCAAGAACTTTAAGGGACGGCTGCGGGAACAGACTTTTTGTATAAAGCGGCGTTACTTGGGACTGTCACCGGGCTAGTAGAGGTGCGTCGTATCCAATCATCTGGCTTACAATCGTGCCACTTATACGCTTCAGTCTTCTAAACACAACTCGGCATCGCTCAACAGTTTGGTCATCCCTCTCCTGCAAGAAAGCTTTTCCGAAGGAGTGAGTGCTAACTATTAGCACAGTCGATCTTCACCTAATTCTGCTGTTGTCACAGTCGAAAATCGAGTTGGATCAAGATGGGCTGACACTTTGGATAGCTGCACTACGAAATTCTGTTTCTCTCGACGATGTTAACGGCACCAAGTCCTTGCTGGCGCTTTTCCCTACAGCTATCGCCTTTTTGTCCGAAAATCTTGACCTGTTAGGCTCAACCATGACAGTTATTCAATCGTACTTCGTGCTTGATGCAGCTAGAGTGCTCCAGGTATGTCACCTTTTTTTGTTGTGCGTCTAATACCTATCGAGCTCCTAATTCGCTTGCGGGTTACGTGTCTCAGGCTTATGCCAGGCCGCTTTTCGACGCCTTTGTCAATGCGTTTGGTCAGGCGGTACAAACGAATCAAAAGGATATGATATTAGCGCTCCAAATACTCGTTCAGTTGGCTCCAGCCCAGCTGTGGGCTGAGCCCATGCACGCATCAGGCCTATTTGCCACTCTTAGCAAGACCATTATGGATGATAAGGCTCCGACGCTCTTGCTAACGGAGCATATCTGTTTGTTCGCACGCATGGCACTCAATGATTCTATCATTCTGTCACAGCTGATCTCTGCTTCTGCTGCTGCTTTAAACAAACCCGAATCCGAGATGTGGAACGGGCTTCTCGATCAGTGGTGGAGAAGAGTGAGCCATTGTCTATACAGCTCGGTATTTTCATTATGTTGCTGATTTTACTGACAGTTCGACAACATGTCCGAGCCCCGCTATCGTAAGCTCGCTGCGATGGGGATCGCGTCTATTGTAGCAACAGGCCGGGCAGAAGTGATGGAACGTCTAAACGGGGAAATATTCAACCTGTGGCTGGATGTATTTGGGGAGATGAAGGAAGCGCTGGCAGAGATCTCCCAAGAGACTTCGCAGTGAGTATTCTTTTGTCTCTTTATGCTAAAGGCTGAGTATTGTATACGAAGATCTACTCTATCAAACTTGGTAACATTCTGGAAGGATAACGGTTCGGTCCTTCCCAGCACGCTGGACGCGCTTCGGGACACACCTGAGTATGAACGCTGGAAAGGAGTAAGAATAATATCAATGCCCATTTTCATTATTGTACATGCGGCCTAATATGTCTACCAGATCTACCAGCGAGATCCAGTCGAAACTGAGAAGCTCACCACCTTCGTCGCACAAAGGCTCCAACGTGCACAGGAGGTGTATGGCCCAGCGTTTGAGACGACATATCTCCGCGACACGGACCCGGGTGTCTTGGAGCAGCTTCGAACTGAGTTGGCCTCGTAACCCATCATTAGAGACGGCATCGAATTTTTGATTTCCTTTTGCGTTGCATCAAAGTTATTCCCGCATATTCACCCAACGACAGACACATTGTATAATGATTACAACTATGAACAACGTAACACGACTATGCCTGTACACAGCCTTCTGGGAATTTAAAATCAAACTAGTTATAATCATTCAGAATCTCCGCCGGAAGACATATTACTATGGAAGGATACTAAGTCGTCATCAACTTCACTCACCCACCCGTCGCTCGCCGTCGCAGAGTCGTCTTCATACAATGCATGTACGCGCTCACAGCTCCTCACGACTTCCGCGCACCGCAGACATTCCCACCCATCGTCGCCATCATCAGTCGCGCGTATGAGACGTTCAGAAAGACAAAAGTAACAGTATATATGTCCGCAAGAGGCCGCATATGGTGTTGTGATAATGTGCGTAGGGGGCTCGTCCGCCTCAAGAGAGGCTTGTGGCGGGTTTGGGTTGTCCTCATTGGAAGGACCGCTTGTTGGGAACGATGACGCAGCGGATTCGAGGTACGCACCGAAGGTGCTGGTCTCTGTGCTGTTGCCAAGTGGAGAGAGGCCGAACGTTGTATCGTCGGCGCAGATTGCGCACTGATCCGAGGGGAGATTAAAGAAGCGTCCCCTCTTTATGGCCCCCGACGTGACCTTTTCTGACGAGGACGCGGAGTTTGAGGGGAGGATGGATGACCACCGAATATTCTCTACAGCCGAGTTTATCTGGTTGTACGCTCTGCGAAATGTTCGCGACCTGAACGCGGGCAGTATCAGGAGTAAGAATTCCTTAACAAGAGGTCGGAATTATAGTTATCTATGCATTCGATAAACGCGGGAGAAGGGGGACCCACCGTGAAGGCATGCCAGACCATTTGACGGTTCATGAATTCATAGCTCACTTGCCGATTTGCGAACCTCCGCGAAGGTACAAGTCGCATCGACAGCAGCCGGTCTGCCAAAGTTCGATACCTGGCGAAGGCTGTTAGATGAGCATCTTGACTTGGATGTCTACCTACCTCCCATTCCACAGAAAGACAACGAAACTTAGCAGGGCTGAAGTCGAGTGTAAAGACTCTAGTCTATTCAGATAATTCCACGCCTTTCGTCTTCGGTCAGAGGATGGCGTGTCTGGCCAGGAGTTTGATAGAGCATGACTTCTCAGACGCGAGTGGATATACGGAAGCAGCACAGTCAGAAACGCGTGAGTAGTCAGGGTTTTCTTTGGCAAGCCAGACGCTGTGAAGAACTCAGACGTGCCCAGCTCACTAGATGTGGGGACTGACGCGATAAAGGACCACCAGCAGTATTCCCGCATGAATAACGCAAGTCCTGAAGCTTTGCACCGTATGTTCCCCCCAAATCCCATATAGAAAACTTGAATAGTGTCAGTCTGATTATTAGGGCTAACTCAGGCTCAAATTTTGTCCGGAAAGCTGTCTATATGATCAGTTCGTCACAAGCACATGACGAAGCGAAAGTGGGCTCTACGCACGTTAATAACGTTGAAGGCTTTTGCCAGAGGCTCTTGAAGCAGCTGGGCCAGTTCTTCGTCCAGCAATTCGGCGTCCAGCTGTCCGACACGAAATACGGAAGACTTCGAGCTCGCTGATACGCGCGAGGCCCTCCAGGCTTGAAGCCGTGGTTCGGCCTCATCCCAGGCCTGATTCCAGTAGGCAGACATTGCAGTCAACGACACAGAGTCGACACCGGGAAACTTGAGAGTGACCCGCCCGCGCCCCCGCGTCGACAGAAGCGCGTCGACTAATCATGTGCAACTCGACCCTCGGGATCACAGGACCCCGGACAGCAGCTTCAGCACTGATCGACGGCCGTATACTTATCAAGGGCGCTCTATCTAAAATTTTGGATGCCATGCTTCAGGGCTTTCTCTCGTCTGCCTCTTCGTCCTTTATCGCTGGCAGCGTTCTCTACCCGGACACGGACACGGACGATGGCGACCAGATCTTATAAGGATGCGATCGACGGTCTCAACAGCCTCCAGTCCAACCAGGCTACCATCGAAGCCTCGCGGGCCTCTGGAGGCCGCCTCGTACAGTTCGCCATGTACGAGACTGAAGAGTATCTGGGCAGGATCGGATATTCTGTAGGCCGCCTACTGCGTCGTGGAAAAGCGAATATTGTTTTGACATCCGTGTTAGCCTCATAACCTGAACAAGCTCAATGTTCTGCACGTTACGGGAACCAAAGGAAAGGGCTCGACCTGTGCGTTTGTCGATTCGTTGCTCCGCCACTCCATGCCCCAGTGGACGGTCGGTATGGTGCTATGTTTGGAGAAGTAGTTAAAAATAAACTTAAAAAGCATTGCCATAGGACTATACACCTCTCCTCATCTGGTAGCCGTGCGCGAACGGATACGGATTAACGGCAAACCGATATCGGAGGAAGATTTCGCCAAGTATTTCTTTGAAGTCTGGGATAGGCTCGAGAATAACGACACAGTGCGTCGGTCCTAATATCATGACTTGGTGGTTGCTAAACACACGCACAGAGGAAGTACGAAAGTACTAATTCGAAGCCCATGTACTTCCGAATGGTTACATTGGTTGCGTTTCATGCATTTATGGAGCTAAAGGTGGAGCCCTTTTAGTCATTTCGTTCGTGCTGCCACCGACAATTCTCAGGTCGATGCTACAATACTAGAAGTTGGTGTCGGAGGGATGTACGATTGCACGAACATTGTCCCAAAGCCAGTGGTTACAGGCATATCTGCCTTAGGAATCGATCATGTCACTGTCCTCGGAAAAACATTGAAGGAGATAGCATGGCAGAAGGGCGGAATATACAAGGTAGGGATTTTTGCCAGTATATCTCATATCAGCTGATGACGGAGAACAATGTACTTTTTACGATGCAACCAGGAAGGTGTTCCAGCGTTCACTGTAAACCAGCCGGAAGAAGGTCTAGAGGTTCTCGAACGACAGGCCAGGGAACGGAAGGCGTCAACGTTCACAGTCTGTCCAGAGGTTGCTGGTCTCTCGGACCTCAAACTTGGTACGTATACCACCGAAAGCTTGCACGGTCTTTGTGTTTCTCAAGTTTTCGATTTTTCTGTACAGGCCTTTCCGGCTTCCACCAATACCAGAACGCCAATCTCGCCATCCATCTCACCCATGCGTTCCTTCAAGCGAAGACCCCTTCTGAGGTGCCAACGTTGCAGTCCGCTACTTTTGCAAAGGGCCTGGAAAATGCTCGCTGGCCGGGCCGTTGTCAAACAGTGCCGGACCCTTCCCACGACGGAATTACGTGGTTCCTTGACGGTGCTCACACAGTCGACAGTCTCGAATGTTGTGTGCAGTGGTTCCTCAGCCCCGGTGTAGGGCTCCGCGAAGACTTGTGGGTGTGATCGTACTTAAGGTTGATAACCGTTTGATGAGACGCGCACATCTTTCTAGGCGCAGTACCTCCCGGGTCCTGGTTTTTAACTGCACACATGGTCGGAGTGGACCCTCGTTCCTTTCGACGGTACTGGCGAAAGTCAAGGCGCAGTTAGCCGCACATCAAAGAAGCGACATCGCACCGGGTCTCTTCTTTGACCACGTCATTTTCTGCTCTAACGTGACGTATGCCGACGGCGGATTCAAAGGCGGTCAGTTCATAATCTTCTGCCCTTTCATCCCCAAAAGCTCAGTTTGAACGAATGCAGACCTTACGGATCGTGTCGTGGCGGAGGAGACAGTTGATCCGCTGAAGGTCCAGCGAGAGCTCGCAGATGCGTGGATAACCCTTGTACCCGACCATCCGAAGGAGAACGTCCACGTGGAGCCATCCGTCGAGCATGCCGTACGCTTTGCCCGTAAACTGAACGGGAAAACGAGTGGAGAGCCGGGAGGCGTGTCAACGCAGCAAAAGGCCGATGTTGACATTCTAGTCACAGGCAGCTTGCATCTTGTCGGGGGTGTGATAGAAGTGGCGGGATTGTCAGAAGTTGCTCTATAGGCATACCTGAGCGATATTAAATAATTCATCCATCTTTCTATCTTAACTTCCATCCCCTTTACACATCACTACTAGTCGATGGTATTCCCCATACATTATACATAAGAATACGGTTCAATATGATCAGATGGGAGTATAGAAGGCAGTATCATAGTTTGGTTAATGTTTATCGTTTGGTCTGTCTGCCGAACGTTTCGCAACCATAGTAATGGATGGCCTGAAGTGTTAATAACAGAAAAAAAATCAGTATCTGTAGTCTAGCGTATAATACCATATTTACCTGACTATCCAAGAACGCCTTCACTTTGGTTTTGAGAGCCGGCACGGCGGCATTGTGCCCTCTCGCCATCTCCATAAATACCTCAAAATGAATGGGCTAAATTTTACTGTATTCAGCAGATGTCGTCATAAAATGAATTAACGCAGGGAAAAGAAATTACCTCATAACGCAAAACCCTAAGATAGAGTCTCTCGTTTGAAAGGAGCGCGACCTTTAAGCGGTCAAACAACTCATCGTCGCTGATTGCCTTCCGCCGTTGATTATCGCTTGAGGGTACACATCGACCACCGGCCTCATTCGCCTTTTCCTCTTCCAACAATCTTATTCTCGGCGGTTTCCCCGGAGAGTTGGTGCTGACTATCGCGGCGGGGACGTCCGGAATCCCATCCCGCCCTTCAAGGATATAAGAGGGACGTGATTGTGGGCAAGTAGGACTGGATTCTGTGCCAGGTTTATGCCGAGCTCGCTTCTCGATTTCAAATACCGGGGTAGTTTCATCGGTGCAGAAAACATGCTTTCCGAGACTGTAGTTATTCGATGCATCCAAGTACGGAGTTCTCCACTTATCCCGAATTTCCGGTTCTGTCGCGGCTTCTGGCATGTCGTACGAAAGACCTTTCAGGGTCGCTTTTCGTAGAAGTAAGTGTGGACCACGGAAGTTCGAACGAGTACATACTTGTGCATGAACTTACCATGTTCATACCAGTATTGGAACGGCCTACACTGAAGCTGGAAGCTAAGTTTGAACTGGAAAAGGGCTGTGTGAGGGGAGGTGCATCGAGTGTCGCCAAGGGACCCATAACGGAACCTTCAAGGTCTGAATGGTCTGAATTTGGTTCCCGACTGAGCTCGTCAGAAGAGATGCCCATCTCCAGGGCCTGCACCACGGAAACTCCTGCAGTCGTCTTCCCAGAGGAGAGGATAACTGCACGAGTGCCGAGCTTGCTTTTTCCGAAGGCCTGAGTCGCTACAGGTATGGGTATTTCACTTGAAGCTGTGGAGCTGATCGCAGAGTGATTAATAAGTAGTTTGGCTCGATTAATTATGTCGCTGCGTGTCTCTGTAACATTTTTCACGGAGTCCGGAGTTTGTTTTTTGCGTTTGCTTGTTCGTTGAACCTCAGCTTCGTCAATTACATCCTGCAGAAATGTTTTCGGAGGCAAATCCCGAGCAGGCGTACTGACCGCTTGCTTCCTCGTCTTCGGGTTTTTGATAGACTCGGAGGTAGAGGATTCCGACTCCACTAAACGCGAAATGAGAGCGCCCAGCGTCTCATCAGTGATACGACCCTTCTTTGCACAGCTCCTTATATGCGACACTTTTTGCGCCACAGTTTTGCGCGAAGTCCATTTAATGTCGCAGCTGACACATTTACGAAGACAATTCAGCTGATCTTCGGTAAAATCAAGATAGTAATTATTAGATGGCCCCTTCCTTTTTTTCGCCCGTGCGTTTCTATGCTTTGCGGCATCTATTGCGGTATCGTCAACAGGGACGAGTGATGCGCGCGATGCACGGTCACGCGCTGATGACCCCTGCGAAAGTCCAGAAAACATATATTGACAAAGTTGGGCGCGGACTCTACTGGTCCGCTCATCGGTTTCGCTGTCACTGCTTTCTTCGATACGAGCATTAACCACGTCGGGCACTGTATTATCTGCAGGACGAGGTGGTGGGACAGGATCTACTGAGGTGGCGCCGACATCCGCCGGCCCGTTTGTCAGTCCAACGATATCGATGTTTGACAACAGCGAGATGCTACTGCTTGTAGTAGTCAAACTTGGGGCCACGTCTGCAACAAAGTTAGCAGAGGAAAATGATGTGCATAGCACGGTAGGGGTGATAGCAGATTTCTTACCAGAGACATTTTTTGACGTACAGACATCTGTATGTGCCACAGAGCTAATAGAATCGCTATCGGAGAGCTCGATGACCTTCAAGGCTTTGTCCGCCTTCCTGAGCTCCCTTTTCCTGCGTCTCTCTTCTTTGAGTCGCCTTTGGGACTCCTGCCTTTCTGGCTCTGAGTCTTCCACAATTTCGTGGGTACTGCTTTGGACGAACTGTCTCTTCGGCATGAATAGAGACACAGTGGTAAAACCTGGTGTGAATGACCCGGCTCGCAAAGAGAATTGTTCGGATAGATTGTGCCTTCTACAGGAGTATCTGAGCCGAAGCAGACGCTGGGAGTTCATGCATCCGAGGAGAAACCAAGAGAGTCGAAGGAGGGCTTGTTTTCAAGCGCGTAAAGACGCGATGGCACGTGACGCGCGCCTCGCTTTCTCACGCCGCATACGAGTCGACTCGGGAGCGGAAAGTGACGACGATGTCGCCGAGACAGCGGCGACGGACTTGGAGGTCTTAAGCGCACCGCACAAGTCGAGCATGCCTACTGACCATCTACTTTCCTTACCACTTCGCTAACCACAACACTCTCTGGCTCGTTCGTTCAAGCCAAAGTCATGCCTTTTCCTCTCGCACCTCACCACGTCCAGCTTGTTGCTGCGTGCTATCCTCCATCCGCTGCGCTTTTGACCTCCGCCCCGGACTACAAGCCAAACTCACAGGAGCTTTCTCGACTGACCTATTATGCCTCAAACCGCCCGGGAAAAATAGCTAAACTCAGCAACGAGCTGGAGAAAAGAACGCACGCAGACGCTCGGAAGGCAAAGTCGGGAAACACCAGGGCACGCGCGTGAGTTTCGCTCGACCTATTTGTATGCGTTTATTCTAGCTGCTAAAACATTTTGGGGTCTCAAGGTCACTTTTGATTACCTTGAACATATTTAAGGCCCTGACTACGGAATGCCGTCGGGATTTGTCTCTTCTTTCGGCGTCATTAATGTCCGCGCTGGACTGCACTTTAGCATCACTGCCTAGTGACCTTGAGGCTGTTGCCAAAGCTGCGAGTGTAGTCAGTTAACCCTTATCTTATGTTCGAACATGGACTTAATGTTTTCGTACCCAGTTCACCGCCTGGACAACATACACTAATGGCCAAATGCTTGGAGTGGACCAGAATTTAACTCGCGATTATGTCTCCACTATGCAGCGTTTCTCGACCATGTGTTTGGTCGAGGCCAAGAGTAATGATCTTGAGGACCGCAATAGGTTGGTAGTCCCAACTGCTCCATCGTGCCCAGACTCACAGCAGTTAGAACACGTCTCATAGGCCTTGGGGCTTTGACAGGCGCGGTGGCTTCTGAAGCACTATACAATTCCTCTTCGCAATTTAAATCACAAATATCGGTGATTGTTCCGGCGCTCCTACTTGATCTACTGCAAACAGACATACTTGTCCTTGAGCACGAGTTAGTATTAAATCTCCTCTACACATATCCTGACGATTTATCATATATCATAAAGATCAGAGAGCAGCAAGGACCAACCTTTGCCTTTAACCTCATATCTGTCTGATTTTCGTTCACGCCCACTTCTGGAGCGTCGCGCGGCGTCAATACATGTTCACATTGATGGGGTCGAAGGCCCCTCAATGGGGGATGTTGCAAATGTCGCACTGAAAGCCTTTGCTTGCATCTTCAATCAATCAAGTGGGTCGCAAGTGGGGCATGTTATGCAGGCGGTGTTTGATAGCCTTGACATGCACGGAGGCTGGAAGGACGTTACACATTGCTGTTGGTTTGTTCAAAAGGCAGTTGAATGGACTCAATATCAGTACCGTTTCGCTGTCCCAACGCGCCTTGTTGAGAGGTTAATGGCAGCTCAGGACGACCCCTCCCTTTCGAATGTCAATAGGGCATTGACCGCAATGATCAAGACGGTGTTTACAGCCCCTCTTCCTCTTGTCAACCTGTCTACCTCGGATGTTTGCTCGAGTCTAACAGCCTCGATATTGCGCAAGGTTGCAATTAACCCACACGATGATCTCCTTCCCGAACTGATCGAATGTGTGGGCGCCTTGGGAACACACATTTACTATGCGGATCAGATTCACGACCTCGCATGCGAAATCATCGGGCGACTTATCAATGTTGAAAGCAATGGATTGGGCGGTAAGGGTCGGGAATATGGGCGGAAAGATGAGAAAAGGGCTGTGGCTTTGAGGTGTCTTATTGCAGCTCTAGGAAGTCTTATTCAGACAAGCACGAAGTCACTTCATCCTTCCGCAACTGTTGACAGTCACGCTGTCGGGCCACTTCATACCTTCGGCTCAACGCCCGTTGCAGTGCCTGAAGTTATTCGTGCCTCGAGTCCTGGTTCTTCCGATTATCATCCTGTTCGAGAAAGCCTCCCGCAGCGCTCAAAAATATCTTCTGATGTTTGGCAAGAAACACTGACGCTCCTCTGTGACGAAAATTTTGCCGTCCGTTCTGATTACGCCAAAGTTCTCGTCCTTTACCTCAAGTCAGAGATCGGTCCCGAAAGCGCAGCGCGCATTGTTTCGGGTGCCATGTTTGAAACCGGTGGCACGAAACACGCGCGATTAGGCAAAGATGGGTCTCTTCAACCCTCCTCCAATAGGCACTACGCGATTGGCGACAGCGGTATCGATCGTTTTCTCCATGCATTAATAGCATCACTATATGTGCTTGCGACGTCACCGAAGCTTGGCCTACCACCGACTTCTCCACCTTCGCCTGCACATTCTTCAGATGCTGGCCAGGAACATGATCATGAACGTGAACATGACTCGGTCCACGTTAATATTACACCCTCTACCCCATTACAAGACCAGACATTTTCGTCAGTGCAAGATGAGAGCAGCCCCGACCTATATAAAGGGTCTCAGTCTTCGCGACGACAGTCGATGACGCTCGCGCAATCACGAAAGCTGTATAGGATACGATGGCTGCTGGACGCGGCAAATCGTAAACTCTCTTTGTCCAGGACTGATTCAGATGCATCACCTGCATGCCTTTCTGACTATCTGCATGTGCTGGATATTCTCAACGTTTTACATGAACGGACCCCTCTGCGAGCGCTCCTAACCGTGCTACCCATGCTATTGAGCCTACGCCTATGGTGCGAATCCGAATGTTCCTCGCAGCTTCGTCAAGCTGCTATCCGACAGGTTCTAATAAGTCAATGGGAAGCCATTTCTCGCGTTTGGGATTGTATCGGGCTGAGCAACGAACCTCCAAATGTAAATTTGCCTCTCAAAATAAATATACATCACTGACATTAGACACAGACGCCATTGGGATTTCCCCCATCGTATTCTCATCCGGAAACAATCTTTCCTTTGGCTGAGGAGGCACAAGATTTGTCTGCTCTTGCTGGCCGGGAAGACGAAGAAACTCAGCCCTGGGATGAACAGGCAGCAATTGCAGCCATCGCAGGAAATTCTAACGTTCAGCTTGCCACCGGTCTCGATGAGACAGGCTTGAAAAAGCGGTTCGAAACGCAGTGGACCCCTGAAAATGCCTTGCGAGATTGTATGATTCCAAATAGTTATTGTGTTTTCTATATTTCTGATTTTGACTAATCTATAGCCATTGAACAACTCGCAAACGGTGATATGTCCCGTCAGGAACACAGTAATCCGCTTTTGAAGATCTCGCCAGCTTTAATGCATATCTCCAACCTGTCATTGCAGAGCCTTACACGGTCTAACCGTGGGGTAGGTGTCAATGACCTCCGAGAGGTTTTGGAAGGTCGCAGTGGGACGTCAAATCTTGCCCTTTCGCAAGGAAGGGCGCCATCCGTAGCAAGCCTCGGTGTCACACACTCGGGGGCATCTGGAGAAAGTGCTATAGGTTATCCGGGCGTGATGGGCGCGCATCGGCCGAAGATGCGTATGCTCGACGGCGAGAATCCCAGGGAAGTGCGTGATGTGCTGGACAAGCTGGGCATCGGCGCTCAAAGTGGAACAAGTCTACGCAAGACTTCCCTGTCTGCGCGACAACCGTCGGGCACTAGGTACGATCTTTGCAATGTCGTAATTCGTTTTGCTGACCGTCTCTTCCATGGATTCTGACTAGGTCTGTGTTAATACCCCCTTATAAAGGATAGGATTGCAGTTATCGCCCTTCCGCATCTTATCGGAATAGTATTGATTATTTGTCGCCAACGGAATCATGTCAGCTCTAGAATACATCCGTCCAACAGTAAATAATAATTATAGCGAATTAATGTCTCGTCCGTCGCATTATCTTAGACGTTGTTAGACGTTGCCCCATCACCTGCCTCCCTGCCGCGCTGCATTTGTAGATGATATCCTTCTGCGTGATTCTTCCTCCCTTTCGCGCCAGTAGGCAAGCTCAGCCTGGGCCTTTGGGTGTGACATGGAAAATTGACTCTTCTGTGATAGGTAACGTTTATGGTTTTGCGTTAGTAGCAATGAAAACGGCTGGTCGATCACTCACGCTCATGGCCTGCAGGAGTGTCTCAAACAGCGTAGACTGGAATGTTGCACTCTTCAGGGGGTCAGTAATTCGTTTGGATTGATTCATAATCAGCGTCGTAAGCTCTTGGCGTAGACGAATAAGACTAAAATGGAATCCGTAAGCGACAAACTTTGACATTTACGTTTTGAATTGGCACACTTGGAAAAAATCATTGTCTCGTCCTCAGTATCCGTGAGTATAACGAAAGACCAGAAAAAGGAAATATAACGGTTTGCTATCTGTAGAAAAAGAGACGGGGACGGGGAATCAGGACAACTTCAGCAATATATTGCATATATTGAGCTAAGAGCACAGCGGTTCTTACCGCTTGAATTACTAAATCATTGGGTCCGGCTGCTCTGCGGAAGTAACCGCCAGTAGTTGACTCCGTAAGCCTGTTCAAACTTGAGATGTGCTCCGACATCGACTTCTGGAAAATTGGCCAGAATTGCATGCGCAGGCCAAAGAGCCAGCTCTCTAGCGGAACACATCCACGCGTCTGCACCTCTGCGAGAGCGTTCTCTATCATGCGTATCATTGTAAGCAAGGGAACTACCGGAGGAGTAGTTTCAAACATTGAGTTAGCGAAAGTCTAAGCATATGTCGTCAATGCCTATTTAATACCACGACAATAACAAAATCAAGGCCAACCTGACAATAGTTGAGAGTAGGTTCCATGATCTGCTTCCAGGTCGCCGCCAATGCGGCCAGCTCTTCTTTCGATATGCTGAGAGACTCGTGCCCAGCGCTCGGAGGTACATTTACAACTGAACGCGCAAGGCTCTCCCTTCTGCGCATTGATGGGCTTCCGACCGTTTCCGTCCCGAAACTTGGCCTTCGAGCATCAGCGACATTCAATTCTTGAGATTGGATAGGTGAAAAAAGGGGCCCAATCGGATCGGACATGAGTACATCGGGAGCTTGCAACGGAGGCGCGAAAAAAGTGGCGACAAAGGTGTATTCCGCAGTCGCATTGTCCATAAGGACAAGTAACATGGAGCGGAAAAGTGCCTCAATGGGCTCTTTCTGTTACCAAGTTAACGGACGAGGGAAGAAAAGAAGAAGTGTAAACTGACATGAGTTTTATTTTCTGCGATATATGCTTGCACGACAGGCGGACCATCGATTCTCGCGTTAGCTAGTCGACTTATATCCACGTTGTACTCCGTCTGAGCGTCCGAGTTTGCGATTGGTTCAGACTTTTCAGTGATCCGCGCCTGTAGTAAAGGTTAGAGTACTGGACTTTATTCGAAGCTAAGGTTGCGCCCACCTTTATCCATCCCAAGCTGCGTATGTACCTTCGAAAACCAGTCTCGTAGTAGACGCGCGCCGCGGCAACGTACGAACGCTGTATTTCTTTTGCCACGTCCTCCGCTTGGTTTTGCAAAAATTCATACAGCGGGCGGTACTTTATCAAAACGGATGTCTGTAGCACTTGCATGTTTGTGGTCATGCTAGTTCGCACAGGATGGATTAGCGAAAGGAAGAACATGCGGATCTTGGTGGCAGCCTGTGATACAGGTAGTAAATGCCACTGTGTTAAGCCGCCGTTATCCTAGGCATAACGCACCACTATCCGAAGCCCTTCCGTCACTTCCGAAAGGTCGCGAGCGGCCTTCACACGTCTTCGGGCGCTCAGCGTGCTCAACCGTCGTTCAAAGTCGGGCACGACCGTCAGCCATGCCTCGTCTACGTCTGAGTCCAATATTGTGACCGCGAGCGAAGGTGGTACACACAAGTCCGAAATGAGACTTGACAATGGCTTTTCTATTTTCTGAGGGACATAGAAGGTTATGCATTAATGGAGCACAGCGATAGATGGGGAAGCTGGCGGACCTTCCTCGACTTCAGCCTGTTCTCAATGTCCTTACTCCGGTCCTGCAGGTTTGATATTTGGCCTGATACTGTAGCAAGATCCGTCTGAAATGTCGACAGGAAGCTTTCAAGTGAAGCAAGGAGGCCAATGCTGGTCTGCACACATGGTGTTAATCACGAACTGCTAAACAGACGCAGTGTGGATTTACCTCAACTTGGTCGTGCAGATCCACATACTGCTTGGCATGCTCTGTGTCTAGTCCATTCAAACGAGAATAAGCGGCCATTGATTTGCTCCAGATTATCCTCGAACAATGCGTACTCACAGTGGATTCGGTCAACCTCAGTCTTCAAAACCTGAGGGTCTTCAGCTTCGTGAGGACGCTTTACATACTTCCGGATGCGCAGACAGCAAATAGCGCCAGCTCACCTTCGTCTACCATGGCTGCTGACCGAATGTCCACCGAGCGTGCGTGATCGGGTCTGGGAGGTCGCGTTCACGTTTTAATCGACGTACCACTTTAGGGAAGTGGCTGCGCGAAGCGTTTACTACAGTACTGGTCAATACACAAAGCGAGTCGTATTAGCTACAGTCCCTATCCTATTACAACACAGGAAAAATTAACCCGAAGGCAGCGATAAACTACAGAAGTCAACATCGAATGCGTCAAAGTTACATTGAATATCATCGGTATTCGTCAATCCTGAATGGCGTGATAAACTCGTACGTGTCCGCGTTCCCTCCTCTCTGTGCCTGGTTCCTCTCACCTCTCCCAAGGGCTCGCTTGAAAAACCCTCCTACCCCTTTCCTACCCGGGACATCGGCCTCCATTCCAAGCCCTTCTCTCCCATTAGCGACCTGAGGATAAAAGCTGTCCACCATTTTGGCAAGTCGCCGCAATCCACCCGAACTGTCGTTCGCGGCACGGCGCGAGTCCTCAAGCACCGAATGCAAGTACATCGCATAATCCGGAAGCGCCAGAGGTAACTTCGGATACGGCGTGTTAGTCGTCGCAGGGACCGTGAAGCATTTCGCGAGGTCCGAGTCGCCCGCGCCAGCTCGCAGGAGTGCGGGCAGAGGCGAAGATATGTATGAGTAGGGAAATATGCTGACGTCGCCGTTAGTGTACTTGAAACCGTTGGCTAGTTGCTGCGGAACGGGAACGTCAATTGACAGGTATACGATTGTACGCCAGTCGCTAGATGAATGGTGGACCTGAGAATAGATTTAATTAATTTCCTTTAATGAAAGGGAAAATGTTATCAATCACCTTTACGAATTGCAATACAGTTCGTAATCTGAGCTCTGATTTTGTACCTGCGAGTGCCTCGACCGTTGGCTCAATCCTGCTCTCACTCAGCCTAGTCAACAGCTTGAGCAGCTGCTTCCAATTCGGCGCCTGAATGTGCAATGGCGGACATTTTCCATAAGGAAGGGTGATAATGTTTGGTATTGGCCCTTGCATAGGCCGATGAGCAATATCCAAAGATGGTGCATTAAATCCGAAGGCTGAAGAATGCACGTAGGGCAGAGACAATGCCAAGATAAATAAACAAAGACGACAAGTTACTGAAAAGGTAGTACCACCCACATATGCCAACTAGAAGTTCCTCTTCTACGATCGTGGCTGATGCCGACAAGAGTTGCCCCCTCTCTTGTTCGTCCATACTATCTCTGCCAGAGATAGGCGAGGGCTCATGTTCGGACGGGTCCTCAACAAGGCTTGTCCCTTCCACCGGTACTGAAGCAACACCTCGTGGCAGCTCAGCTAATGATGCCTTCGGTTTCACCTTTGGAGTAGTTGAATCGGTCTCTAGTGAAATGCTGTCCTGACTGGATTGGGCGGCATTTGGTGGCACGATAATTGATGATCCAGACGACCGCTTAGGGTCCAAGACGCCCGTCCTGGTTGCGTTTTCCTCCGTGATCGAAGAAAAAGCCGCTTGCGCCGAGGTGCTTCGTCCAAGCCTGTCCGAAGACGGATTAATAAATGAGTCCACACCCACGCTGCGAAAGGCGCGTTCTGGAAGCGACAGATGCGCTGTGCCTCTTGGCAGGTGCGGACGCGAGCCATTGCCATTACCAGGTGTTGACGGTAACGCATGCGAACCTAGCGAAGGACGTTGAGGTAACGAAGCGTTAAACGAAGAAGGACGTCCAGCACTCATTGCATATCTGTAGGGAGGAGGATTCCGCTCAAAAGTCGAGGGAAGACTAGTCGTACCAATCTCCGTTGATTTTGATGGTGAAGGTAACGACGGGTGTGCAGAGGAAGCTTTTGCATTCAGTTCTTCGTCGCGTGCAATTGAACGCGCGAGTTCCTCGTCCGTCTCGAGCTGCCTGCGTCGAAATTCATCATCGAAGAGCTTGATTAGTTCGGTCCCTTGTCTATCCAATTCGTCCAAGCTACTGCCTGCTGACAAACGACTCTTGCCTTTATTCACGCAATTGGATTTAGAGGAGTTCGAACGAACTGATGGCGAAGGTTCTTCAGTAGATTCCAATGGCAAGGATGACGTTGAGAAGGTAGAGGGAAAAGATGCAGGCGCTGTTGTTGCAGTCGTATCTATGGTCGGAAGTTGCGACGCTGGAGTAGCACGATTCTGAGTAAATGCCTGCTCCATAGGTGCCATTGATTCTTCTAGAACTCGTGCCAAGATTTCGTCCTCAGATTCATGACGGCCTGTGGGCCCCATGTCTTGCAACGAAAGCTCTAAAACACGGGCTACCAACTCATCGTTATCTTCTAAAGGTGAAGATGTTTGAGTTATCAAGTCAGGAGCATGGAGCCGTCGGGACTCCCCGAAGACTTTCGGAGGTATCTTGGGCTTCTCCTGCCTGGAAGGCCCGGCCGAAGGGTACGTCCAAGGAGGTGGTTTTGGAGGCAGTGTTGGCCTGGAGGGGGATGACATCCGTGCATAAGGATGGATGCTCGTATCCGTCGGGGAAACCCCAGGGGATGGGGGATTAGGAGGGACAGACTGGAAGAAAAGTGAATTCTCAAACGAGCTGAGCAGCTCGTTGCGGGCAGGCACGCGCGATCCGGGCATTAAACTCGGAGGCAAAGGAGGAGGGGTTGAATATTCTGTCGGCAAGGGCGGCTGAGAGGCAAGCGTGTGCTGGTTGAGGTGAGACGGGTAGAAGGAGGATGGCGATGTGTTGGCGCGGGGATGCATTCGTCGCGCTGCGGTATTGACATGTACACCATAGAGAGAATTTGCAGTTGCGTCGCTCGAGTACGTCCTCGTTGAGTACGGTGGGATGGCTGTTCGCAACAAAAGGGAAGGGAAAAAGTCAGCAGACCGATATCCCTCGCCGTGCCTCACACTGTGAACGCTGTGTTGCATACACTCAACGCTAACGCATCGGCGCTAGAGGGCGAGGGCGGCGGCGGAAACAAAGGACGGGACTCACGAGGATGAGCGGGGTTCATGGCGAGCAACGCCTTGCGGTGGTGGCATGTGGTCAGGAGTACGAGACTCGCACGGCGCTGAAGAGACAGACGAGAGCTGGGCGCGCCGGGACTCAGATTGACGCTCACCGCTTACACCGTCTATGTAGTAAGGAACCTTTAACGATCGTGGCGTTAATCGGGTTTCCTACTTTGGTATTATACACCGACGGTAACACCGCTTTAATTTGTTTCAGCCGTGATTGAAAGACATTGTCTAGATCCAGAAAGGATATCTACCAATTAAACCCGATTATGGGCGCCTCTGTCTTTGTGGCTTAGGGTTAGGATTCCCGCAACGGGCGGAATAGATCGGTCATCTCGACGAATAAAGCCATTGTCTCTAAAGTACACAATGTACAGGAAACGACAAATGCTAAAAAAAACGGGCGTGTTTGAATGACGTGCGTGTACCAGGTAGGATGAGGTGGATGGGGGCCGGACTTTGGTGGAAGGGAGAACGAATGTGAAAATGGGTCTTTGAAAGAAGTACTTTTAAAATGAATAATGCTTGCGGGAGACAGGAATGGTGGTGAATTGCGTGAGAACTGAGTACGATGTGCAAAAGAACAAAGAGAAGAGAAGATATGCATACGCGAGCTGCGTGGACCAGAAAGGACGAGGGATAGCATGTGGTCGTGGCGATCGGAGAGCGATGAGGGGATGTGATGGAAAGAAAGTAGGCAAAACAAAGCAAAAAAAGAAGTCGACATCAAGCTTTATCGTGTTGTGACGACTCGAGTCGATGGTGCCCCGCCGTCTTGTTGGGTTGACGTCTTGAACCCGAGTTGCCGCATCACTGCCAACAAGTCCGCCTTTTGGACAGGCTTGGACAAAGAAGCAGCGAAGAGCGTGCTCGCAGCACTATCAGAGCCGCTGTACGCGCTCACAGAGATTATGGGTACGCTGCTGTTCTTATTCGTTGTGCTCTTAATATGCCGAGCAGCACTTTCTCCATCGACTGCAACCTCATCGTCAGCATCGAAGAACGTGAAGCCCGTGAGGGGATTTATTACTCACCAACAGGCATGTGTAAATCCATCAAAATGCAATCAAATTCTGGGGGAAGATGATAAGCAAGGTATTTCACTATGGAAAGGACGATGAACTTACTGATATCGCCGTGGGCGACGCTTATAGCTTCTGAACCATCGGAGACAACGATCACGCGGCAACCAAGACGTATGAGCAGCGTCTCAATTATTTTTGCGGTAATCGGATTGTCCTCCGCGAGCAGACACGTCACCGCCCTGTCATTTGGGTCGACATTGCGGCGCAGATCCAGAGATCCAGAGGTAGACGATGCTGGCGTGCTCGAATCAAAGTGTCCATGAATATGAGAGACCGACGCCGGCCAATGGTCCGAAAGTGAGCCTTCGCCACTCGTAGAAACCGATGCCGTCCTAAGGCGGCTTGGCATCGAGTTACGACGCGAGTTGTCGTTTTCAAGATGACTCTGTCTAAAACGTTCGACAGCACCGAATTCGGATGGCTTTCGCGAGTGATTATGATTGGTATGAGCTCCTGTTCCTGAACTGCCCGGAGTCGAAGGTGGCATGCTGGCACGCGAAGGAGAAGAAGCGACAGACGAAACCGAAGTTGCAGGCGAAGGCGGGTTCGTGCTTAAGGGCTTGTTTCCCTCCATCTGTGTCACGACACTCGGTGGCTTCTTTATCCGCTGCGATATGCTACGCCTGTGCGGCCTATGGATCTGCGCGGGCTCGCTGAGCGCGTGCACCATCGGTGTCATCTGGTCGGTCTTTAATTTTCGAATCACATCATCGTTAGCTTGCTTTAAAACAGGCAAGTTCTTGAAACTAAACGATCCGAAATCGTCCGAGGACGGCGAGCCGGAATGGTCATGCCTATTTATTGGAAGAGGACCGATAGTTGAAGCACTGTAAGAGCCCAAACTCGGCGTCGTCGCAGATTGACCGACCGGTATGGAATCGTCATCATGGAAGAGCTGGGGCGCTGCTCCGCGCAAGTCGAAGTAGTCCGTCGACTCTGGATCAGTAATTTGAGGAATAAACGCTGCTTCACTCGTTGTAACCTTGTCCCACTCAATTCCGTTAAAGAATTGATGTTCTCTGACTTCCGCCGCCCCATTCACTCCAAGGCGCTTGGCTGTGTCTACGGTCAGCAAGCGTTTCATAAAATCTAGCGCATCCGAAGAAAAGTCGATGAATTCTTCGTGCCAGTCGATACGTCCGGAGAGTATGTTCTCAAAGACCTTTTCCGGAGTCTCCGCGTGGAAAGGTGGCAACCCGTACAAAAATTCGTACGTTATTACACCGAGCGCCCACTGTTGATAAACTCTAGTCAAATTCTCTGACAGGAGGGATATGCTGGTTTAAATCACTTACCCAATCGACCACCGCATCATCGCCACTAATACCAAGAATACTTTCCGGGGCCAAATAATCCGGCGTGCCGACAAACTTCTGTTCGCCCGGTGGTGTTCCCATACCCGGTGAAGTGGCATATGAGCGCAGATCATTGGTGAGTTCCGACGCAAAAGACTGAAGCGGGCTCTCGTTTAGCCTGCCCGAACGGCGAAGGAAAAACCCAGAAAGGCCGTCGGAACCACTCGATTCGCTGGCGTCATCTGTGGGAGTGCCAGTAGAAAGATGAGGAGATGGTACTAGCTGTGAGGCAGAGCTGGTGCCTATCCGTTGAGAGAAGTACGAACCTCCCAGGATGTCGGCAGACAGCAGAAGTGGGGACGACAGGTACGCCGAATCCATTGAAGGAGGACGTGAGCCCGGGCTGTATCTCGTACGCGGACGTGCACGCTCGACATTTACGTCCCGCGTTTGACGTCCTAGTAAGCCTATTCTACTCAGCCCGAAATCCGTTAGCTTGAGGTGCCCTTGCTGGTCAATTAACAGATTATCTGGCTTAAGATCTCTACCGTGATTTATGTTAGAACCTAGGTTCTCAAATTAAAATATAATGCTAACGTACCGATGAACAATTCCTCGTTCGTGCAAGTACTCCAGACCCAAGACCACCTCCGCAATATACTGTCTGGTCCATTCCTCAGGAAGACAACCAAGCGTTTTGATGAGCGCCGCACAATCACCACCGTTAAGATATTCCATGACAAGATAGAGGTTTTCTTTACTTTGGAAGGTGAAGTACAACTTCGCAACAAAAGGTGATTCAGCCTGGTTCATCAATATCATACGCTCCGCCTTCACATTAGTTATTTGATTTTTCGCAATCATGTCAGCCTTTTTGAGAACCTTGATCGCGAAATAGTCGCCAGTGACCCGTTTTTTTGCTAGAAAAACGGAACCAAAGGCGCCCTTGGAGATGGGCTTAATTATTTCAAAATCTTTAATACTTGTTGGAGAACTCTTGGATGACGGCATAACAGAGGGTATCCTGGGCGAAAGGGGACCAGATCCGGAACTTCCAGGACTGGTCATGGAGTTGGTATTTACAGTAGAGAGACGACGCATGCGCACGCCACCGCTTCCGGTGCTATCTCGGGGGGCGATATACGGTGAGATTGGGGGAGTAACCGTGACTCTTGGCTCCAGGGTCTGCGATTTCTTGCGGACGATAGAATTTATCTTCTCTTCCAAGCTTGTTGGTGGTGGAGAATTATCGGTGTCGCTAGATGCAACAATGGGAGCGGCGAGTGCCAGAGGCGAAGTGATAGATGAGGGAGTGGATGAACGAGTATACAAATTTACACCTGCGGTCTGATACGGGCCTGGAACACCGGGTGCAGGCGAGCGGACACTGCTACCACGGGAAGACGGCGTCGAGGATGTTGCAGGCGAAGAAGCCATAGGCGTTGGTTCAGAGGAAGAGGCAATGGGAGTTAGACCATGAGATGCGGGAACGTCACTACCAAACGCGTACTCGGACGTCGTACTGGCGTGATCGTCCTCAGTTACGTCCTCGTCGCTCTCGTCCTCCTCCGCGTCATCTTCATACTCCTCCTGCTGACGAGTGAATTGCTCCATCTTCTCTTCCCATTCCTGTCTCACTTTCTCCGAATACCTAATTGTGTTTTGCATGCGAACGATGTTGTCCATTTTCGCCCGCATCAGCCGCTCCACGTCGCTGATAAGCCTGGATAATGCCGGATCGTCCGTCGTTGGCTTCGACCAGTTCCTAATCTGTGTGATCTTGCGGTCTGAGCCTGGAGACAAAAGGCGTTGTCTCTCAATCGGCTCTTTAGCCTCTTCCTCTTTCAATGAAGGGAGGGACACTTCATACGCGACCTGAAGGATGTCATCGAGTCGTTCCAACAAACGCCGCTGCATCTTCCTTAAACTTATCCGCTGCATCTTTGAGAGCAGAGGCGGATGGAACAGAAGCAGAGCACCCGACGAAACCGGAGGCGTTGTAGGGACCAGAATAGGCATCCCACGATACTCCGGTACCGAAGCAGAGGATGACCTGTCAATAGCAAGGCGGAGCTCGCGAATAGTATTTCGCAATTCGGCAATAGACTCGTTGCACTCTCCAACATCCGCCTCGAACTTGTGCACGTCGCCGCACGTCTCATTATGTTTCTCGAAAAACCATTCTGGGAAATTGTTTTCACATATGCGGCACAGAATGACGGCGGAGCTGAAAGGCCTGGAGAAAGGAAAAGGAAGGCCTGCCTCTTGTTCCCCTTCAGCGCGTCCCGGAGCCTCCTCGCGAACGGCAGCACCGGCCTCGTCTAGAATAGCATGCGACTGGTCGTAAGCCGGTGGGCCCACGGACTTGACGACCCACATAGTGTGCGAAGGCTGTCCGTCGACCTGATCGATCATGAGCATACCTTTCCCTTCCATCTCCCGGTACAGCACGCCACGATTCGGTACATCGGAACCTGTTTCGATCTGCAGCCTAAAGCGAACCTCGATAGTATGCGAGTCGTCGGAAAGCAGCTGCTCGGTAGCATCCTTGAACACACTCCAGTCTGTAGGAGCCAAAAGGCGGGAAATCCTTGTGCCAGCTATCTCTTGCGGGTCTGACCTGATGAAAATGAACCTTAAAGTCAAAAGATAGAAAAGTAAGGTTTGATGGATGACGTACCCCACCACCATCGCCCAGGCATAGTTGATCCAAAGCAGATGATCGCCATCGAGACTGAGCTCGATGACAATGTTCTGGCTTTGCGCCTGCTCTGCCTGCAGTCGGAGGCGTTCCGTAGCCAGGACGCGCGCCGACTCGGTCGTGTCGGCAGGCTTTGAGGAGGACAGACGACTGGAACCGATATCTGCTTCCTTGGGAACGGCCGCAGACGTCTTTCGCGTTTCATCCCGAGCGTGTCCAGGTTGGCTGGTGCTTCGAGACAACCGGAGACGACTTTCGTCATCCGCAGCATGCGCCAATTGTCTGGCGTCTAGATCGCGTCCAGGCACAATCGTGGGTGTCGGTTCGTCCGCGGGTTTCAGCAGAAACGCAAACGGCTCCGCCTGCTCCTCATCGTCCTCGTCGTCAAAATTCCAGAATTGCTTCTCAGCCTCCCACCACTCGAGCACCCGGCTGAGACTAGCCACCGCCAGCAGCACTTGCACATACCAATTGCGACCGTGCCAATCTGGATGCTCATCCCAGGCCTTCCCTATCTGCTGTACCCTTTGCACAAGCTGCGCGCACAACTTGGGCTGTGCGGTAAGCCGAGAAATAGACATTTCAGTGATGTCTGTCGCAACGCCAATGATCTCGTAAAGGGTCGTCATGATCGGGTCTACTGGGTCGTCTACCAGAATGCGTGACGACCGGCGATTAGGACTGGTCGAAACGGCGTGCTCAGAGAAGCTGGGATAAGATGAAGGCAGTGGAGACCGCGAGCGTGATGGCGAGCGGGAACTTTGCCCGGAACGTGACGCACGCATGGGAATGTGTATTGTGCGCGAGAGCCGGCGCGAGACCCTGTTGCTTACCGACTGGGTAGATCGCGAAACAGGCGGGTTAGTATTCACCGGCGCCCTGCGTGGGCTCGTGTCTCCGGGCGTAAGAGCTGGCGTTGATGCATTCGCATGACTAGAGGTTCTGTCCCTGGGAAGCGTACTCTGACGCTGGAGAGAGGCTGGGCTGGATGTCACAGATGCTGCAGTAAGATAGCCGGGAGATGAATTCCAGCGGGTCAGCGCTACCGCGTGAGGTTCCTCTGCGAGAGACGCACGTTGACGGCTATGTCGGCTTCCATCAAGCTCGGCGTCATACCCTCCATCTGAGCTTGCGTCGTCGGTTTGAAGAGAGCGTAGGTCCCCAACACTATAAGGTATAGGCATGGGCTCTGCATCCGATTCTGTGCGGCATACGTTACGGTAGGTAAAAGGACGGTAAAAGACGAAAGAAAGAATTCGTGGACTAACGATCAACATCGCCTTCTCTGAGCCTCTCCTCAAAGAACACAGTGATGGCGTTTGTGACGCGCTGAAGGTCTTTGTCGCACTCCTGCTTGGCGGCCTTGAGGCGACGAGTGACGTGCCGTTTGATGAAGGGCATCGAGACGGTGTTCGAGCCTGAGCCATAGTTGCTCGAGTTGGCCTGCGTTGCAATGGGCGGGAGGACCGTTTCTGGGGAGAAGACAAGTGGACTCGGCGGCTGGCGACGCGGGATGATCGTGTCAGACATTGGCAATCAGGAACAGGGGGGAACGGGCGGAATGATCTGCCCGTTCACTCGGCGAAAGATTGGGCGAAAAGGAGGGGGTCGGGAGGGAGGAGCGTAGAGGGGGAGGAGGGCCGTAGAGGAAGCTGGCGGAGGCAAACTTCCAGGACGGGGCAGCGGTCAGACAGTGCACATTGCCAGGCGCGCAGACGGGCGATAGGAAGAGGGAGAGGGAGAGGGGGACGATGGACCGGGTGGATGGTTAGAGACAAGCCCCGCCGGTGGGAGTTGCTCGGCTTCGCGTATACTCTTTCTTAACGACACTTCTTCCCACGAATACTAGCTGCCATTGTTCATTTCTAGACCCGGCCTCCGCTTTTTTTTATTCCGGACCATGTCGCTCGCCGCTCCGTTCCGCCGCATTCTGCGAGTAGGCCCAACCTGCGCCCGCTTCGTGGCGACCGACGCGCAGGCGCCCTTGTCGACCGGCCCCCCGATAGCGTCGGCGTACGAGATGGCAAGGGACATCACCAACCTTGTCACCACCATAGCTGAAGAACACGACTACGGTGCGAAGCCCTGTCTCAACCTTTCGATCCTGCACTGAGTGGCCCTCTCCATTATCAGGAAAGAAGAACGAGGAAAGCAGCAAGCCTGCGCTTGTAAAGTTCAAGGACCAACAAGTGCGTCGTGTTATAACGGGCCTGTACCAGCTACTCACACTTGCCTCAATACCCAGTTCCTTCGCCCCGTAGATTTACATCGACGATCCCACCAGCAACGTTCTGCACAAAGAAGGGGCGCTATCGGTCCAGGCCGCGAGGCGCGCTATGGCGACATCTTCATGCAGCTCGGCATAGACCCGCGACGCGAGGCCGACAACCGCCTTCTAATGGGTGACTACGAAAGTCAAATGGGCAGGACCCAGCCGCGCACAGTGACAAAGCTGACCCAACGTAGTCAACGTCTTCTGGGGAAGGCGATAAAGCGTGCCAAAATGATGGGTGTAATCCCGCTGCACAGTAACTGGAACTATTATGAAGTTGCAAAGGATACGCGAATGCCGCGGTTCTGACCCTCTCCTGTATCTCCCTACACCGTAATAGCTTCTCTACATCTATAATATAATTTCGGTCGTCCTTATCTGTTGTCCGTTTGTCAGCAGCGACAAGTTAGGAAATGAATTAACAAGCAACACTAGCATGTACACTATATAAAGTACATCAGGGTGGGCTTAAAGCTCGGCTCAAAGCTCGGCCAACAGCATAGTGCCCAGATTTTGCACCACCTGATCACCCATCGCCTTCTCGACCGCCTCCTCGAGGTGGCGTTTCGGATCCTGCTTGCCGACATGGCGTGTTTTCAACTGCTCAGCCGTCAGCGTCGTCTCCTCCTGCACAGATTTGTTGTACGCTTCCGACAGCGACAGCATCGACTAACCGCCACCGTTCCCATTAGCTCCGCGAAATATCCGACCCTGTCATTAGCACGTACCTTGATAGCCTTTTCGTTGCCCTCTTTGTGCTGCTGGAAGTCCCGCAACTTCAGGCCCTCCGTCCAGTTGCGCTTGTGTAGGTTCATCAGCATCGCCTGCTCCAGCTCCGTCTTCCGGTAGTTCACCGCAATTGAGTAGTAATGACGATTTAAACCGTGAATCAACGATTGTATTGACGGCTTATTAATGTGCCCGATGTTCGACGTAGTCTGTCGAGGCTCCTGGCCCAGCACGACCGTCCGCGGATTGATCAACCGGAATGCGTCAATGACCACCTTGCCCTTTACTGACTGAATGGGATCCACCACGACGGCGACGGACCGGGGGTCGAGAGACTCAAACGACTACTCCGACAGAGAATCTTAGCTTCTTTCTCCGCGTAATTAGAGGGTTCGAGCGAAACGCTTACCTGTTGCGTGTTAATGTCCACGCTCGAAAGCCAACAGCCGAAGCCGGGATGCGAGTGGTACCACCCCACAACAGCTTCTGGGCTACGTGCCTCACGGCATCAATTGGCAATATGCAAGAACCAGGCAGCGCGTACTCACCGTCCGGTCTGCTTCAGTGCCTCCATCATTTTTGTCTGGAACACATGATCTACAGACTCGACTGTGACAGTAGTGCCCGACTGGGGCATAGCAAAGACGTCTATGACCTGCACGGTGTATTCGTCTATGAATTCCCCGAGCATTAATCCCATGACCTCCATTGGCACACCGGCGCGGCCATGCTTTAACATCTGAGAAGCGGGGGTCTTCAGTAAAGCACGTAAATGTAAAAATCATGGTAACACGTGCCTTGAGAAGAGCAAGCGAAGAAATGTGGATGACCTCTCCGCTGCATAGACCCACCAGGATGAGCGCCGCATTCAATGGGAGCGAGAGAATCTAAGAACGAACGTGTCGGGAAGGTTTTCAGGTGCGCTCCCTCGGCCCATGCCCTGGGCGGCAAGCATCTGTTCGAGCTGCGAGTCGATATTCATTGCTTAGACGGTGGGCTGGAGGATGGTGTGGTCGGGAAGCAAGAGGCAGCTGAACGTCTACTACTTAGGACGCGTAAGACTCGGAGACGTACGCGTCGCGAGAATAGCTTAGTCATTCGAGGACGGTTTCCCGAGACCCATGTGTGTCCGAATTCAGACTGTGCCAGTCCTTGCACATTACGATTGGACGAGTTGAGATTGCTGGCCACTGGGATGCAAGGTTCCAGCGAGCTCTCCGACGCTCTAAATCCGTTCTTCTACAGAGATGCACACTCGACTTCTCTTCCTGCTTTACAGAATTACGATCAACACTTGAACGTGTCCGCTGCTCCCAATGTGCATCAACAGCAGCAGCAGACCGCTGCACCCCCGTACACGCCGCACAGGAGTGAGCTTGCGGACGCTATCAACCCTACAGCAGTCTCCCCGGTTCCCCTAGCGCGTCCTGCTCCGCCCAAGCAGTATGTTACTTTGCGTCCACAATCCCTTTCGGAAGCCCAGCGTGACTATCAATCCACCCTTAGGTCTCGTCAGTCTCCCACAGACCCCATGCAACTCCTAAAAGGTCTCATACAGTCCCTCGCGTCATACAAGGCTGCTGTTGAGTGCGAAAAGAAAAGAAGGATTACATGGGAACAGGAACAGGAGGGGAAGTATATTGCGCGCCAAGTAGAGCTTGAGGCTCGCATTGTCGAGATGCAGCAGGAAATTGACTCGCTCAAGACCGTATTAAGCGCAACACAGACTTTGATTTCACCTTCGCTTTCTGCACAGCATATGTCTTCGGGCTCTGGTCAGATTGGGATTGTGCTTACACCCGTGTTGCATGAAATGCAAACGTTCGAGCAACAACCTGAATTCATACAAGGTTCATCAGTGTCCCCACCTTTGTCTAGAAAGCGAGCACGCTCGGGGTCGCCCAATAACATGGCGCTTCACTATGAACCTATGAAACTGCGAACACACCGCGATAGCAAACCACAGACAATACAGGCGTGTTTCTTTTATTGCGTCTAGAACAATGGTGAGAGATTGACGACTAAACCATAATATAGGCTGCAATGCGCAACCACATCCTACGGAGCATGGACCTTGAACACGACAAAGAACTACCCGTCTCGCACATCGAGGGCGCTCCCCATGCACTGTCCGAACCAGTGCGTTTTGTATGGGAACAAACAACGAAGAAATCACCTCACAACGGAAAAATGAAAGCTCGCGTAGTCACAGACATGATGGCGAACAAAGAACTCTACCCATTTGTACCTGCACAGGAATTTACAAAACCGAAGTTAGAAAGCGTCTTTGAGCAAGCGTTTACGACCCTGAGGCAGAAATACATTTCGCAGAAAGGCGATGAAGATGCTTCGAATCACGCACGAGAGCGCGTAGGTGTCAAAGCGAGAAGAGCCCGCAGGGTGAGCCGGAAGAAAATCGTAAGCTCCGGGAATACGCAGCATCTTGCGGACCTTATTGACATAGCATTTCTGAATTAACAGAAGCTTGCTAATCGCATAACCACCCGCAAGAAATTTAGCGAGTACTCCGTTTCGCTGTTTGACGCGGCTTTCCAGATGGAGTGTATGTCTTCGGAGGAGTCAGATGAGGGGGAGGGAGACGAACCTGACGGCTATGCGTCGTCTGACGGGGAACGGCTCCCTGCGCACAAGGTCCTGAATATTCGCTACCTTGCCTGGCGCTCGTCCCGGCTTACTCAGCTCTTCCACGCAATTGATGCCCGTGAAGAGGTGGAACGTAGTGCGAAGCCGAAGCGGGGCGTGGGACGCAAGGACCGACGAATGGGCGCGCCGAAGGACGGGAATCCGTTTCCACCGAAGGGCGTCTCGCGCTGGATGGTCAGCAAGAGGTGGCTGTGGGAGGCGAGCGCAACGAGTTCGCGGATTGCGGAGCTGCTGCGGGATATTGTGCTGCCGAATGGCGACGATGACAGCGCAGTGGTGAGCGGGATAGGTAACGAGAGCGAGGACGAGGACGTACGGCAGTGGCAGCGACGGGGGCAAGAAAAGAACTACGTGGAGATACAAGGGCCGGTAATGGGACCGACGCCGCTAGTTCCTCTACAAATGTCACCAGATCACCTGCAGCAGTACTACCTGCACACTCAACAGGCGCAGTGGGGGGTCGGCCTGGATAGATACGTCGGCGTGCCCGACTTTGCGGCTCCTTACGCTGCCGGGCTGCCGGATGCCTCCTGAGTAGCGAACGCATGTAGCATAGGAGATATTGAATAGAGTCACTGTGATTAGTGGCGAGCGAGGGTCGGACGCGTCCGAGTCGGACGGCATCTAATCAGATAAGCACGCGCCATTTCGCAAGCCCGCGCGGTAACTTTTATCGTAGAGAGACGCAGCACTTACGTCGACACCCGGCACGTATGCCCCTCCGCAGTCGTCTCCTTAAGAGCTGCTCGTCACCAGCCGCAGCGCCGTACCTCTCCCCCCCCTTACAAACGTCATGGTCCTGCATCTCGCCCGCAAGCTCGCCGCGACTGTGCTCGGCCACGACCCCGCAGACCCGAAGGCGCTGCGCGAACTCGAAGAGGCCGGGGTGCCCGTCACGGACGCAGACTGCCGGGCGTGCGCAGACCCGTGCGACCAAGGTGCGCGGGGGAGGGGGAAGACAAAGACGAAGGGCCGCCTATTAATACTAATGCGTTCCCGCAGGCCACGAAGACTTCGCGCGGCGCTTCGACGTGGACCTCGAGACTGAGATGCGCGGCTCGGTCAAGCCGTACCGGCGCCAGGTGCGTGGCCCGTGCGAGCGGCTTCTGCGCCGTCCACACGGCTCTGGCGTCTGATCAATCCGTCCAGGTCCTCATCTCGACGGGCAAGGCCGACTGGGCGCGGGAGGTCACAGACGTCGCCCACTCTCTCGCCAAGCACCTCTCCGACGCCGACGGCAAGCTGTCCCGAGCCAAACCCGCGGACAGCCCTCCGCCTCCGGACAAACGGGACAGTGCCCCGGGTGGCAAGGCGAAAGTCGCAGGCGTGTTCGCCGCGCCGCCCGCCGGCAGACTATCCATCCTCAACGGCTCACATACTTCGAGCGGAGAAGACGACGACGACAGCGCGACCGCACTCGTTCTCCCGGACTACGTCGCCGTCTCCGGTGTCCCCGTCGGCACGGATGGCGCAGAGGCACTCTGGCGACACGCGCTCGACCCCGCCGTCTTGCGCGCAGGCACCGCGCTCACCCCGCCCTCGACAACGCCGAACATGAAAACGTGGACGCTGCCATACAGCTGCCTAATCATGCTCTGTGCGTCTCTCCAGGTCGTCCTCCTCCGTTCGCTCACCCGCTAACCCCCGGTCCGGCAGGCTCCCACAAGAAGCGCGACGCGCGCTGCCACATCGCCGCGCAACGCCTCGAAACAGGTCGGCCCTCCCCACACGCGCACTTAGCAGTCCTTCCCGCTGATTCGCTCCTCCGCAGACTTCATGCACGTCTTACAAGCCGAGGGCTGGGCCGTCGACACCGACCTCGAAGACCTCACTTCGACCGGTCTGCCACTCGAAGACCTCGCGTCCAGCGCCGCCGAGCGCTCGGCTGCCGCGCTCGCACAGCTGCAGGCGATCGGCACCGGCGCAGACCAGAAGAAGGCGCTCATTCTCAAGACCTCGCACATCGGCGGCCACAAATTCGCAGGAAATGTTATCGTGCGGCATCCCCTTCGTTCATTTTGCCTGGCTGACAAGGCTTGCAGATTTACTTCCCACAGGGCCTCAGTGTGTGGTACGGCCGTGTAACGCCGCACGAGGTTGATGCGATTGTGAAGCACACCATCCTCGATGGAAAGGTTCTCGCACCGCTCCTCCGTGGCGGACTCAACATCTCCAGGCCAGGCTGCAGCAGCCTGCTCGAGTGGTAGCATCCGACGGCATTCTCTCATCGCCATATTCCCAGCCACCGGACATAGAACGCATACCCTGCACTAAGGCCCACCTAGAGACTCATGCGGTTCAACCAGGATCCGAAGAGGCTGCTGCTGGTACTGCTTTATATTCTAACATCTACTATACACCTACCTACCGACATCGAATGAAAAAAGAACTTCTTTTGATATTACATAGGTCATTAGACATTATATCTTATCGCCGGCCGCACGCCCGACTGCGAGCGGAAAACGGGAAAACGAAAAGAAGAAAAGAAAGCTGACGCAGATGCAGGCGCTTTCGTCAAGGCGGCCACCGCAGGCACGTCCCTGATCGCCGGCCATTAAGCGGTGGAGGGGAAGAAGGGATGGAGCGAAATGCTGGTCTGAGTAGCTCGTGAGGAATGTCCGAAAGTGATTATTGCAATGTAAGAAAAAGGGAAGAAAAAGAAAACAAGATTAAAAAGTGTGGTGTTGTGATCCACAGCACACAACTAGACCGAGCAGTTGTCCATCCATGGTAACCTTGACGCGAACAAGCGAACGAGCGGGTCACATCATACTTCAAATTTGGGCGCTCTCTTCGTCCTTCCTGCAGGCCGGTCGTCCTCGTATTCGTCCTCTGTCGTCGGATCTTGGAGCTCTCCATCATCTAACGCATCCTCCTCTTGCTCCCCGAGCCGCGCCACCAAGCTTCCGACCTTGACACTCTCCCCAGAGAACGAGAACCCACGGAAATTCTCTTGCACGGAGCTACTAATCGGACTCCCCTTCGGTTCACTGCGCCGCTTCTTCCCGCCGTTGATCTGTATCCCGCGTGGCGGCGAAGGCGTCTGCTGTCCCGTAGCTTGTGCCTGCTGGAGCTGCATACCTGTATTTGCAGGAGGCAGGCGCGGCGACGTCTGCGCGGACTGTTGTTCCCGTAAATCGCTTCCGAGCGGGCCGTTTGGTGTGTGCGGCATATACGAGTTTGAAATTGACTGGGAAACCCAATCCTCAGATGGATCATCATCATCAAACTGATTCACTCCGGCATCGCTGAGGTCCGCAGACGTGAACTCTGGATCAAAGTTGGCGACAGACTCGTCCGACTCTACGACGGGGATGAACGGCGGCGTAATCTGCTTCGCGGCGAGCGCCTTCCAGTCAATAGACTTGAAAAACGGGTGCGCCTTCAGCTCCTCAGCATCACGCTGGGCACCGAGCCGATGTTTCGGGTTGCGATTAAGTAGCTGTTTGTAGAACACAATATGTTAATTAATAATCAAAGACCCTAAACTCTAAACGTTTGTAACTCACTCCCTTCACGAACTGCTTCCCGTCTTCGCCGATAACGTTCTTCGGGAACCTGATCTTGCCAAAACATATGTTCTTGTACATTTGCTGTGTATCTTCTGCGTAGAACGGACTCCATCCACAACACATCTCAAACAGGAGCACGCCAAGCGACCAGAAGTCAACAAGCTTCGAATATCCATGATCGTCAAGAAGCACTTCCGGAGCGAGGTACTCTGTCGTGCCACAGAATGTGTTTGTGAGTTGATCCGACTTGAGATCCGGCTTCGAGAGTCCGAAGTCGCATAGGGCAATGTGTCCCGTTGCGTCCAGCAAGATGTTTTCCGGCTTGAGATCGCTGAAACAGATACGACATCAAATTAATGAACTGCGCTTTTCTCGCAGAATTAATCTGGAGAGCAGCGCACCGATACACGATGTCATATTTATGGAGGTGCTCTAAGGCCAGCACGAGCTCAGCAATGTAAAATCTCGCCCTCTCCTCACCGAACTTTGTCTCCTTCTGCAGATGCCAAAAGAGTTCTCCGCCACTTTTAAAGTCCGTCACGAGATACAGATCTGAGTCGGTCTGGAAACTGAATTTGAGTCCGACGAGAAATGGCGAGTTCAAACTTTGCTGCAAGATTTTGCGTTCGCCGATCGTGTGCGCAACCTCCTTCTTTGCAATAATCTCCTTCTTCGAGAGCACCTTCATCGCGTATATTCTCCGTGTGTCCTTCTTGCGCACCTGGAAGACGCGACCGAACGTCCCACGGCCAATAAGCTTTAGGAACTCAAAGTCGCGTGGCGTTAACGTGCGCTTCGTCTAGATAACAGGGCCGTGATCGGTCCGCGCGTGTGAGCATATTTAGCCTCAGGGTTGGAGGAAAACGAATATGCGCACGCACCTTGAATTGTTCATATGTGGTTTGGATGCGAATCTCGCCTGTGACAAGCTCGCTCTCGTGCGGCAAAAGCCTAGAGCGAACGGCAAACAAAAAAATAATTGGTCAGATAAGGTCCTCGGGTTCCCCAGAGTAAAAGAAGCGAAAGGCAGGGAACAGTGGGGTACGGATCTCCGCAAACTCACTTGTACCATTGGTCCACCGTGTGATCGTGCTTAAGAACCGGCTTGATCTCGACCATTCCGAGGAAATTTTGCTCCTCCTCGGCACGATCGTAGACGTTGAACGTGATGACGGTCTGGTCTGAGGTGACATCGCTGTGGGGAGGTCAGTACGATGTGTGCGTAGGATAGAAAAGGGCGGACGAACAAAGAGACTTCGTGTTTCCAGACGGGATTGTGGGCGGACATTCGGCCGAAGAGGCTGGAGGAGGACGAGGAGGGCGCGAGCGCCGCGTCGGCGAAGGCGACCCTGGCCGATCTGCCAGAGGATACGCTCGATTGGGGCGAGGTGTTGGAGCTGCCTGCGGAGCGTTTGGCAGCCTCGATGACGCGCGAGTTGATTGCGCCGAGAGCGCTGAGGGCGATGGACGAGGAGTTGCGTGAGAGGTTTGTCGCGACGCCGCGGACCTCCTTCTCGAGCTCGTGGATGGGCTCGCGGCTGACGAACTCGTTCTGCTCGAACTGGACGACGACGTAGGGGCGGGCGTGGGCGGAGTGGACGTTGAGGCCGCGAGCCTGGATGAGCTTCAGGTGGAGCTGGCCGCGGGAGATTGCGATTGTGGAGGACGAGGCCGACGATGCGGAGGAGGAGGCGGAGCTGGGGAGCGCGGGGGCCTGTGTCTGTGACGCTGGGGCATTGTCTGGATCTGGCGGGAGAGACTGCATGCTGTCGGGGACATGAAGATGGAGGGAGAGAGAGGGAGCGGCGGTGGGAATAGCCGAGGCGAAATCCTGGGTCTGGGCCAGGCTTATAACGGGTGGCGCCCCTGGTGCAAGCGGCGTGCGGTCACCCCCCGTTGAGGACGATCGGGCATGCTGACCCGCGTTGAGCAGGTGGTGGGTCTGGAAGGCGAACGCGGTCGGCGAGCGGGGCTGGTCGAGCTGGTCGAATGGGTTGCGCTCGCGGCCGTCGGGGGTCGCCTTTGGGGTAAGCTGGTCGACGGGCGTCGACGGCCAGAACTTGAGCATGGTTGGTAGAATAATGGCGCGCAGCGACGGTGGGGGCGGGCGGGCGCAGAGGGCGGGCGCAGAGGGCGGGCGCAGAGTGTATAGGCTGTAGTTGTGGTGGTAGTATATGTAGAGAGGGGCGAGTAGGCTTCTGTCTATTACACCGAGAGTGGAGCGACACTAAGTACTGTTACTGTTCCCGGCCCGCGATCGCGCTCCTAGCTCTGCTCCTGCTCGCAGCGACGTCCCGACCCTCCCGCAGCACGTTCACCGCGCCCCCGACCAGCACCCCCAGCGCGAGCACCCGCCGCGCCGTCAACCACGGAAGCCGGTCTGCATACACGAGTCAGCACAACATTCTCGCAAAGCCGAAAACACGCACAGGCGGCTACAAACAGGAGCGTCGTCCCGACGCCTGCGCCGGTCTCGCGGAAGCGGCCCAGGCCGACGCGCTGCATGCCGTCCTGCAGGCCGGCCCAGGCGAGCCCGACGGAGCCGAGCCGGAGCGCGTCCCACCCGCCGGCCTTGAGCCCGCCCCACATCATCCAGTAGTTCTTCGTCTTTTTGTACAGGTACCACCCCCCGACCGTCGTCGGAGCGCGGTGCGCGTTCTCTGCCAGGAAGCGCCAGCCCTCCGCGCGTGCGCCGCGCATGAGGCCGAGGGAGAGGCCGGTGATTGCGCAGGCAGCCGGGAGGACGAGGTAGGTGTTCGGCACATCGATCCTGAGCGCGGGCAGCGCTGGCTGCGCTGACTGTTCACCTTGACCGGTGGGACGGCTCGCAGCGGACATGGATGCAACGGAGCAACTATTCGCCGAAACACGGACCGCGATTTTCACTTCTTAACCCGTCCCTTGGCGGTTCTCTGTCAGACCGTGGACACCAGCGACAGACGCGCCGCTTCCTTCACTCATGTAAGTGCTGACATAATCGCGCTCCATCGGACCGACGCCACACAGCGCCCGCTTCCGGGGTGCCCGTCGGGGGTGTCCTGCACGTAACAGAACCCGCTAGCCTTTTTGTACAAATTCTATTATCCATACCTATACATTCATCTTACTGTACAATAACATGCCCGCAATCAGATATCGTCCATGTCGAAGCTGATCTCTACCTTCTCACCCGGCTTGAATGCGGGCAGCCCTGCAACACTCCCATAAGCACAATCCCTCCTAGAAGCACACAACAGAAATCGAGAACCCACCGAGATAAGGGCATCCAGAGCACCGGAATGCGTCCCCCAGATAACAGCTTCCACAGCTACTCGTCGCCTTCGGTGCAGCGGCAGCAGCAGCCATCAGCCGATCCCGCTCGCTCAGTCCCACCTCCTGCGCTCCACCGCTCTCACCTCCGTCTATCAGCACCACTGTCGCCGTCGCCTCTTCCTCCGCCTCCAGCTCCGCGAGTCCGCACGTGCACCCCTTGCACGCCTTCTTGCGCCGTATACCCGCCCCGCGCGCCACAGGCTCACACGTCGGCACCGGCCGCGCACGATCCGCAGCCGTCAGGAGCGCCTCTGCGTCCACCGTCGGCGTCCCCGGCGCCGTCAGCGTCCACAGGGCCTTTTTCGCTGCCTTCTTCGCTGCGTCCGGTGCAGTCCGGCGCGGCAGTGCGACAGCAGGGGGGACGGGAGAGGATGTTGCAACCGGCGCAGGAGCCTTACGTCTCAGAAGCATCGACGAACCCGCCGTTTGCGCTGGCCTCTGCGCAATCACCGCACCCTCCTCGCCGTCCTCTGTAAGAATGACAAACCCTGCACGCACGAGCTCTGTGCGGAGGTCCGTGCGGAACGGGGCCGCGTGTGCGATGTGCAACACGCCATGGTGTGATAGGGCTGCAAGGAGCTGCGGCAGGAGGGGCGCCAGACTCGGCAGCAGCGCACCGAGATCCCGCTCGGAGAGCACCATGTAAATAGCCCCGTAACTCGTCGGTGCCAAAGTAGTTGCTGTGTGGGGTGTTAGTGTATGGGTCTGGGTCTGGGTCTGCGGCCGATGGCCAAGGATTTGGGCACTGACCTCCCTCCACAAGTCTGTCCACCATCAATTTTTCGACATTCCGTGTCAACTCTAGTTCCGAAATAACTTTTTGGTACGATTCATCCTGGGCGGTCGACGGAGACCCAATGACCAGGGCAGGCGCCTTCACCGACCCCAGAGAGCCCGAAGTCGCAGTGAAAACTGTCGCTGAGCTTGTCTCTGTGGCTACAGGTGCCATGGCTGCTTGTCGTGGCTGCTGAGATGAAAGTCGGAGCCAAGTCGATAAGAATGAGCAAGCACCAGGTCGGGCAACGGGAAACAGCTGGGGCGTCCAGTCAGTCGATTACTCAGGACGGTGGCGGTGACGGCATTTTCCGTCATCCTTAGTGGTTCGGCTTTTCGGAGCAAACACACGTTACAAACACACAACCAATCATAGCAGTAAAATAACGGGATCCGGAATAAATAGTTAGCATTACAAAAAAAAACTGGTAGAAAAACAGCAAGAAACACAAAGGGCACCATGAGACAGAATTATTGCACAAAAATCAATGAACTCCCAGACAGACGCATCCCTCCAGCTGCTATGCCTGCTCGTGTCCGTCGGCCGCTGCCACCGCACCCGACGCGGCACTGGCTGCTATCTGAAGTACCCCATTCACGTCGATTGGGGCCATCATCGCCGTCCTCACTCGAAACAGCATCTCCCTATACCATTCAGGCTCGGCCTGCAGCTTGTCTTGTTCAGCAGTGATATGTTGCAGTTTCGAAAGCTCGTTCAACCACGCAGTGCGCCAGTTTACATTTCCGTTCTCATCAACTTCGGGTGCGCTCGCCCTGCCGTTGTCTTGTTAGCATCCCGTCCGTATGGATACATTTCGTGGTCGGACTTACGGAAGCATCGGTGTGTAAACGTATTGAGGCTGAGCAACCGGATCTGGATGCATAACCGGCTGCTCGAAACCCGCGCTATCAAAGCCAGCGGACCCAGAGGCAACGGGAGCTTCGTCACCCGCGTAGTCAATCTCCGGGTCGTCGCTGTTTGGGTGGTGCGGAGAGTTTTTCGACTTGTGGCTCCTTTTCTTGCGAACACGGTGCACACCCGTCCGAGGATCCACATTGTCGTTGACTGTCCAATACGACCCCTTCCCTCTGTCTGTTAACGGGCGCGCGACTTTTTCGAAACAAGGATTTAGCGACAGGTTATGTCTGACGGAGTTCTGCGGAGGTGATCAGTGGGAAAACATGCACAGTCAAGACGCGTAGCATCACCTTCCATCCCGACGGAGCAGTGCGAAAGTAGGGAAACTGGAGAGGACACCGGAATAAGATGTGTCGTCACAGCCTGCGACCAAGGACTAGGCTTACCCGACTTTCGATTGCATAATAAATATCCTCCAGCAGTAGCTTCTGGTTGGGCGACCCTTTTATAGCATAGCTAAGACGCGGCCAGCGATGAGCAACAACGAGCCAGACTGAGAGCACACGTGTGTTGAGACAGTGTGACGCCAATTAACCCACCGAATGAGTGTCGAGTAGGGGTAGAATGGTTTCGTGCCTGGCGGACCATCGCGCAGAGAGTCGAGGTTAATGGGAAGACCACCAGTGAGATCGTTGGGCGGATCAGGATAATAGGAGCTGTTTGCCGATAATTCAGCTGGAACCATTTGCATCGCGGACGGTTGCATCGTCTGTGGCTGCTGAGCCATAAATGCGGCTCGGAGGCAGACGGGAATGGAGGCGGAGCGAGATGATGGACGGGGAGAATGAATGGTTGATGGTGGCTCAAGGGCAACCTTCAGGTCGGGGCATACAAGTTCTCACGGTTGAACCCGTACCACATCGATCGTTGGGACGTCGGGCGCGCTGCGCGCTCATCGTCGGCGTCGACGGCGGGAACAAAATCATAGCGGAGGGAAGTCGCAGAGCCGTTTGGCCGGATGGAAGCTTCAGTTTGTGCAAGTGATTCGCGTCAACGACATCCAACAACTGAAAGCAGGAGAAAATATGAAAAAATACGCCCCAACCCCGCGCAAACAAACAGTACACTCCCCCCTCCATCACTCTTCCTTATCGCCAATTACTTCTTTTTTTTTCGTCATAAATCCCGCAGAATAAAACTTGCAGCTCGTACATATGGCATGTTCAACTAAGCACCTGGACAGGACATTGTCCGCAGCAACCGCCGTCGTTGTCTGTGTGGCTGGGCACAGGGCCCTCCATGTGCCCAAGGAGACGACCAACTCCTGCCATAGTAGGTTGCGGTGTCCTAAACCCCGTTTCTCAGTGAAGTTTGCATTTATGGCCATTTGTTGGGTGCCTGGCTGGACGGCCTGCGTCAATAACTCGCTGCGCATTCTATTTTGTGCAGAGGAGTTCTGCTGAGGGTGGTAACAAACCGAGGGCATTCTCGATCAAAGAGCAGTACTACTGCGTGATAGCGAGCAGAGCTATTACCTCAGGGGATATGATATTCCAGCTACGCCGCAGCTGAGTGAGGCTCTCCGCGGTCTTTCCGTCTTCTGTCTCCAGGCTGGCTCCCGAGGCTGTCGGGTTTTTTCTTCTGAGTCTGCCCAGTGTACAAGAGATACCAGGGCCAGCACCGATATTAGACATACAAATGTTGCCTGCGACTGCAGGCGCCCACCAGTACGGTACACACAGCTTTATAAGTACCAACTCAGAATTCAGCGCCTTCACACCGCTCTTTCTCCCGCGCACATGTTACCGTAGGCTTCGAGAGTATTTTCATCCAAACTTATTCGCGCAAGGAGGGACGCCACAAAGGAAAAAGGAATGCTGCCGCCACAAAACCCGAAGAAAAAATAGGAGTAGAAAAAGTACAACAGGTCGGGCCGAGACCGAAATTAATATATATGTTTACCGCCACCACCACCGACGAGCCCGCCAGCCTACCCGGGCCCAGCACCGCGCCCCCCACCCCCCTTTGCGCGCTCTGCAATGCCCAGCCAGCCAAATATACATGTCCACGCTGCCGCACCAAGTCCTGCTCGCTCCCGTGCTCTCGCGCACACAAGACCACGACGGGCTGCTCCGGCGAGCGCGACCCTACTGCGTTCGTGCCAATGAACGCGTACGGCTACGGTGCGCTCGTCAACGACTACGTCTTCCTTGAGGAGGTCGGCCGCAAGGTCGAGACGTGGGGCCGTGAAATTGTGCGCAATGGGATCGCGCCGCGCGGTCAGAGCAACGCGCAGATGAGAGGGACGAGTATGCGCGGGGGGAGAGGAAGGGGACGGGGACGGGGGAATGGCAGGACGTTCGGCCATGGACAGGATAAGAGGAGCTATCTGGCGATGCAACTGGGATTCAGGGATGTGGATATGGACGTCCTGCCACCCGGTATGGAGCGTGTTAAGCGGAACCAGTCGTGCTGGGACTCCAAGTGAGCATAAACGTTAATTCATCCCTCTTTTATTTACATGGTGAACATAGGAAGAAGACAGCACTCCTTACCGTTGAATTTGTTTTCCAACTTCCCTCAGACCCAGTCACCCGACAAGCACCAAAACCCATTTCTTTGGTCACAAGCAAAAATAATTGGGAGCAACCAATACGACAGTTAATACATGCTGGCGTCAAAAATACACAATGGGCAAAGAAAAACGGCGCGCTCCTCCAATGGCTGTCTCTCGATGATGAGGACGACAGCATTCCCTCAAGTGTACTTAGTGTCATGAAAAGACCGAGGATAGTCGACGACTCGCCGGACGTCAACGCGGGACGCCCTTCCTATTATAAGCTTGACTGGAATGCGAAGCTTTGCACTGCGTTGCGTCAAAAACACATCGTGGAATTCCCCACAATCCTGTTGATAGACGAAAACTCGTTTGAAGGGATACTGGTAGACGATTACGGCGCCGCCGAGGACATGCGGGAGAGACGGTCCAAACGTCGAAAGCTAGACCCGTCGGTGGCGAAAAAGACCCTCACGGGGCTAGTGGGAGCCTACGGAAGTGACGAAGACGAGGAGCCGACTAGTGTCCTAGATACATTAGGCAATTACTCGGGAGGCGAAGGCTACAGCGACGACGCAGGGCCCGATATCAATGAAGACGGTATGGGTGGTTCGGATGATGTAGAAGAACAAGCCGACAATTTCAGGGATATCCTAGATGCGGCAGTCGTGGCGGGGGATGAGCAACCCTTGGAAGATGATGAAGAGGGCCTGGATTGGGGGGATGATGAAATCGCAGAAGACGAAGCAAAAATTGCAAGTCTTTCTGCTGCCGTCCATCAACAATATTCAGCGTAGCTCGTCCTCCCATTTGTACCGCTGCATCGGCGCCTCTTGGCTATACATCCTGTCTTCGTAAATCCAGTAGACCTTTCATAAGGAGTTGTACGTCGAGGACGGCTTCTATGGTTTGGCTCAACGGAGTCTCCTGTGTGTTCCGCACCGGATTGGCGTTTTTCACCTCCACTTCCCAAAGAACATCTACATGCGCGGGTATTGGTTTTTGCGTGTGTGGGTCGACCTGGGAGCTCATTAGCTACAACACAAATGGCGGTTGGAGGAAATCAACTAGCCAGTTCCTGCTGGAACATATGAATTACGAGTTGACCTCGTCGAAAGGCGTAGCCTTTCTTGTATATCTGTGTTTTTTGTCTGAGATATAGAGCGTCAGTCGAATATACATATAAGATAAACGCGCATACGCACACATAACCCAGGGCAGAAGCAAAGCTGAGTGCGTCCTCTGCGACTTGACACGTTGCCCACGGCCGTACGGTCGCCTCCGGGTGCTGCCTCACAGACTCGGGTTTCAAGTAAGAATACATAACCCTGCATTTGATGAATCAGACCTCGATCGGTGCTTGAAGTCGAGCGTTGCAACTTACCAGCCTGACTCGGGCTCCGTCAGCTCCTTCTTACAGCGTAGAAAGACCGGCTCGACGCCCGGCTCGCGTTGCGTTTGCGCATCCAGAGGCTCGAAGACGACCTCCCGGGAATGCATTTGCGTTGCTACATTACGTGCGTAGGGTTAGCGAGCTAGTTTCTCCGTGTCCTAGGAACGTGCACATGCCGGACTCGCAGTGCAGGGTCAGGCGGTTGAGGATGGGCTTGAGGTCGCGAGCGGAAAACTCGCCGTACAGAGCTACTTCGTACTGATGCGACATGAGGATGGCGGGGGGTCTGCGTCAATACGAGGATTCGTTGAATCGTGAGTGCTGTAGGACAGAATGCACGTCGCGTTAAAGGCTTGAAGCGCATGGATTAGCTAAGAGGCGCACAAGGTTATCGCCGGGCCGAAGCTTCGCCGACGTGCGCACGGTATGATATTGGTATCTAGCGCATACAGACAGCTACTCCAAGACTCCAAGTCCAAGTTGCCCCTTGCCCGAGTACCAGTAAGTCTCTCGCCAGTCCCTCCCGCACTCATAAAGAAACTAATAAAGTATTGTACAGAGGAATAGCTCGGACCGAAAATGACTGCAACACCCGCCCGGTTCTACATTCGCCGTGCGCGCAAGGAGGACGCACCAGCACTTTCGCGCATCTGCTTGCTCACTGGAGACGCAGGGGGCTCCGCCGAATCGCTGCACACGCACGGGGAACTCCCAGGGCTCGTATACGCCCTGCCATACGTGCTCGTGCCGCACACAGCCGGCTTCGTCCTCGCGCGGAAGGGCCCGACAGACACCGACGTAGATGCGGATGAAGTGGTCGGTTACCTACTCCTCGCGCTCGATACGCGCGCGTTCGAGGCTGCTGCCGAGCGCGAGTGGTACCCACCCCTGCGCGCCAAGTACCCGAAGCCAGCGGAGGGCGCACCCCCGCCGGTGTGCAATCCCGAGCTGACGGACGCGGACAAGCGCTTCATCTCGCTCCTCCACGCCCCTGCCGCTGCACCCGAGGCATGCGTCGCGTTTTCCCCCGTGCATTTGGTACGTCTGCGGCGGCTTTCCCCCTCTCATGTAACAGGGTGTTAGCTAATGTCTATTTCGCGCGTCCCGCAGCACATTGATATATTGCCCGAGGGGCAGCGCCAGGGCTGGGGTCGCCGCCTCATCGACGCGGCGGTGACGTATTTGCGGGACGAGCAAGGGCAGCAGAGGCTGTGGCTGGGCATGGACCCACGGAACGCTGACGCCGGCCGCTTCTATGCGCGGCTCGGGTTTAAGCCCATCGAGGGTGCACCGGAGAACTGCGTGGGACTGTCGTTCAGCGAGTGGGCAGCCGGAAAGGGCTTACGGGGAGAGCCGGAGCCCTACGCCTCTTATAAGTAGGAAGTGTCATTTATTGCTAACTTAGTGACGCCACTTTTCTCATACGTTCGGACATTAGGTGGCGGTGGTGAATTGGATTGTATACACATCTGCACGCACGTCACATTGCAACGATTTTGATTCGGCCATGGTTTGCAAGGTCCGAGTTTCAGCACACAGCTGACCAAAAGGGAAGCGGGCTTCGTCGAAAGAGACTGTGCTGCATGGCATCAGAGCATACTTTTAGGGGAAAAGGCAAATTAACCGGTCAGTTCATGTTACGTTCTGGTCCAATTGAAGTGACGTGTGCTGACGACTGCGCTTGCGCGCGTTTAGCACGACTACAGGCGTCCTGGGTATGCGCACCCATAAAGAGAGTATTTGTGCTTCGAGCCCATGAGTCGGCCAATTCAAGCGGTATACGACGCCAAGGCAGCAAAAGGGAGGCAAAGCGGACCTTTACCGTTCATTTCATTTCACGGGAAGGCCGGCAGAAGCGGGGGCTTCAAAAAAACTCTGTGCGCGCGTCTAAGAGCCGTAGCAGCCATGTCATTTAGGATACAAGCCGATACATACCCCCGAATAGGTCGGGCGATACATGCGTTCAAGTTCGCATAGCAGCTAGCGACCTCCGCCCGCAGCCCCTGATCCCGCGCTATCTTCCTCGGGCGGGCCACCAGTGAGCACTGTAAAACAAAGGATTAGTTAGACGTAAGAAAGGTTAAAGAGCACGTGAGGGAAATCGTTGCTCGTGCCGGGTATGAAAGGGCATGCAACATGTGTTTAACGCGAAAATGGTGGATTGCAAATTGACCGTGACGGGTCGCGAGGCTTGAAAAGCTTAACTTACAGAGTAGGCCGAGTGCGGCGGCGATGTACAGCCAATATTTCTGAAGGAATGTTTTTTCCGGAGCGGGGGCGACAGGCTCTCCCTTGGGCGTGAGCGGTGGGGGAACACGCAGCTCAGGTCTAGACGGGACGAGGCAAAAAAAATCGGTTGAGGTGCACATGGATACGCGCGGCTCTAGAACTCACAGAGGGGGATGTGTCGCGTGGCGAATGCGGACGGACGTGTTCGAGGGCGGAAGGAACGCGGCCTGGTCGAGATTGACGGCTCGGAGCTGCTTGTTTGTGGGGCAGGCACCGTTTGGGGGCACGCCGGCAAGGTAGTAGTCGACGTGGAACGGGACCCCGCCGTCGTCAAGGTGGAGCGTGAGGGAGTCGGCCGGGGCCAGCGGCAGATGGCACTGTAAAAAGATCGTTGGCGCGTGCTGTTGCTGGACAAATGGGAGACACGTACGGCCTTGACGGAGGAAATATCTAGGCGGCCATTGGCTGGATCGTCGGCTGGAGCGAGCTGGATGGCGAGCTGATAGAGCGCGTCCTTGTGGTCTCTTGCATCGCGATAGAACTGGGCGAGCTCGGAAACAAATTGGGGTGCAGGCGTTAATTGGCGAGTGGAGACGTCTACGGTCGCGCGCAGGACGAAGGGCGGGCCCTGGTCCTCGATGTCGGGGACGAGGAGCCTGTGGAGGATATGCAGTTGGTCGTCCTGCGCGGCGGCAAGGAGCGGGCCGAAAAGGAGCGGGAGGAGGAGGTGGGCGGCGAGCATGGGAGGCCTGGCAGTACTTGGTGACGGCTCGGACTCGAGAACGGAAGGGGACTGGGCGGGTGCGGGTGGGTTGCCGGGCTGATGCAGGATGCCGAGGTGATGAGCCCGGCTAGCCGGATACTGGTCCAGACCACACGCTCGGACGTTCTCGACTGCAGAGTACTTTATATACATATACATATCCGACTCGATGATGTTGTCCTCGTCCGTCCTCTTCTTCCTCCTCTTCGATCTCTCCATCCGTCCAGACGGTCGTCTGCCATGCCAGTCCCCGTTCCCGTCCCCATCGCCGTCCCCGCCCCCCCCGACATGCACATGTATGCTTGCGCACCCGACGAACCTACGTTTGCTTCCACCGCCCTGACAACCACCGTTGCGTCTGCTATTCCGCCGGAGGCTTCCATGAACCTCCTCAACTCCCTCCTTGTCTTCTACCATCACGAGCGCATCTGGGTCCAGCGCACACGCGCCTCTCTCGAGCTTGCCTTCGTCCAGGGACCCCTATTCATCGTCCCCTCCATCGCCGCCCCGCCCGACTCGCAATCTGACACTGATGGCTCCGCCCCCTCCATCTCCTCCTCCGAAAATACCTCCAACGAGCCCACGCCCGCGACCACCGATGGCGAATCAGGATCCAGTGAGGGCGAATACAGCAACGATGCCATCGATCCTGCCGTGAAGCAAGAGGAACAAGACGGCACTTTGCCACCACGCAACAGATGCCTTGCCCCACTTACCCTGCGCGCTTCGACCGCGGCGCAGGCGCCCTCCTCGCGCTGGCTCAAGCGCAAGCAGTCGTTCAAACTGCACCTCGGCCCGCTCTCGTCGAAAGCCCCGACTCGGCCGCGCCAGCGCCCGCATCACAACGCACCAGAGCCAAGCGCGCAGCTGTTAGAGCGCTTCAGCGACCTACTTGAAGCCCGTATGGAAAGCTGCGTGCGTATCACGCGTCTTGTGCGCGATTCCAACCGCGCAATGCTGCGTACGTGGTAACGCGTGATTCCACTGATTTCATGATTGCTTCATTTTTTGGGTCTCTTGTGAGTGCCTTTCGATATCTTTTTTTTTCTTTTTGAAAGATTATATTGAACTCAAACAAATATTTAGAGTTGTTTTCTTGGATATTAAGAATATGCTGCGTGCCTCCCAACCTCTGTGGAACGCACACTTTGTCAATGCCAGTGCAGCATCTATCGCGGAACACGCCAAGGACTGGGCGGTTCCTCCCCGCAGCGGACCTAAAAGCGGAGCTGTTCAGCCACTCTCTGTCTGGCGCATCCCCCAACCCCAAAAGTATATTCCCGAACGACCTGCTGGCCCAGGCCCAGGAGACGCCGTGCTGTGCGCGGGTAAACGAGGCAGACGACGCTTCGCAGGTAGAGAACCTGCGAATAGTAAGGAGTAGCGTCATTTGCTGTGCCTTCCGGGGCGCATGGTGTGACGAGATGGTCAGACGACTGAACAAGGTCGTGGCGGTTCTTCCCTAGCGCCGTTGTTTTCTCATCGCGGCGCACAGATAGATGACTTGTGCCGTACACAGGTCCGTTGTGGTGGGATGGCAGGAGCGCGAGACGTGTATAATTGTGATTGATGGTCGTGTATATCCGGCTCACGCCACTTGTTCATCTCGACCGCGGCCATTCGTAGACAAGCTTCTTTGGTTCTGGTATTTCTTCTTTTCTTTCCTTGTGTTCTCTCTGCTGTGCTGGGTTGGGTGTACTAGCTGTGTCCTGATACCCTGATGCTTGGGTTGTCTGTCGTCTGTACAACACTTTTCTGCTTTCTCGCTGTGATGCTAATACCTGTCCTCTTTTTTTGTTTTTTTTTTGTTTTGTGTAGTTTTGTTGAATGATAGATAGATGATACACAGAGGTGACGACGTCATTGTCGGGAGGGTACGCAGCCCTGAAACGGATCCCACAGCGCTGGGCTGGAAGGCCTGGGCGACGACGACGTCATTGGGTACGGCAGCGGGATTCGGGACTCGTCTGTACGCCTCGTGTTGCTGCCACCGCTCGCTTATCGCGCTTCCATCATCTATTTATTCTTGGCTTCTCCGCCACCTGCCCGTCTGGGATGTCCAATGCCCGCCCGCTTATTAATATCAGCAATAAAGTCATTAAACGTCCGGAAGAAACTACGCAGCGCGCCCTCTAGTGTACATCCAAGCTGGTTTAAACAGCCCGTCCTCTCCCCGCGATAGCATAAATATTCCGTAGCTAGATTGTCACGTAACGCCCCCGGACTTAGAGCAACCCCGCCGCGCGCAGGTCCTGCTGCAGCCGCCGCTCGTTCGCGAGCGCTTCCGCAATCAGCCGCTCCCGCTCTGGGTGGTCCTCTGGAATCGCCAGCAGCACCTCCGCCTCTGCGTCTTCTTCAAACGAGCCCCGCTCCAGGTCTTGCCCGCGCCCTCCCGTCCGCACCCGGTTGAAGTCCCCGTCGTACTCGTACAGGAGCTGCGCGTCCGTGCCCACGCGCCCCGACCCGTCACCCCCGCCGCCCGACCTCAGGCCCAGCCCGCTTTGCAGCATCCGCATCGTCGGCAGCCGCAGCCCGAGCGTCCGCTCAAAGTGCACTGCGAAGCTGCTCTGCCGCCCGTGCCCTTGTCCGCCGCCTGGCCCACCGACTGGCAGCGGGATAGGAGCGGGCCGATCCGGCTGCTCCTCATGCGAAGCGAGGATCGACCGCTCCAGGCGTTTAATCCGCCAGAACCCAAGAAGCGAGTTGAGCAGCACAAACCAGCCTATTGGAAAGAATACATTAATTCCAGTGAAATCAATTTCGTGGGCGACTGCCTACCTATAGTCATGAGCAGGAATGCAAGCCACTCTGTAGTCATGTCGTTCGAAAACACATTACCCCCTGCCATTGCCGATGGATTCAGCAGCATGGTCGCGTTTGGGTGGTCGGCAAACCACGCGTCTGCCTCCGCTCCAGAACTAAATGACGGTATTGGCTCAGTAAATGTTTCCACCATGCCATTCGACGTCCCGGCATCGATCCCGCCATCTTCGTTCGAGCCATCCCTGCCTGTCCTCAGTGCGAATCCATATTGAACCAGTGTAAGTCCAAGCCCAGCACGCGCTCCAAGTTTGGCCGCGTGCGTCGTGTGTAGAAGGTAAGTGAGCAGGAAGCCGACAAACTGGAAGGAAATAGAGACAAGCATGTTCCACATGAAAGAGAACAGCGTCCCCGTAGCGAGGCCTTCAATAGGCAGCTCGCCCGGGATCATCATTCCCGGTGAGAGCGAGGAAGGTGCGTGAATTGTTGTTTCCCAGTATGGCGGCACTGCGTCCGCCTGGGCGGAAGCGTATGAAGGCGGGGCATCCTTCTGGGCATCTTCAGGTTGAACATAGATGCCGTCCTCTATATATCAATATCAATAAGTTTATCAGTTGTTGCGATTCATAAGAGCAAATGAGTCCAAAGTGCGCCGACCTTCTCGTATCTGCATAGGCGCAGTTGGCTTAGCTGTGACGTTCGCAAAGACGCCATCCAAACCGCCGCCACCGACCGCTCCCCGCCGCTCCCCGCGCCCAACCGGCCCTCCAGTCACCCGCGTAGGCAGTACGCGCCTCACCCACCCGAAGCCCTGCGCTGCGCGAGGTCGCGGCCGGGCGACAGAGGTAGATGGTAGAACACCGTTCGAGTTTCCCTATATCAGTCGCAAACGTCAGCGAAGGCAGTACAGAGCGTATGTAGGCGATCCAGCACACCCAGTCGTTGTTAGGAAGCGCTCGGTCGCGCCGTGGCGGCGAACCAGGCGGCGGGAAATCGTAATCCACACTCTCGAAGTCATATGAGCCTGGTCCGACGCTCCGTGTCCTGGCATGCGTAACATGAGTTCCAGAGAAGGTCCCGCCCCCGAGCTGCTGCAGTGCAGTCGTATCGGCGTCCCGATCGTCGTCGTGAGCGTCTTCACCATGCGCACCGTAGTTGCGCAAGGGGTTCAGGGGGCGCGACTCGGCCGTTCGCACGTCGCTCTCATCTTCGTCGTCGCTCGCTTCGAAAGCGGCCTCCATCTCGTCTCCATCTAATTGCGACTGTGGATTTGGAAGAGGAGCATATTGAGCTGGCATTGATGTGTTACAGGGGAAAGAGATCGAGAAAGCCTATTATGTTGGCTGAGTAAACGTAGTAGAAACCAAAACCGATTCGCAATGAAAGAGCGTATGAGTGGAACAGGGCAACACAGGACAGACGATGTAAGAGTTTCCGGTAGCAAAGCAATAGTGAGATGATGGACGAGGAAGGTGTATTTGTTGCCAAGGATGTGCCAACTTGCCGTTTTGGGCGGATCCACTGCCTTTGCCGCCACAGTACTTACCCTCCTCAGGAATCCTCTTCAATCTCTTCAATCTTATCTGCTCTACAAAACTTATGTTTAATTGATAATCGACAAACTACTCCGCGCCTAAAGATTTACCCATACAGGCTGCACCTCCTTTTTGAACGGCTCCAAGTTCAACTCAAGTGCTGAACACGGGAACCCGATCTCAAATTTCTCTAGTACTGACGGGTGAAGAATCCCGAGCACGCCAATAGCCTTGTCATCTGCAGAACCAGTTAACGCCGCTTTCAACTCGTTCGCCGCTTCTAGAAGTCTTGACTTAGACTCATGCGCGTCAGGGGGAGCGCGGTAGTAAATCGTCGCAGCTCGCCCCGGGAAGAACGTCGGGTCTGAAACTACTATGAGAGACGGCTCTAGAGACAGAAAAGACCGGTTAACCCACCAGACTTCTCCTTGAGATAGTATCCATGTGTGGCTTTTGAGTCTGCGGCTATTCTCGGCACCTCGAGTATTTGCATCAGCCTATCAAGCAATCCATGCACAACCTCGAATCCTGCAGTCTTGTTGCACCACACTGCCGCAGCGTGTCGCACGTTTCTCGCCTGCCTCTCCAATGTCTTATCCTTGAACACCACATCGGACGTGTCGAAGATTTTAATTGGGAGCGGATGCGATCGGTTCTCGCGCACCGTCTTCAATAACCCAGGCAACAGCGACGTGCGCACCACTTGGAACTCCAGCGTCTTTGGGTTCGCAATCTTGACGACATGGGAGTCGTCATCAACACGGTTGAGCCACGCGAAGTTTTCCTCGTGCGAGCACAGGATAAACGGTAGAACTTCAACCCACCCGGACTGCGCCCATTCCTGCCTCACCAGGTCACTAATCTTGCTTATGGGCAGCGCTTGCGCGACTGTGTTTGTGCCCGGGAACGTTTTTGGTAAGTTGTTAAAGCCGTACGCGATGGCCGCATCTTCCATGATATCGCACTCGTGCATAATGTCGGGACGTGTGCAAGGGATATCGACTTCCAGCACATCAGGGTCCCCCGAGGAGACCGATGCGATCAATGACATTTGCTCGAGAAGCTTACGAATATCCGGAGCGGGAAGGGATGTGCCAGTGCAAGCGTTGATATAGGATGCCCTAGCAGTCATCCGCGTTGTTGAGATATCTGGCGTTATTTTTGTCGTCCCGTCGGGGTACACAATTTTCACGGGTTCAATACTATTGATATTTGTTTAAAAAAGCTCCTCCATTCGACAACTGGTGAGACATACGTGAATGGTTCGTCGCAATATTCTGAGAACATTGTCGCAACGATATTCACGACGATTGCTAACTTTGTTTGGTCCGTCGCGGTCACGTCGATGAACACATTATTTGTGTTTAATGTTATTTTGCTGCGCTCGGAGTTGATGATAGGCGGCATTGATAGCACTTTGTCCTTTTGGTCATATATGATAGGATACACTGGCGAATCTTTAATGATGTGCAAATATTTCGACAGATGCTTGTCGGACTGAGAGGCAACAAGGGGTAAGTTTCGGGTTTACCATTCTTTTAAAAGCATTAAGCCGCGTACCTCATAGACGGTCATCAGCTCCTCCGCTGTGTACTCCTTGTCTTTGTTGAGCGGAACAAATTTTATATCGCGTGGAGGACGAGCTTCATATCGGAAAGGTGGCACTAGCGTGTCAAGATCATGTGTACCAATGGCGACGAGCTGTCGCCGTCTGCATAGATTTTGATGCAGCTTGTCTTGAAGATCGATGAATGAGTCGTAGGAGCGTTGGTTGAACTTTATGTTCCTCAGGACGGCCCCGGCAAAATAGGGCCTAATTTTGCTGGTCTATGGAAATATTTAACGCTGCTGATATATAACGACATGATGAATAGACGCATACATCAGGAGCAATGGTAGCCGTTAGCAATTGTGACTCTCCTCCCGGAGGTAGAATGAGTCTGTATGGCGTTGCTTGGTCTTTCCCGAGATATATTCGCAGCGCCCGGGCTATGCCTTCTATGCACAAAAGATCATAACTGAACATGTTAATGAGCTTCGTAAATAAGGACAAGACAGGGGTAAGAAATGCGCACCGATTCGCGGGTATCTCTATTTTCAATTGCTTTCAGAGTAGACTGGTCAGATGAAGGCCCTTTCCGACAGATCGGGTGCACACACCGGTCGTTCAGCGGGCAAACCCTTCCTGATCGCTTCCTCAACTTCTTCGGTGGTCTGGGACAACATAATTAATCGTACGAAACGATGGGGCAACTGTCCACATACATCCTCATCCAGCTCAAGACCATAATCAAAGCAGAGCTGATCAAATTCTGCGGTTGCTACAAGGCTGTAAGTGCCGCGCGCAGACTCCAGCACGAGTTAAACACACTGTATTCGCGGCCGAGTCTATCCCAGAGGTCTGCCTTATCGACTCCGACGGTCGGCATGGTTGTGTGTATGCAGCGAGATGTTGACCGAGTCACCGAAGGCGGTGTAGTCTACCGAAACGTAATCAGCACGTGCGCTTGCTTGGTCAGCGTCAGCGTCGGTGGCTCGTCGCGATTAATATTGCCGTTTGTAGCTTGCACAGCGTCAGCGTCTACGGTGTCCACTGTGACTTTGTCAGGGCCGTTGCCCTACACTCACCATGGCGGAGAAGGATGCCTCGGCAAGATTGCGTCGCGCAGTCAAAGGCGAGTAGGAATGCGTTTCTTGGACCAATCGGTGTCGGCTTACCCTAATGCACGATAGAGAACAACTTATTCCTCGTCAAACGTTTAATACAACGTACGGACATACGAAACCCCGACCCCAGCACGCGCCGCTACACATCACTCGCATGGGCGGCGGTACTTGGCCACGAAGAGACGTTTGAATTTCTGTTGTATGTTGGACACGACGACGACGAGCTCAGTAAGGTCCGTCTCGTCCACGCCACAACGCATCCTATAGAGCACTTAAGAAATAATTTGGGTTCTTGTTGTAGGATGCGGACAACAACACGATCCTTATCCTTTTGTCCGAGATCAGGCCGGGAGTGTACAACCCTTATGACCTGACGAGTGGCCACCCCGATCTCATGGGCGCGGCCCTTCGAATGGCCCGCATGTATTACGAGCGCTATCCGTTCATTCTTGAGTGGTCGAATGTACAAGGCAAGACGGCATTGCACGCCGCGGCTCTAAAAGGCAACGAAGACCTTGCCCGGGTGGGTTTTATTGTTTTATTTCCTTTCCTCACCTACTTAACCTGGTTGCACGAAGATGCTCTGTGATTTGGGCGCCGATTATGACTTACCGGACAATCTTGGAAACACGCCGCTGCACTAGTAAGCCCTCGTTTTATACACTCTTACCTTTTAAGCTAACAAGACCTGTTTAGTGCCAGTGCTTGGGGTCATATACCAGTGGGATATTATATTGCTCAAATATGTCCGCGACCTGAAATTCAATCCGTTTTCTTGAAGGTCGTACAGTTACTAATTGAAAGGGGATGCCAATATACCGCTCGCAATCATGAGGGCTTCACTGCATCGGACTATGCATACTCGTGTGTTAGAACCACCTTTCAACGGATTCGCTGTCGTACTGAATATGCCTTTGAAAGTCATAACACGATGTCTACGTTGCAAGAAACTGCTAGGTTGCAGTTCGAGAACAAGAAGATTGCCAGACGACAGCAGCGTAATCAGGACTTAAAAGGTAAGTCTGATAATGCTGGACTAATTTTTTCCATGGTTTTTATATTTTTCTAAGATGGGCAGAACGGGGAGACGCGGATTCGTAGTGCTTCCGGTGGTAGTAGGACAACAGCAACGTCTGACAGCGGTGACACAGGCTTATCGCCCGTGCAGCCACGGACAGGCTCTTCGTTTTCGTCGTCTTCTTCGCAGCCGAGTTTTTCTACTTCTGGATCAAAGTTCCCCCCCTTATATCCGTCACCCTCCCTAAGCCACTCGCATTCATTCTCTGCCGTGTCACCTATGCCCTCAATCCAATCTGGGTCCATCTCGTCCCTCAATCTGCAACCAACGAATGCTGCCTCCGTTTTGACCCCGATAGCTTCGCGCGTCCGCGAGCGCGACGCTGACGCCATTGCGGAATACAAAAAACGGAATAGAAGCGGGAGTGCTGGTACTCAAACATCGGATTCAAGGTCCACCACGAATGGAATCTCGACTTTACCGACCATCAATGGAAGTACCTCCCATCTCCCTCTTACTACGACAACTAGTAGTACACAGGCTTTATCCCTAGCCAAACGCCGTTTACGTCCTTCTGTCTCAGCTGCCCAACTCAGGAGTAGTCCACCCTATATACCCCTTGGTATGGCATCAATTGATTTGCAGACCCCGCGAAATCGCTCGGGTACTACACCCACTGCATCAAGGCCAAATCAGTTTTCCCCGCTTGAGGAAACTTTCCCAGCGATTGGCAGTCCTCTAGCAGGTGCTCGAACGATTGAACGGCGTCATTCTGCGCGTCGGGCGGGTACTGTCCCCATACGACCACCAAATGATGCTGGTAATTACACGGGACCGCCGAGCGATTATGCAGTTTTCCCAGAGCCCCCGGCAGACATACGAAATCCAGAGCCTATTCCCCACCCTTCATCTATGAAGTCGAGTGCGCGGCGCGCGGCTTTCGCGTTGCTTTCGAAGCCGACGCCGGGTGGCGACAACCAGAAGAATCAACGGGAGCATCGCCGCGGAATTTCGACGTCGGAACTGCGGAGTTAGTTGCAGTGGATGACGTGTACAGGTGAATTTATTTGTTGCATTTTGGCCACTTATTCTGCATATGTGTACTCGGGTGCATTTGTATTACATTGTCTGTTGCTGTCGACCTGTTGCTTTACTTTATTACTTGCATCGAATGCTGTTTTCGGGGTTTCTTGTCGCTAGATTTGTGCATGTACCAACTGTTATTTGCTTGCATTTTACTTATTTTCCTGCGTGCACAATGCATTGAATGCGCTTCCGAGGATGTGCAAGCCAGTGTACGTACGCGCCTTACGCTGGCGTGCAGCACGTGTCTGACGCGAGTCTGTATAAGTAGCGCACGCTTTGAGTCTCAATCGGCTTCCGTCCTGGTTTATTGGTCCTGCGGTTCCTCATCCGGTCGACGCTCGCATTCAGCTGGCCGCCATGAGCTCTCCGTCTGCAACAGTCCCTGACCTCGACCCGACGACCCAGATGACATGGCCGACGTCCAGCACAAGCAGGGTCGACCGCTCCGACGGCGATGACCTGCACCCGACAGTTCGCCACGGTTCTCCCTTAAGGACAGCGGGAAAGAGCCCGCAAAGAGTCGATGCCAAAAACACTGGCGGAAACACTGAGAATCTCGAGATCGGGCGCGCACGCCTGACGGCCTTCCAACTGTTCAAGCTCAGCGTGTCCATGGCAGGTGCACAGGTCGCATGGACCGTCGAGCTGGGGTGTGTGTCCACCAAAATTTATTACGCTCATTTACTCAGCCGCTCGCAAATGCGATTTCTATAGATATGGGACGCCTTTCCTGCTGTCACTCGGACTCTCAGAACAGCTGACAAGTCTAGTTTGGCTCGCGGGGCCTATAAGCGGTCTCGTCGCCCAGCCTCTAATCGGTATGCTCCCCCTTACGCCAGCATAACACCTTGTCGTTATTCCGTCTCTATCTGTAGGCGCTATTTCGGACTCATCGAAGTCGCGCTACCGCCGCCGCTATTGGGTGGCTACTTCCACCGCGGTCCTCTGCTTGTCTACCTTTGTGTTGGCATACTGTAAGGAGATTGCAGCCCTTTTTGTAGATGTTCTGGGAGGGGGTGCTGGTTCCTGGGATCCGAAAAGACATGAACAGGTATAGTACGTTTCTTTTATCGTAGACAGTTATTTAATGTCTTCACGGCACAGGTGGCGAACACTGCTATTGGATTTGCTGTAGTCGCTTTCTATTTTCTTGATTTTTCTCTCAACGCCCTGCAAGCATCCCTGCGGAATTTGCTTCTTGATGTGACTCCACCGTCTCAACTGAATTCCGGGAATGCATGGCACGGACGAATGACTCATGCAGGAAATATTATTGGTTATGGATTTGGTGAGCTTATAAAATAACATACTCCCTCCGTAAATAGGACGCTCTAATCCCATTGTCAGGATTCCTTCCCCTTGCCCAATTACCGATTTTGCGGCTTCTGGGAGGAACGCAATTCAGGAAGTTTTGTGTCTTGGCAGTGATCATCTTGGTTGTGACTGTCTCTATAACCTGCATTTCTCAAGATGAAAAGGAAAGGCAACCTGATATCGGAGAGAAGAAGCAAAGGTAGGACTCTTTTCCGCTCTAAAACTTAAAGAAGCTTATGAAGCTGTTTTTCTCTTCTAAATTCCAGTAAATTTGTTGATGCCTTAAAGAACATTTGGAATGCGGTAATCAACCTGCCTAAACCCATTCGCCGAGTCTGTTACGTCCAGTTTTTCGCGTTTATGGGATGGTTTCCGTTTTTGTTCTATGCGTGAGTTGGACACCTAACATGAGATGCCGTGATTAAGGCCGTCTTCACTCTAGGACGACGTACGTCGGCCAGGTAATGGCGAAGGAAACTGGGAAGGAGCCTGATAGTGAGACTGCGACGCGAATGGGTTATCTCGGCCTCCTCTGGTTTAGCATTGGTGACCATTATGCTCAAATGTCACCGTACCCGTCTCTCATTCTACTTCATGCACAGTGGCCGTCATCGCCGGAACCCTGCTCCCTAGCCTGGCAAGACGCGATCAAAGACTTCTTGCACATGATGGCGATGAAGAGGAGGATGCCGAGTTAACCCGTCTTCAGGACACGGTGCGCGAATGGCGCGCGGACGCTGCAAGAAAGGGCAAGCCTCTCAAGTTACCGCGCATGCCCTTCATGTTGCGCAACATATGGACTGCTGCCATGCTCCTGTTTACCGTGCTTACGTTTCTGACGTTTTTTGTCTCAACGGTCGTCCAGGCAATCGTTGTGGTCAGTTTGGTCGGTATATGCTGGGCGGTGGCATGCTGGGTCCCATTTGCCATAATTATGGAGGCAAGTCTACCGACCATTGTCAACACGTAGCCCTGTAAGCTTAGCTTGCATTGCTCTGCAGTTCTTGAAAGAAATGGACGAGGCCGTCAAGGCTCCCGCTGTCTCTATCTCAGCGATAGGTCCCCATATGCGAAACCATTTCCGTAACGCCTCCTCCCCTACACAACACCGCTGGCGACAGGCCGGCGAGCGCCAGCCTCTTGTCCGCCGCCGCTCCCTAAATCGTATCGGAGAGGAAGGCGAGCTCGCTGACGCGCAGCCTGTTGCAGGTGGAACAGTACTCGGCATTCACAATCTTGCCATTGTAATGCCGCAATTCATCGTGCGTACACGAATTACATGAACATGCAGCATGCTCACTTGAGCACAGGTCGCTGTTGTTGCAAGCGCGATCTTCAGGGCCGTCGATAGCACAGACGACCCAAACGATCATAACACTTATCTTGGCAAGAGTGGTGTCGGCTGGGTTTTGCGCTTTGGAGGTCTTTGCACTTTGGTTCGTTGCCCTCCCTTCGCTATGTTTCAATTGTTTTTGTTAACGTGTGGGTTTTTGCAAAGGTGGGAGCCTTTGTCGCAAGAATGGTACCCCCGACAAAGACCGAGAAGGACATGCGTCGACGGCTCGGTGAGATGAAACTTCTGCGAGAGCAAACCTCGCCATGATCGTCTTTTTCTTTCAAACTTGTGGGACTCGTGTAATTTTAAGGGCTTGGCACGTTTATTGTACCTATTCACACAACAGTTCGGAAACTCATTATTTTCTTTATAAATTGGTGTGATTCTCAGTCGTCTAACGAAAAGGAGCCAATAAGACACAGAGCAAACTCCCAATCATCACCTTCCCGTGTCGCGATGAAGCTTGCGGGAACCGTCGTTACGGCTGGGTAAGTACCCTCCAAGAAAAGATTAATCAAGAAATGGCGCTCTAAGCAGAAAATTTTCCATAAGAGACACCCGTTGTAATGACTGAGGGCCCTGACGCACCGTTTTCGTTGAATACACCCATGTGGAACAGTCTAACAGAATATGTATATCTCCAGATATCAGGCGTTTTTATCTCATTTTTGAGCCGGTTCACGATTTCTCGTGGATTGCCTTGACCAGCCATCAAGGTCCAAACGCCAGGCCAACAGAAAACAAATCACTCACCCTTCACAGCAAGGATGGCACAAAATGCAGAAACTTCCGCAAAATATGACACCTCCCAATGTACACTGCACCCGGTCGCTGAGATATCTCCTGATGGTATCGCTTTCAATTACAGATATAGATGAAAAGTTTTAAGAAGTGTCACCCTTTTCGAAGATCGGCTTGCACTGTCGGACCTCCGTCTCCTCGTCATCAATTGCTGTATACTGGCCAGTGTGGACGATGACCTGAGTTTCGACCTGAGCGCCTTTCGGCAGCGATTTAGCGCCGATGAAGAGAGTCGGCACCGACGCATACTAGCTATATGTAAAGATACATCATCCTTAGTAATATGAAGATGTAACCTACTGAATGATCAGCCTCGCCAATCTGCTGTAAAATCGAAAGCTTTGACGAATGCGTAAGCCAGTAAATTAAGCATTGCGTCGCAGGTTGCCAGCTTGCGCCATGTGTTTCCTGCAGTGCTCCCACTATCCTGTGTATGTGTTGAAAGGAAAGTGCCGTCTCAAGGGGGAAATTCGGAGGTTCCGGAAGGGCGAGCGAGCTCGGTCGCATACCTATCTGACCTGAAACAAAAATTCTGTTGTCGACCTGTAATCTCATACGCTCCTTGATCAACTTTGGGAGGTTTAAAATGCCGGCGTCGACGTACACAAATAGCTTGTGAATACGGCCCGATATTGGCTGGTGCCCAGTAGCTGAGACTTTGGACGTGTAATGCGCTCCGTTCGCTTGGCAATTTTTCTGCAAACGCTACACAGTCAAGACGGACGTTCACGCCCGCAGGTAGGTCTACGGCGATGCAGGCACGAGCAGGGGGACTCGTGCCGAAGAAACTCTTGTACGTCTGATTGACCTCAGGGAAAGTAGACATGTCGGATATGTAGATATTGACAAATGTCAAATGAGACAGAGTGAGCGAATGGCGCTCAAGATGCTCTAAATTGTTAACTCAGAGTCAACACTCGGCCATTGAAACAAGCTCATACCCCGAAGGAGCCGGAAACAACGCTCCACTTCTTCGATAGATTCAATGTTGCTACCCGGCTCTCTCTGCAAGTTTGAAATTATCGTCCACTTCCCCGCCCGAACGGATGATGTTGGATGATGGGCATGGATGGTAAAATCAGCGTCAACTGTTCGTTCGGCCAATTCCTTCTGCACACGCCTATCGCATGCTTTCGCCAACACGACCTCCAAATCACTAAAAGCAGCTGTCAAAAGTGGAGGGATTGCTATAAGTTCGCTGCGAAACGGCTCTTTAACCTCGAGGGAGGCTTTCTTTACTCTCAGATATGCGACCGTTGCGAAGTCGTTATCTGAATGAATCACTGTCTCCACTTCTCTCCTGCGGATAATGTCCGAGTTCGATAGGAAGCTGCGATGGCGAAAATGGTACGTACAGGGATATACGTCGCTTGAACATAGGGCAATCCAATGTCAAAGTTTCGTATTCGCCGCCTTCACCGCATATATGCGCACCGTATAAAGCGTTCTGGAAAGCGCCAGAGTAAGTCGTGGGGCAGTATAAAGAGCTAAGGGGCAAACCAGCCGCTCTAAAATCGGCTGCACTTCAGCGAGTGTCTTCCCAAGGTGTCCCGGAGTCAATCCAATCCCTGCAACTTTTATCAAAATGGCCTGCATGCCTGAATTGATCATTTCCGACAGAAGCTCCGCTTGGTTACGCTGCCATAAATAGCATAGCGGAGTCAAGGAAAGACGAAGACAGCTTCATATAGAACCGTTTCAGTAGATTGTAAGGTGTAACCTTGTGTCGCTCACACGTGCTCAACCCGAACTCTTTGATAGTTGGATAGTATAGCACCGACAGAGACTCCACGTATATCAGGATGTCGACTCTATGTCTCCCGGATTCAGCAACATTTGTATGGACACGAACAAAGAGTGCTGACTGACCTTCACTTCTAGTAACAGCTCAAACAGATCTTCTGTCTCGTCGCCCTTTACTCCGTCCCAGTTTCCTGCTTCTCTCGTTCCATACTCGGAACCTTGCTCAACGGCAGAGCCAGATATGGACTTCTTGTAAAGAGGTACGTCCAAGGCTTGCGCGACAAGGTCGATGGCGTCCTGGCCAACGGTCTGGTACATGTACGAGTCGAGTTCCTCTGGCACTGTCAAACACAGAAATCCAAGTATGAAACTTGGACTGCACACCTTTGCCCTGACCTGGCCCCAGTGACGCAGCAGCTATTAGCTCATGTCCATTTCTTGAACAATGCACAAGATTAAAGCAGCTGTCCTTTCCACCACTCAAAAGGGCGACGTATTTCATTGTGGCTCTTTAAGATATATTTGTAAACGCATAGTTATTATCGTCATTTCCATATCGAGGTTTCACGTGTCGCCGCCTTTTTTTTTTTTTTTTTT